>CAHIKZ030001528.1:0-215000 GCA_903632075.3 Acanthosepion pharaonis | reverse complement strand
TTTTTATAATAAGTATAACTCGATATGAGTTGTCCCCTTTCATTCTCGCGACAGCTTTGCCTCTTAATCGTGTTTTCAAATTGATTTTAAAAAAAAAACAATTGTGTTTTTCCAATTTTTGGCACTGTCATAACCACCGCAAGGTAATTTTAAATAGTCCTGTGAAGTTTTGTTGAAATCGGTTGAAAAGTGTAGGAAATCCGATCCAATATATAAACGAACAGACACACACACACACACACACACAACCTGGGTTTTATAATAAGTATGATATATATATATATATATAAAGCCTGATGATTGTGTTTAGAATGAAACAGTCTGTCGCCTCTGAGTGTTGACTTAATTTTCACTTTTATATACACATATATATATATATATATATATATATATATATATCTGTATGTATGTATGAAGGAGAGAGAAAAAATTATATTAATCTTTATCGTGGAAAAAAGTTATATTTTATATATCTTGGCTTACTTAAGATTTATTATACCACACAAATTCATTTAGGCAGGTAGAATTATTTTATTTTTAATCAAATAGTATTATTATTCAACCATCAAATTGCCGGTTTAGTAATGTTTTATATTGTATTTTCATATTTTCGAATAACTTGTTGCACATCTGGATGAAAAATGTGGATAAACTTCCAAAGTTCATGTTTTTGTTCTGCTTTTTTGTTTGCGTTTTTTTGTATTTTCGTCTGTCTCGTTCATTCAGGAACTTGTTAGTATCCAAGAGAGGAGTTACTTAGCTACAATCTCCAACTACATCCTGGCATTTTTTTGGAACGTTACATTTCAAATTCAAATGTTTTGTGTATCATTATCGTATACGTTTTGTGTACATCAGAAACGAATATATAAATAATTGTATGTATATTTTTTTTAATAAGTGTGTGTGCGTGTGTTTTTACGTTCCCATAGGTAGGCGGGGTAATACTCTCAACCATAATTTTATTTGAAATCCGTTTTCAGCGTTTATTACCTGTATTATCCCTCTTCTTCGTCTTCTTGAGGAGACAAGTGGTTTATTTATTTTTTAGTTTAGCTTTCTTGTCAAGAATATGGTAGTTTTTAGCATGATCATCGGTTTTACTTAAAAATAACGAAAAAAAGGTTACATTTCTTATCCCTCTTCCAAATTACAAAGTTTTTGCGAAGTGTAGGTTTGTCTTCTAAGTTCTAAGTTTTTTTACCTTTAAAAGTAAAACACTAACAGAACAGCTAGGTTCGTTTTCTGTGGTTTTTGTCTACTTTTTGTAGCTTCGGCTTTAAGTTAAGTAAGATTCATAATCTAAAGTGATTGAATTAATTTAATTTTGCTGTCTTGTTGAATTGAATTTTTTAAAAATAAAGTTTCAAATTTTGCCCATTTGTGCGCGCGCGTGCATGTATGTGTGTGTGTGAGAGTGAGAGAGAGAGAGAGAGAGAGAGAAAGAGAAATTGGAGTAGAAATGGCAATTTCCTCCGAGGTTAAGCGCATTTTTTTTTTTTTTTTTTGATGTTCGATGACTTGGTGATCGGAGACAATGATAATGTGGTCTGTGGAATTTCAGAAATATATTTTTCCTCAGTAAAAATTGTTGGGCATTTTTGTATAACTAGTGCCAATTGTTTGAGGAACTACTTAAGATTTTTTTCGTGGAATATTTTTTGTAATTTAAGAAGTGATGTCTATTGATTTTTGTATTGAAAGGTGTCCTGTTCATAATTAATATAGTACTGTATCAATTTTATACTGAGTATAAAATTGATCTCTGACTTATTTACAGAATTATTGGACTTATGTTATTTACAAATGTCAAGTTTAAAACTACCTAAAGATCATTGATAGCTGCATTTTTTCGAAAGTACATACACAAAAAAAACACAGAGGGATAAGTTAAGTATTTATTATTTATCTTGAAGAACACTCATATACTTTTTTAATTTATGCAAATTTTTATTCTTTAAAATGAAAATGTATATCTGTTTGTTCTTTATTTTAAAAGAAATCTTTTTGTAAGAAAGAAAAACAGTCTGTTTTCATACATACGCAGAGAACAGTTAAGTCAAGATAACTCTGTAAAAATTTAAGGGTAGATTTTACCGTGTAAAATAAATAAATGTGTATCACTAAAAAAACCCACAAACAATTCTAAGACCATAAAACATCAATATTTTTCGGTTTTGACATGTGTCACAAATCCTTGGCCTTGAGGAAACTTAATTCAACCGATAAGTTGTTTGTTTACTTACTTTTTATTGTGTTTTTTCCAATTTTATAATTTCTCTAATCCTAATCTGAATAAAAATTGTGGATAAACGATGCAAAGTTCGTTTTTTTTTTTTTTGTTTTTTTTTTGCGTTATTACAGACTACTTTATCTGACTGTGTTGGTCATTATAAAGAACTCATAGACACACACTAAAACACAGTGTTAGCTACATCCTGGCATTTTTGTGAACGTTACATTTCAAATTCAAATGTATGTACATGTAACGAATGAGTGAAATCACGTGTTGAATAGTTTCACAGAGTTTGACAATGTCGGAAACAAGTATTTTAAAATATTTCAAAAATTATATTTATTTTTATACACATAATGCCATATCCTGAGATGAATAAAATTTTATGTGGTTTCTTTCTGTTGTAAAAGAATACCTTTCTTTGTTTGGGTTTTGTTGAGTATTTGGTTAGGAATCTTTCTTTACCGTGTAGTAGTGACATTAGTAGTGTAAGTAAAAACTAAAAAGTAAGTATTTATTTCGGTCATCGATGAGCAATTAAAAATAAGAACTTTATTTTTAAAAAATGACACAAACAACCATGCTGATACAAACACAAATTTGAAATAAAGGCTATCGTAAGAAGATGCACCCTCAAAGTCAAAGCATTTTAGAAATATTTGCTTGTTTGTACATCACTTTGGAGGTACCAACCTCCAAAGATTCACTAGAAATAATAATGATGAAAAAAATGCCCCTACGGTTCAACATAATAAAAAATAAAAATAAATTTTTTTCGTCACTCAAAATATTTATGATAGAGAAGACCAAAGGATTTTTTGATTAAATTAAAAATTAGAATTAAAATTTAATAAATTATATTTTTTATGCTTTTTAGAACTGTCGAAATTTTGGTTAAAAATTTTTTTGTTTTTCTTATGACAGCGGTCGACTATAAATTACTATGGGAAATTTTAGCGTCTTTTTGCGGTGCAAAACACTGATTTGTAAATTCTTACAAAAATCAGCTAATTGTTGGATTTTTTTAGTGAAACTTCTGATTTCAGGACTTTCAAAAATGAATGAAATTATTTTTTAAATGTTTCCTTTTTTAGAAAATGATTTTGAAAATCTTTTTTAAAATCTGTTAAAACGAAACTCCACTTACTTTTTTTATTATTACTTTTATGAAATTTTACTTACTATTGTTCGGACTTTTATCTTCGTTTTTGTTGCCATATCCACGACGTTTCAGTTGCTGTACGCTCCGGTCTTCTTCAGGTGATTATAGTAATTTCGAACTGAACGCTTTATTTCGTCCACCGGGGTGGATTGTTCTAGTTCCACGTGCCATGCCTCTTCCGGATATATCCCTTTAACTTACCTCTTCAAGTTTTTGTTTACCAAGTATTAAACACAACTCTTTGGGTCAAGTCATTGGATTCAACCAATGCTTTTATCTACTGGGTCAGATGTCATTTAATGTTTATATTATTAGTTCACAGAGAATTTAAATAATTTGGGGTGGGGGGGGTCAAATAATAGTTTCAGTTACAGAATTGTAAAAAAAAAGTGCAATAAAACTAAGACATTATTTAATTTAAAAAAAAATGGATTACTTTTAAAATATGAACACTATTCCTTAAGAAAATCTTTTTAAATGAATAATTAATTTTTACAAGAATTGTTTTCATATTTTTTAAATTTTTAATTAGAACAATTTATAAAATTTTAAATCTTTTAAAGTTCTTTATTAATCTGTAGTGTGACACTCAGGCCATAAAGTGGTTAAATGTCAATTATGAGCAGCAAAGGCTTAAGCGTAAAATGGAATGTAAGCAGGAAGATAGATAGAGAGAGAGAGAGAGAAAGAGAAAGGTGGAGACATTTTCCTTGGTGGATATGGGACCATCTGGATTTCTTCTCTTCTAAAGTTTATTTTTTTTTATCTATTGAGAGTTTGGCAGGTGGATGAAAACAGATATATAGTAATAATTTTATCTCTTTCTTGAGGAATTAAGAAAACACATATTATTAATGAGAAGAGTGACAAGCAGGGCTTATATCTTCATTGACGAAAATTAATTGGGAAATTTAAACAAAAAACAAACCCTTTTTTTGAGAGATGAAGTTATGAAAACAGATCCTGTCATTGATGAGCAGGTGATCTGGTTTATATTTTCACTAGACAGAGATAAGCCCAGGAATGGAAAAATAATTTTATCTCTTCCTTGAGAATTTAAGCAAACAAATATCATTGGCAGGAGAGAGAGAAAGAGAGAGCTGTGGATTATATTGTCACTGACAAAAACAAATTGGGAACTTAAGGAAATGTAACAAGGAATGAATCCTTTTTGAGGGTCAAAGTTATGAAAACAGATCCTGTCATTGATGAGCAGGTGATCTGGTTTATATTTTTGCTAGACATATATAAGTCCAGTAATGGAGAAATAATTTTCTCTCTTCCTTGAGGAATCAAGAGAAATAGAATAAATGACTAGAATAAATTAATTAATGATTAATACGCCCTTTGCTCACATGCTTGCCATGGGAGACAGGCTCAGGCTGAATGTTGAGAAGGAAGGAGGAAGACGGAAAATCTGGCACAGCCTGTGTGGAGGGATGGTGTAATATCTAAAATAAAGCAAGTTCGAGTTTAAGGAATGAGCAATCCCTGTAACTACTCCCAGAAGGTGAATAATTCTCCAAATTTTGAAAGTTGATGAAGAAAGCAGAAATAGGAAGCAAAGAACCCTTATTGGGATTAATATGAAAATTAAAGAATCAATGAATCCCTAGAACCCTTCAACCCCATGTCAGTTTGGGGCTGAAGTGCATATAAGCAGATAGCTTTGAGAGCTCGAAGACTTGTGATTTGAATCCTATCATTGTGTGCCTCTGGAATCTATGTCAGTTGCCACTCGATTTCCTGATTCTGAAACAGGAAGGGTTCATTTTTGTTGAACCAAGAACAATATAAATCAACTGAAGATTAACCCAATGAATCTTCCCTTAATATATCACTTGCCACAGCTCAAACGAGCATTGAAATTACTACAACATTTGATCTTCCACTGCTCTGAGATCAAAAACACAACATGGGCAGAATTGGGAAAGATCGAAATAGCCAGCAATCAACAGCCTGTATGGACCAGTATCAGTATTGACCAGCACAGAGTTAGCCCTGTGGTTAAAATGTCATCTTAAGACTCTGAGGACCAGACTACTAAACATGGTTACACCACCTGGTGTAGATGGTGGTAAAATGATGTATATTAGCAGTCAAATGATATTGTTATTAAATTAAAACTGTATAAATGAGAAAGTCACTACTATTCAATGACACCCAATATTTTAAAAAGGGTTTTGAATATATTATATGTGTGTATAAATGTGTTGATTTATGTAAATATGGATATCCAAATACAGCATTATCAGAAAATAAGAGCGATAACTATAGTAAAGTTAAAATTTATTGGTAATTTTCTAACATTTCCTCAACAAACATTTTTTTAAGTTAAACTATAAAGCTAAAGTACATAAAATTCAATAAAATATTAGATTGCCTAGAATATTTTCTTAAATTTTTAACATTATGGAGTAATATAGAAAAGGTGTTTATATTATATTCACCAAGTAATGTTATGTCCCCCTTATAAAAATACCCACCATTGTGTTAAAAACACTCACCTCTGTGATAAAAACACCTACTTCCATGTTAAAAAAATGCTTTTCTACAATATTTTAAACTAAAAATAAGTAATATTTGTTTCAAATCAGATTAATTAAACTTTAAATCAGTTAATCAGGCACAAATAATGTTTCAGAAGAGTATATTTTGTTTTTGAAAGACTTTTTAATAAAGATAATTATCTTGTGTTGATAGATTTATCAATATGGACGATTTTAGCATTTTTCCTAATCATAAACAAAACAACTCATTCCAATCAATTTAAATTCAGTTTAAAATACAGCAAAGTATTTTGCTTATTGGAAATACTAAATTTAATCTATTAGCTTGAAATTAAAACTAAAATAAAAGCTTCAAGAAAGAATTTTCATATTTAAAAATGCATTTTAAACCTAATATATGCATATGTCTAAGGGTAAGAAATACATCCCATGACAGTCTGGCTATAGATACAAAATGTAAGTCACCTTGGCAGCTGGTGCAAATTCATCAAATTATATTGAACAGATCTTAGTTACAGTTTCTGGGAAAGAGTATATAATCTGGTATGATTAACAATTTGAACAAGACCAGTATAATCAAACTCTTGGTCATGATGACTTGTAACTTCATACTAGCACAACCAACAACAGCTTTCGAATAGTTCTGTCTACTTAATTTTACTCACAAGGCTTGGGTCCGCCCATGGTATGGTTTTCAAGTACTTCTCAACAATATCCTAAAATGGGATCATCTCCTCAGGCTGATATGAAGAAGTTAACTCCTTAACAAATTGATTACACACACACATATATATATGTTGTGTAGGAAACCTACCACCCCTCTTGAAGATGAACTTGTCTACAAACAAAGACGTTAAATAGTGGCATGTCAAAAGACAGATAGAGTCGGAGAAGTTCTTGGCTGAGTTAGTTATAGACTACTCAGGCGATTTCTGTACCTAATTACCAACCGAATAAACCCCTTTTGATTGTTACGTGTTATTTGGCGTTTGTCTTTATTAACCCCAAATTAACATCATAACAATTCATATATATATATATATATATATATATATATATATATATATATATATATATATATATATATAGGTATAGTAGACTGATGAAAGAAATTTAAAAAAGACAGAATAATCATCATCATTATTATTATTATAATTATTATTATTTATCATTATTATTATTATTTTCTGTCTTTTTCAAATTTTCAAAGAGAGAAAATTATTGTTTTGATATATCGTCTTTGAAAATGACAAACACTACTATATTTGTATTGAAAAAAACAACACCCTGATGATGACATTGTGTTAATGTCAAAAGTACTTGGAATAAATAACATGTATCAACACGGTAATTTTCTCTCTTTTTTTTAATAATGACACCAAAATGCTTGTGTGTGAATATGAAAGGATCCAGTTAAAAATAAGTAGACAAAACTTGTCTAAATTATTCAATGAAATATGTCTCAATGAAAACATGCTGCCAAAATATATGTAATCTAAAAAAAACTAAAAATAGCTACTAACAAACTCCAGAGCAACACAAACATTTTTAGAAGTGGCAGAAGCAAAAAATACATAATCGTAAATCATCAAGATTACAACTCTAAAAACAATCCTTGATAACTGGATAAAACTTATAAAAAAGTACCAATAATCATTTAAAAAACATGTCAACATAATTATCATAGCCAACAATGCTGAAATAGATATCATAAAACTATCAAAAATTCCTGGAGATTACAAATCTAGACACATATACAGTAACATTAAAATTTAAAGTTCATCATCCCTTTGAGAATCATCATATCTCAAATCCCTATTCCCATATCCACCTTGTTAAAGACATTGAATAAAATTATATCACCATGTCTTCCTACTAAAAGCTGTATCATATCTATATACCAATTCCAACACACACTACATTTTGTAAAAACTATCAGTGGTATGTTGACCTCCATCCCTGGGAAAAATCTTTTTATTAATGTCCTGATAATGACATGATAAATATTGAAAATGTATGCAAAGAGCCTTCTCTTCCTCTAGCACCAAAATTAAATTTACCTTACTACATAAATTACTGCTAGCTATGCCTACTAGCACTCTAGTGTTCACCAAATAGAAGGTCAAAGTTCCACTCAAGGTTGAGTGAGGTTTTTGTAAGGGTGTACAGGGAGAGAGCAAGAAGTGCATACCATGAGGATATGTAGGATAGATAAAATTTGACCTTAGACTTGAAGAGATGAAGATTGTAGTGATCAAGAAAATATCCTTTTGGAAGGCCATTTCTCATGGCAACAGTTCTGGGGAAGAAGCTGTTTGAGTGGGATTCCTCCTCAGCAATGGAATACAAAGAAAATGAAGATGAGTTGACAGTCTACATGGCCTGGCAGGTCATAGCTGTGAAAATCTGGACTGGTGAAACCAAGGAATGCAGTTTGCTCAAACATCTACCATGGAAATAGCCATATAGTAGCAAAACCATTCTAGTTATGTCCACATTACAAATTACCAAATGACATAGTGCAAGACATCATCAGACAAAATGCAAACCTGTTTGAACACTCCATATCAACCATCAAGAAGAGAAAGTTGAAATGGTATGGTTATATCATAAAAGCCAACAATCTTACCACTGCCATCCTACAAGGTTCCGCCATAAGCAAAAGAAGAAGAGAAAGACAGAAGGAAAAATAGACTGGTAATATCATTAAATGGACTGGAAGATTATTCACAGAAACTCAGATATTGGTATGCAACTGAGACATATGGATAGAGGTGGTCAGGTGCTGAGCTGTACAGTAACTTCACAACCAAACCTGATAATGATAATGAAATAATTATTATCATAATAATGAGAATGAAATAATGAAATAAACTCCAGAGCAACAATATAGGCAGTAATAAAAACTAACAAAATAATCCTTTTCTATCGTAACCAAGAACATCCAAACTACAAATGAGATCATGTAGCCAGTAAAAACCATTATACACATGTATCCATCTCCATTGAAATGCATATGAGATTAACAGCTTACTACAAAAATTAAAACATCTAACCTTGTTATTATAAACTGCAATAGTCACAATCTTGTACAGCACACCAATGTCAGCTACAAATTCTCCCACCCACTGGGGAATTGCATTCCTTAAGTTGCACAAGTATCAAATTTATATGCTGGACATACAGCCACTATTCTATCCTAGTTAATCTGCCACCTGGTAGATCACAAAGCAATCTTCACCTACAGCAATAAACATATATCATTGCTAATAAGATTGCCACTAACATAAGACAAAATACTCACAAACAAATCATGTATACCTTTTTTTTTTAATCATTTCACCTCCAAACAAGGCAATAAAGCACCTAAGATGCAAGAGGTTACTGAGTATGAGAGAATATGAGAAAAAGAAATCATTATTAAGTAGAGAGAACAATCAAACAGGAATTAAGAAGACAAAAGATAACAATTGACATTGCATTTAAATTTTTGAAGATCAAAGTTGATTCGAAAGCAAGAAACTGGAAGAGAGTTTCACAAGTGACAAATGTGAGAGAAGAAACTGTTAGTATAGAACTTACAGTTAGTTACATCTAGCCATTTCAACTGTAAAGTAATGTGAACTTGCTGCCAATTCAGTACTGCACTTAAATTCATAAAGTCTAGGTATCAAAGAGGAAAACTCATCAGAACAATTATCATGGAAATATTTATAGAAAGGAAACAAAGAAGCTACATTAGGGTGGTGGGAAAGTGACTGAAGCTGAAATACAAGGTCAGGACCAATAATATTGTAGATTCTTCTTTGTATTTTATCTAGAATCTCTAAGTCCAGAGCAAATGTTAACTTTATGCTTTTTTGTTCATTATGGCATGTAATTGATTCTCATCACAACAGAAATAGAAAGAACAGAGAGCAAACCATCAACATGATGTGGGTTCAGATTACTACAGAAAAAAAGTATGACTGAATTGCCATGCAGCAGCTGTGATAGAATAGAGTGACCCATCCATACATTTGTCCAGTCTGGTAAAGAGAAGAAGAAAGAATATGTTCAATATAGCCAATGAGTTGCTGGAATGACAAAATGTGAGTGAGTGTGTTTACAAGCCAACTCAGAGGTGACTACCTTTGTTAGTTTTACTGATTACCTTCACTAACTATTTGTTTATCTCTAATGCACTTTAATGTCTGCAGCTGGTGTATCGTATCGTATGTATATGACTGGACAACAGACACGATCTACCACATTATGTAGTTAAAAGCCAGAAGTTTCTCACTTGTTATAATTAATGGGCTGCTATAAGGTAAACCAAAACTCACTTAAAAATTACTAAATTGTCACAAAAGAAAAACATCAGTCATGAACTACCTGCTTTTCATTTACATACACACTTGATATTCTGGCAGTTAACTTCAAATGCCAGTGATGGTCAAAGGTCACCCTGAAGTTTACTTTTGATTTTCTTAATGTTCCTCTGCCACCATAGCTGAATGGGATAATCTAATTATAATAACATTGCTTGTACTATGCACACTGCTGTGAATGAGTTAGTCTGATCTTAATGGAATTGCCTGTACTGCACACATTGCCATGAATGGGTTGATCCATCAGTCTATCTGCCACCATTTTTTTCTGCTTACTATCATGTTCAAGTTTTCACTAATGAAAAAAGGCCTCCTTAATTTTCTGCATAAAAATTGTACACCAGAAAAAAGCCTATATAATGGAACATCCAAAACATTATGGTGGCAACAAAAGCAATAAAAAGAATGAATTCAGTGGTCTGCATAACATTAAGAATGCTAAATATTGCTCTCTATCAAATCTATAACTATAATCATTAAAATTATAAAAAGTGATAAAAGAACAGTACAGTTCTCTATATAATTATCAGTGCAAAAGAAACTAATATTTTGTCACATTTGGTTTAAAGGACCAGTCAATCAAATTTTGTTGTGTGTATATATATATATATATATATATATATATATATATATATATATGTGTGTGTGTGTGTGTGTGTGTGTGTGTGTGTGTATGTATATGACACTGGGTGTTTGTGTAGGTGTCAATATAAGTGAACAAAAGAACCTGTCTGACTAAACCTCAAGAAATATTTGCAGACAATTGAAAAACATTAATGTTGAAAACAATGCAACAAAGACAATAAATATTAAGATCTTCATCTGAATTTCTGGGCAATAAATACAGGAGTTATTATTTCAGTTTCTGGTTTCATTAAACTACAATGTCTCACATGACCATCTGAAAACACCGAGTAAAATGAATGACCTGATTTCCTGCAAACAGATTATTTAAGAAGAAAAAGAAAAACTGCAAATAATTTTTGCAACAAGTATGTGTAATTTGATGTAGAGATCAATACATTTTCTTATGTTCATTTCATATCATTTACCAGAGATCAATAGCCTTGGATCAATAGTTTAAATCAGTTATTCTTATTGTCTTTTTGTTGGATCAATTTAGTGTTCCTGTCATGGAGCTATGGCTTTCATGCTAATGTCACAAAGCCATTCTAAGTATGTTTATTATTGACTGAGTACTCCATGAGGCTTGATTTATGCTAGAGTTGGCTCAGTACAATAAATGTCTCCTACTATTTTCATTTATGAATTATGTTTTCCTTATATAAAAAATGTCAAAATAAACTGGGTCTTTTCTAAGATCAGCTTAATTTGGCTCAAGGCCACAATAATGGGTAACAGGTGGAACATTTATTCTTGGACAATCCAAATAGGGATTCCCCCCAAATTCTGTTTGGTCCTTTGGTCAGATTTTGGGAAATGACCCATATTGAGAACTTTTCACACCTCACCCAGAGCAAAAGCATTTTTTTATGGTCAGATTCCTGGAACTATTGTAGCATTGTGTGTGTGTGTGTGTGTGTGTGTGTGTGTGTGTGTGTGTGTGTGTGTGTGTGTGTGTGTGTGTGTGTGTGTGTGCGCATATGCGTGTGTGTGTATTTGACTTTGTCAGTCTTACAATCAAAAGCAGATTAATCAAAGGTTCAGGTTCTTAGGCAATTTGAATCAAACATTCTGTATAGATATGAATAAAATGAAATTTAAAACAGCAAACACTAAGATTGCATAAACAGCACACAATACTGACATGAAAACTACCTTGAAGAATTTGATCCAGAAAAAAAAGCTATAATTACCTGCTTGATTAGCCATCAAAACAATCTATAATAACTAGGCTGGCTGCATTGTTCTCATCTTCTGTTGCTCCTAATTATCATTTTTTGTCACCTTATAATGTAAGGAAAGAACAAGATCCAACAAATCTACTCAAAATAGTTGTGAGGCAACAACCTGGCTCAGCTAACCTTTAAGCATGTTACAGACATGAAATTACTCCATTTACATAAATTTGAAATATCATGTGATCCTCTGACTAGTGAATGATTGATGCTTATTTAGGTCACCTATTTGTACTCAAGCTGAGCTAGAGAAACCAATGGACAAAAAGGTATAAATAACAAATCAACACAAGTGTAACCACATATAATCCTGAAAAAACAAATAAAGATGTGTTGTTATCAAATGAACAAAAAAAGAAAAAAAATGAATGAAAAAATTAGAAGAATTTGAGACATAAATTGTTAAGAATTGAAATAAAGCTTCAACTTATTTACACAGTAAAATTACATTGCCTTTTAAAAATTTTGAGAACTCATTTTAAAAGTCTTATCAAAATCATTTTTCTCAAAAGAACTCATTTGCATAAATAATTTCTAAAAGTCCTCTAAATACTAAAAAAATCTTATTGGTTGGTACCATTACATCGTGTAGCTCCAATATTGTTGATATTTATTAAGCTTAAGGGAAATGGAGTAATAAAGATTCTGTTATGCCAATAAAGAGAAAATAACTTAATGAGTTTGTGCAAATAGATGGCAGAGCAGATATTTGAAGGGATGACAAAGGAACTAATGCTGTTTAATGCTATAAAGAACAGGAAGCTGTATAGAGCTATGATCACCTACATCTTTGGTGGGGGGGGACATGGTACATATAAGAAAAAGAAGAAAATAATCAATTCTGAGAATTGCTTGTTAATCACTGCTTTATAATAAAACACCCATGTAACTGCAATATTCTCCATGTTGCCAAAAGAATATACATTGGTCATTTAATAAGTTCTAAGCATCACCTGGAAAGAGTTCAAGAAACAAGACACTTTTTCACTAGTTTTCAATATAGTCCCCCTTGGCATCAATGCCCCTGATTCAATGATGTTTAAGGATTGAAATCCCATCACAGAAGAAGGTGGCATTCTAGTACTCCAAAAGTTCCCCACAGTACATATGAGCTCATCATTGTTTTCAAAATGGCAACCGCCTAGGTGGGATTTGAGTTTAGGAAACAGGAAAAAGTCAGATGGAACTAAGTTTGGTGAGTAAGAGGGATGGCTGCTTCAGCTACTGCAACCTGAGCAGTGTGAACGGGCATGTTATCCTGGAACAAGAGCACACTTGCCCTCAGCTTGCCTCTGTGTTTTGACTTGACTGCTTGCTTCACTTGTCTTAATTCTGATCCATTGTACTGTTCACTAATAATTTTTCCTTTTTGCAGATAGTCTATCATGATTACACCTTCAGAATCTCAAAAAACAGAAGCGAAGCCATCACCTTGCCAACAGACGCTGTGGCTTGAACATATTTGGGGGCGGAGAATCAGAGTGTTTCCACTGTTTACTTTGAGTCTTTAATTCAGGTTCAAAATGAAGAACCCAGGTTTCATCTTGAGTTACTAATCTGCAGTGGAAATTCTCAGGTTTAGCCTGGAATTGAGTCAGAAGCATCCTATAAATGCCAGCCATTTTCAGCTTTTGCTCTGGTGTCAGCATTCTTGAGACCCATCTGTAGTAATGCAGAGCATGGCTTACCTAGAATGAAGTGTGTTTGAGTTGCTGCAGCAGTAGCAGGAAATCCAGTTCAAGGTCTGTCATTTTATGGAATAGATATCACACCTATGCAAATGTATTAACACCTTCCTCTTACTATATAAGCAGCTACATTGCTTGCTAGAGGGCAGAGGAAACTCTGAAGATGATGCTAGTGGTGTGTAGTACAGTGGGAAAGAAGACATAGGCAGAACACTCTTCACACTCTCTTGCAGACAGCTTGCTCATCCCCAAGATCTCAGTTAAAACAGTATGGAGCAAACTAGAACTAATGCCTATGAACTTAGCTCTCTGCTGGACAGTTAGATGTCTGTCATCCAAAACTGAATTGATTGGCATCAATTTGTTCATCAGTGGGTGAGATTTTTGGGTGACCTGAACAAGGGTTATCTTCTGGGATGTCCCTGCCCTGCTTGAATTCTGCAGCCCACTTCTTCACAGTTGCATAGGAAAGGGAGTCCTCAGCAAGTGTCTGTATCATGTCCTCATGGATTATCTTGGGTGTCATACCTTTCTTTTGCAGATACTTTATCTGTTTTGTCCATTTTTACATTTGCCGCACACCTCTCACCTTTGTATGAGCCACATCTGCACAGAAATTAAGACAGAAATCTGAATTAGTTTTTCTAGTTTTTATAAGAAGTGGTAGTGTGTTGCCACCACAAAAATGTTCAGCTATGGCTCTTCTTTCTGGGTAAGTCTTAGAACTTTTTAAATGACCCTCATAAAACACTATTGTACATCAATGTAAAAGCTGTATAAATTCTCTATAAAAGATAAAACTACTTATTCATTTTTGATTGAATGCACCAACCTGAGTGTTGAGATAAAAAGCTTCAATAAGATGAAAATAGAAAAACACAATCAAAAATTAATTTGGGAGAAACACCATATAAAATTTCCAACAACATAATATTATTACTACAGGTATCAGACCATTTATCCAACAAGCCTGGATTTGGAGGTAATTGGGATTTTCTGATGTTTTACACCAAGGTTTAATATGTACTTAAAATATAAAAGCAATAAAAAGTTAAGTCTGAAATTATATTTAACAGATATAAATTAATTCACTTTTAAAGCAGGGACTGTTTAATTATTTTATTAACTGACTTAAATTTCTTAAAATATTGAATATAAAATATACGAGAAGCAAACAAAGGAAAGCAAATAACAAAAGTTTGATTAAATTTTCTTAATCTGTTCAATTTCTGTAGATTTTTTAAATACAAGTATATATATGGCACTGAATATTTTCACAAATAATTGTGTGTATTTTTTTGTAAAAAACATAAATACTTATTCCAGCAAGAAAGAACTCAACTTATTTTTGCATAATGAAAGAAAATAATTTTTATATAAGATTTTTCTCTGACTGTTCTCTTTTTAAGGTAAAAATTTTATGAAATTAATTAAATATATCAACTGAATATCACTGGTTGTCAATTTTGCAACAAGTCCATGGTCAAAGGGGTTGAGCAGTGAACTGCCAGATTTAAAACTAACCAGTTTTTACAAAAAATAGCAGGTTTTCTGGTAGTTATGATGATTATGGTTATCTGGAAGCCAAATAAATTGTCTGGGACTTGTACTATTGCAAGATAATAAACAAAAAATAAATGCAAATAATAAGATGGCGTGGCTTTCCAACTACAAATTTAGTTTCGTATTGTTTTTTGCAATGAACAAAGGAAATAACCATTTCTAATATTCTCCCAGAATATAAGACACATATGTTCAAATTTTATTGGAAAATGAATTATTTTATTTCTGATTCGCACTGTTTACTGAACAGATATAAAATGAAGTGACCTAAGTTTTGTGCTAAATAGAAACAATAAACTGAAATTAATAATGAGCACAACTTGTTGATACATGTAACATGATTTTATTATTTTTGTCAATATATTGACTGAATTCTAGATAAGTCATTTACTATAACTTTATACCTGACACAAAACAAGTCTCTAATTTTTGGGGTCTTAGATTTTAAGTAGTTCAAATTTAGAACTTTTCTTTAACTATCCTTATGGTTGTAAATCAGAATATTTATAACTTTTAAGGATTATTGTCCAGAATAGTAATAGGTAACAAGCAAAAAATGCTGCGCCAAACAAAAGTATTTTATATATATATATATATATATATATATATATATATATATGTACACGCAGACTCTCAGAGAAAGAAAGAGAAAAGAGAAAGTGAGAGATAAAGAGAGGGACAGAAAGAGAGAGATAAAGAGAGGGACAGAAAGAGAGAGAAATAAAGGTACATACATAGATACATGCAGACAGAGGGAGATTGATTATTTTTGATTGATTCGTTTTCTACAGCTTATCAATCGTTTACAGGTTATTTAAAACCAGAAAATATTTTTAGATTGGAAGAATTTTAGGGGAGATAGCAATGGTTTAGTGATACAAATTTTACTAATTAACCCATAGCTGAAGGGAGAAAAGTTGATTCATACTTTTTCCAAGGGTATTTGCGCCTAAGTGAATAAAATGAACCCAATGAGAATTGGAACTTGGCTTGTCAACTACAATGATAGAAATCACTGCTAACGAACAGCCACTAAGTGTACTGATTGACATGGGGAGCACAGAAAAATTTCTTAATGTAAGCATTGTGAAACTAAATTTGGGGAAAATTTACCCATGCCTAAACAAAGTGGCAATGGCTAGCTCATCTCTTTGAATATAAATACTTGGATATTGTTTAGTTGATCTATGAGTAAAGGGTACTCTATACCAAAGAGTAAGATGTTTACTAATGAAAGATCTATACTGTGACCTAATTAGGACACAACTTTTTATGCCAACATTCATTAGTAGAAATACCCATCAAGAGACTCTAAGCAGCACTTTAAAGTCTGTGATCTAACAGCTATAAGAACTCTTTTCACCAATTTAACACCGGATTGTAAACTGGTAGCTATTAAATCTAGGCAACATTTTAAATTAATTACAGACTAAAAATCAGTCTCATTCACGCTCAATCTGAAAACTACAAGCAAAATTAAAAATGATGAGATAGCCAGGTGGAGAATGGAACTCTTGTGTTACTCATTCAATATAATGTACTGCACCAGTAAAGAAAATGCAGCTGTGGATGCCCTCTCTTGTGTATATAGCTTGGTTGCTTACAAAGAAGAGTTAAAGAAACTACATAGAGAGTTATGCAACCCAGATGTTACACGCATGGTACACATGATGAAAATCAAAAACCTTCTCTACTCAGTAGAGGATGTGAAAGAAATCACCAAATTGTGTAAGACTTGTGCTGAAAATAAACCTAGGTTTTACCCTTCTAACAGCAGCAAGGTCATAAAAGCCACACAACCCTATGAAAGAATCACATTGGATTTTAAAGAACAGCTCTGGTCAAAAACTGCTAACAAATATATACTGGCAATAATTGACAAATATTCATGGTTTCCATTCACAATACCCTGCCCCAATGTATTCTCTACAAGTCATACAAGAACTTTGCCCAGTTTTTGCTGTCTTCTGTCAAACTGTGTATATTCATTTGGACAGAGGGGCTTCATTTGTCCATGGCAATTCCTACAAGAGCAAGGACATAAGTAGAACAACCCCACATAACCCTCAAGGCAATGGCCAGTGCGAGAGGTATAATGCAGTAATTTGGAAAACTGTTCAGCTAGAAGCTGCTGATAATGGAGTAGCTTTAGAGAATTGGGAACAACTACACCCAGAGGCCCTGCATACAATTAGAATGCTGCTATACACTGCCACTAACACAACACCCCATGAATGATTCCTCCAATTTCCTAGAAGAAGTTTGACTTGAGTGTCCCTACCATATTGGCTCTTGAAACTGGGAGTGTTATTACTAAAAAGACACATGTGATTGAATAAGAATGAACCACTGGTGGATCAAGTGAAGCTTCTAGATGCCAACCCCCATTATGTGTGTGTCCATTACTCTGATAGACAGGAAGACATAGCCCCTCTAAGGGACTTGACTCCAGCAGGGGTTAAATCAGGATCCACAAGCCTAAGTGAGGGCTGTCCTCAGGACATACAACTGACTTTGAAGAAACAGAAACATAGTCAACTTTTAAAGACTACAAGGAAACCTTGAGCTCTGGTCCCTCAGTGGGTGATGACTGGGTTTTACAGAAGAGAGCCCCCTCACCTACCAATATTTCAGAGGATGAGCAAGCCACTTGTAGAAGATTACAAAAACACAGCAAGATTAAATCCAGTTCTAGCGAGAAAGACAAATAATCTCATCATGCTGCTGACACTCTGTCAGGGTTTGCAGACAACAAAGAATGCCTGCTTGATTCAGGTATTTCTTCCCTCTGTAAGAATGAGGCAGGACAGAATGTGGTATGATCCATCTCCTCTATTATATTCAAGAGAATTCTGCTGATATGCAGAGTTTATTAAAGCTTACTGATAAGCAATAGGTATTGTCTTGAACAATTCTACTACAGATTACAATAATGTGGAGTGAAAAAGATCCTGGAGAAAATTAAATGAGCTATTGTTAATCACTCCAAAAGCTGGCCTGATTCCAAAGAGGGTGAACTGTGTATCTGTTGGGATTGAAAGAGCATTGTATGCTATAATCTTCTTCAGCAAAATCAGACATTGAATTCCAACAAGTACTCTTCCCATTCAGACCAATTAGAGGAAGCAATTGATGAAAATCATGCAGAATTGCCCAATCAGATGAGTATCATCTTCCATCAGGACAACACTAGAAATAATGTACATTTGAATTACAACTTATTTTGATCTCTAGTAAATTCTCTTAATTAGAAGAAATTCATTTCTCTAAAAGCTTGTGAAAACACCTAGAGCAGTTCATCACCCAGAAAGATATAAATTTCTGGGATGCTGGAATCATGAAGCTGCCTCAATAACTGCAAAAGGCAGTGGAACAAAATGGCATATATGTTGTTGAATACATCAATGTACAACTATCTCAATATTGTTTGGGAAATTTGCTTAAAAAAATGCTACAAACTTGTTCAGACTCAATAAGATGTTGGTCACTTTCATTCAAGAGATCTTCATTGTAGCCACAAAATTTGATTAACTATATAAAAATTATTGATGCCAAATTAAACTTTGGCAGGTATGAAATTTATGGCTGTATGTTCACAAAAACATGCCAAAAGCTTACTAAAAATAAAAAAAATAATAGATAAATAAAATAAAAATGGAAGGAAATGGATAGGTCCTCCTCAAAGTTAATAAGTGGCCAGAGAGAAATCTTATCTGACACAAACATTTTAAATGGAAATAATAGTCATTATTTTCAATTTTTTATCAATATTGCTTTCATCTTATTGCTTTTTATTATAATTCTTAGTTTATTAAAAAGCAATGCAAATTTGAAATAAAGAACAAACTACTAGTAAGACTTGCATCCCTTATTGGACAGGCTCCCAAGGAGAAGGGATATGTTCAAATCTTGCTAGTGCCTTATTCCGCATTTATGATCCACACTGCATATTCAACTGACACAGAATAAGGATCTTAACAGTGTTTTGATAAAAAGCAATTAAAATTAGAAAAACATATAAAAAAATTGTATTGACATTAAGCAAAAGTATTTACATTTTTGACTAAAACTTCTAAAATTTATTAAATTCCTATTGAAAGCTGAGAATAAAATCCAAATTGTTTTTCTGCCTTTTTGTTTATTTTTCTATTCATTATTTTTATGGTTCTATAATAAATGAATCCATTGATAAGTTGAAGGTGACCTAGTATAAAGCAGCAAACAGCTGTCTGGTCCATGAATAGAGAAACACAATAATCCTCACCATCCAAGGATTCAAACAAAATAGAATCAGACCACAGCTTTAATTTACAGTCAACAATTGCTTTAAAAAGTTCTGTTATAATCCAATTATTTTTTATATAAAGCATCAATAAAATTAGGTATGTAAATTACACATAGCCAGTCAGAGCATGTAAAAACTTTCTATAGTGAAGGAAACAAATGGTATATATCCTTCTGAAAGTTAAAAGAAAAAATAAATAAAATATTTCTATCTGAAACTGACAAGAATAAAGTTATTTTAATGGTAAATTACATAACTGATTTTATTTATTGATATTTATTAAGATTACCTTTGTACAAAAGGAAACATTCAGTGAAGTGCAACAGTGCTTGGAAACCTTACTAACAACTGTCCCTCACCAGAGTCTATTTAAGCTTAATATATAGTCCTAGTTTACCTGTAATATTCATGATAATAATATTTAGGTTTGCAGTTACATTGTTCTGTTATAATATGAAAAACTTCATATTTCTCTGCATTTCATGTTTATATTCAATACTTCTTGAATATTAATCTAAATAAATAACATTCTCTTCAGCATTTTTTCAATTTTAGAATTCTATTAATCAAGTTTAACATAAAATAAAATTCTATAGTCTATTTTTATATCATCAGAAGAGTTCATATCTCTATGCAGTGGAATCTTCTAGTGAAATAAAGTAAAAAAAATATTCATAATCACAAATCCCATAATCAATTAGGGTTGTTAAGGCACTGCCTGTACTGCAGCCATAACAACTATGGTGTGCCTTGGGCAAGATAGCCTGATGGAGCTAAACTCTCTCCAGGATGGTTTGAATTCAGAGTTTTTCCTTTGAGACTGGTTGTCTTACTATTTACCCATAACTTGGGTGGAAAAGAGACGGATTCCCTTTTCCCAAGGGTATTTGCCTGTAAGTGAATGCAAAACGATTTCAACACCGATGAAGAAGAGGCTCATGTGACAGATATGTGGGTCTACAGATGTATGCTAAGAATACCACAAACTGAACATATGGGCAATGAAAAAGTTTTTCAGGAAAGTGGGAATGAAAAAACATATATGCTTTGAATTAGAGAGACAGTTGAAATTTTGGGGATATATAATAAGGAAAGTAGGCTTGGAGAATTTAACATTCACAGGATATAATTAAGGCAAGAGGAGAAGAGGGAAACAGTGTGTAATCTACCTAATGAATTTGCATGAATGAATGGGAGAGTGGAGATAAAGAGAGATGGTAAAGACTCAAATGCTGCTTAGGGTTAAAAGGGACAGGAAGTTTTAGATTGTTCACATCCTGAAGGGAAATAGCACATAAAAGAAGATCTGCAATGTTATCCTCTACTTAACTTGCTTATAATGAACTAGCAGTAGAGCCTGGCGTTGCCCGGGGATGTAACAGTAAGAGATAGATCAAGTATCAATCATCATAAAGACTGAAAAATAAAATTGACAAAGATTATTGTTCAAGGTTGATGGACATGCATGTCTTAATTAGTTTTTTTTGTTGTTTTTTTGTTTTTTTTTACGAATTGGTCAAACCCAAACTCAAACAAAAACATTGTTTTCAATCGTTATGAGTCTACCGATTGAATAGAATTTTATTATAAACAATTGTCTTGTAAATGGAATTTTTAAAGCATTCTGAATGTAAAAATAAAGGAAAAAGTGTGCAAGAGAATAAGAAACACTACCTGCCAAAAAAAAGTGAAGTTTTGTTGAAATCGTTTGAAAAATGTAGGAAATCCAATCCCATATATAAACGAACACACGCACACACACAAACAACCTGGGTTTTATAAGTATAATAACTCGATATGAGTTGTCCCCCTTTCATTCTGGCGACAGAATCGTGTTTTCAAATTGATTTCGTGTAAAAACAATTGTGTTTTTCTAATTTTTGGCACTGTCAGAACCACCGCAAGGTAATTTTATGTAGTCCTGTGAAGTTTTGTTGAAATCGGTTGAAAAATGTAGGAAATCCGATCCAATATATAAACGTACAGACACATACACACACATACAATCTGTATTTTATAATAAGTAAGATCAACATCAGATGCTTGCTTTTCTTTTTGCTTCGTCCAACAAGTTCAAGATACCAACAATTTCAAGATTGGCTGCTATTACTACTACTACTGCTGCTATTATTACAAGTAATACTCCCTCAATCTCTGAAAATTAAACCAGTATTCTGGATAGGAAGCAATTATTTACTGTTTATTGTGCTGTGCTTGACTGTCAACATCACTTGGTAGATTTTTACTTTGTATTAGTATCTATTCATGAGTTCACAAGATATAACAATTACCAAACTGTAGTCTATGAATAATCAATGGATATTTGACATCTCACATTTTACTATTTACATTCACATTACTATTTTATGATTCATCTGATAATTGTCTACAATGATTCTTAGATAATAGCATTTTGTTTATGTGATAGAGTATTTTAAACAATTTAACACCTTCACATTGCATACAGCAGAGGGTAATTGAGTGTGTGTTACCAGAGATAACCTTTGAAGACATCATTATCACAGCTTCTGGATTGTAATGAATGTTTACAGAGCAGCAATGAATCTATTCAGTGCTTTATATTGTTCTGTATACAAATATACAAACATATAGTTGTGTAAATGTGTAAGTTCTGCTTTAAAAAACAATCATTTTATGTTTTAAATATTTCCAATATTTGCACAAATATTTCATTTTGTCAAAGAATAAATTTGACAAACATTTTTTATAATTTGTGAATATTATATGCCCATTTACCATGTCAAAAGTTTTTATAAAGTTAACAACGCATGAAAACAAAATGTAGAAAAAGCATTCACTTGAATTAACAGATATGTGCTTTTTTTAATCAATCAGTTAATTTAAAAAATGAATTGAATAGGGAAAAGAATATGACAAAGTGGAAAAAAGTTTTCATGTGATGCATTTTGTTCTTTAGAACTTCATCAGACTAAGTTTTTGTTTACCTTCATGCGACTACACATGTGCAAGAACAAAGGAGAGACACTGAGGATTTTAAATTTAAAAATAATTTATTTTTTTCTTTGTTATGTTTTGGTTATATAATCTAGCTGATTTAATTTAGATTCTTTTTGTTTATGTTTCCATCACTTTTGTTATTAAATATTCTGTAAACATAAAAAAGTCATACAAAATCTTTTCCTCTTTTGTCATACTTCTTTTTCCTAAAAATTGTTCATTATATATAAAAAAATTATATATTGTTATCCCATATATATATATATATATATATAAGGGAGAGATTATAGTTGTTCCAATGAGAGAAAAGCATATATATTAAAGACAAAAGAGAAGCCACAAACGTTTTTGGTTATAATATGTATCTTTTTTTTATATATTATACTTTATTTTTCATATTTTCTGCTGCACACGTTTTGAGTCTTATGACCTTCATCAGGCAAAGAATGGTTATTTCCACATATTATTTAAAAGAATTAATTTTTTTTATATTTTCTTGTTTAACCATTGTCTTTTGTGTGTGGCAGTAATCAAAATTCTTCTTAGACTGGCAGAAAAATATTCCTTTGCTTAAGGGGTAATAAAGCAATTAGGATTGATCAGAGAAAGGGGGAAGGAATGAGGTCTTTGTTCTTATCATTTTATGTCCTCTTTATCTTTTTAAACCTTACTCCATTTTTGTGTATTGTGTGTATGTATGAGTTTTTGCGAGTATATGTATATATTTTCTCCTTCTTCATATATATTGTTTATTACAAGGAAATAGTATATATACATACACACATTGTATGGTGTATATATATATATATATATATATATATATATATATTGAGCATCTTTTTCACTCTGAGGACCCTTTAGCACTCCCTCACATGCGCACACACACACACACACACACACACACACACACAAGCATATATACATGAAGGCTGCACATAATTATAAATATAATATATTTGTTCACTATTTACATTATTCGAACTATTGTCCTGATCTTTGTTGCCATATTTATCAATGTTTCGGCCGTTGTACACTCTGGCCTTTTTCAGGTGGTTGGAATGTTGAACTGGGGTAGTCTGTTCTAGTTGCCATGTCTAATGTATGTCAGTTATCAGTTATCTCCTGTTAATTCCCCTCTGCAAGTTCATTTCTATGCATAGAAATGAATACAATATGGGAACCAGTAATAAGGAGTGCTAGAGAAAAGCAATAACAACGAAAATTGCAATATGAGCTCTGGTAATAAACATATTATGATAACAGCAAAAAATTGCAATATGAGTACTGGTAAAAAAAGGTTGTTGAAAACAGGTTTATAATACCCAGAAATTCATATACAGAACTTCTTTGACCTATCCATTAACTCAAGGACACATGGCACAGTGGATAAAAGCATTAGTTAGATTCAATGACAGGACCCAAAGAGTGTGAGTTCAATACCTGGTTACAGCAGTGGAGAACTTGGAGAGGGGAATTAACAGGAGATAACTGAAAACCGAGATCCATGGAACTAGAACAGTCTACCACAGCAATTGAAATAAAGGGTTCAGTTCGACATTCCAACCAGCTGAAGAAGGCCAGAGTGTACAATGGCTGAAACGTTGTGATAAATATGGCAACAAAGATGAGGACAATAGTCTGAATAATGTAAATAGTGTACATAACACCTCATTTCAAAAATATAGACAAATATATTTGTTGGCAGCAGTGTGTGTTTCATTTAAGCAGGCCTTATTAAAAGCCACAGAGAAGGTTTATTTATTTTGACAATGATTCATTCTTTCCAGCTTTTATGAATGGTAACATATCTGGTTGCAGTGTGTAAAATTGTCCACATATATTTTCTCAAATGCCCTCAACCACCATTGGCTACCCCAATAAACAAACTATACAGCAAAGCAAAAATAAAAAGAATCAAAAGATTCAAATAACACACATGAAAGGCAATACAGAGCTTTCAAATGATATAGAAATGCATGCATAAACAGAAGATGACGTAAAAAAAAGATAGCACTAAAGCAATGCACAAATGTTCCAGCTTAATATATTTAGATAGTAATATTCCTCATCATTATCAAATTTATTTTGATAGTAATTTAACTTTACCTTTTATATATATATATATATATATATATATATAGGGTGAGGCAAAAGTTGTGCACCGTATGACTAATTTATTAAAAGTATAATTACAATGAAAATTTTATTTACTAGTTATTTAATTGTCATATGTGCTGTTCAAAATGTCCTCCTTCTTTTTCAAAACACATTTCAATTCTGTGCCTGCATGATTCATTAACATGTTTCTTCTGACATTTGATGACATTCATATTTAATTCTTTCTTTAAGTTCCTCAATAGTTCTTGGCCACATATGATAAACAACTGATTTTAAATGACTGCACAGAAAAAAAACCCAAAGGTGTGAGGTCTGGTAAACTTGGTGACCACTCAACAGAACTTCTTTGACCTATCCATTAACCCCAGTGGTGCTCAACTTTAGCCTCTCTCTCTCTCTCTCTCTATCACTATATATATATATATATATATATATATATATATATATATATATTATATATTTTATATATATATATATATATATATATATATACCTATATATTGAGACTATTTAATATGAAATACTGTACCAACAGGATCCAATTCAAAACATTTTTGTAGGGGCCTGGGTTCACAACCAAGAACTTAGAAGTTATTACACATATATTTACATCACTGCCTTTTTAACTTTTTCAAAGAAATAAATATTTTCAGATTTAATTTTAAGGAAAAAAATTCAAATTTTAAACAAGATAAACAATGAATTTGGGAGAAAATTAAAATCCTTTCTTTTTTTTTTGTCAAATCTGCACTGTGGTGTAAGATGTATACTACAATGTATTATATACATGACAAGACAAGAGTATATTATATGTGGATGGAGCCTCACTAGATTTCGTTGGGGGAAGATAATTTGGACCAGTAGATTCAATTAGCTTAAATCTGGTCTAGCCATTGGCATCATTACAAAAGTTTTTGCCCAATTAAAAAATTAAAAACAATGAAAATTGCACACAAACTTTTGCAATGATCTAATATATATTGGTTATAAGATTTCCTACCATAAGCATATATATATTGACAGTAAACAATTTCCTACCAAGTATCTACTTCAGGGGTGTATATGTCATCATTCATGCCTTTAAAGAGAGAAAAAACTTGCATTCCTTCCACAAAACTATTATTTATTGATTTAGCATCATTATAACCTGTTGCCATTCAAATGGGCACATGTATTTTTCTGCTTTTTATACAATATATTATCCTTCTTGATATATCAATGACAAGAATAATATATCAAAGGTGATTGGCATAAATTAAAAATTCAGTTCTGCATTAAATATTAAACTGATCACCTGTATCTTATGTGATACAATTATATACCGGTGACACTGTGACTTATATTGGTCAATGTTTAGTTTATCTTTGGTCATGAAATGAAGAATCAACTATATTGTTTACCATGTTTAGTTGTGTACACTAGTGTTGTTCAAAGTTCAATAGTGAAGTGTTATTATTTGATGAATTATTCAGACTAATATACTCAACTTTGTTGCTTCAGTCATTGATCAACAATCTCTCAAACTTAACATGGGGGAATTTTGCATCCTGTTATTTTTAAAAGTTTTTTTTTTAAACTTCAATTCCTCACTTGTGATGTAAAAAATACTTTTTATCTTTATAATTTTGACTATGAAAAATGCATTAACTTTGATGAACACAAAAACAAGTAAAATATATTCCTGCTTCTTTAAACTGAAAAACAGATCTTGTACTTTAATCTTGAGCAAAGTAAACAGAAAATTTTTTTATAACCCCATTTATTGCAGGTTACAGCTATTTTAACAGTAAAACAATGAGACCTACTTGCCAATCTAGTAATACACTTAAATTCCTGCAGCTGAGATACCAAGGAGAGCTGAAATTCATTTTGTTATAGACACTCAGGTAGAAAAAAATTCTAAAAAAAAACATTGTTGAATAATCATCAAGGTGTGTAATAAAGTCTCATGGCTAAAAAATGCCTTTCTATATAAACACTTAATAAATTTTTTTATCTTGTTAGGCTGACATTTTATAATCTGTTGTTTGGGTCTTTAAACATGGCTAGTTTAATCTTGTATCTCTAAGCACTATCTATTCCTTCAAAAAGTCTTTTGTACTTCTTTCACTTGTGATATTCATTTACTTGCAAAATCTGTGATAACCTAGTTATATGAAAAGTCATAATAACTTTATCAATCTATATAATAAATGTGAATGTCAGTGTGTCACTGTGTCAGACTTTTCAACTTTACTCCTAAAGGCTGTAACCCAACATATCATACCATTTTGGAATCAGGCTGACTCTGAGAGCAAATTAAAAACATTCCAGGCTAGATCTGTACCTACAATCCTGAAATCTTGGTTTCCCAAGTTTTCATTATTGTGATTGTTTTCAGCAATTTTTTATGTGATTGTTTGTAATTAATTTTTTCTACGATAACAATTTTTATAACTTGGAAATAAATTTGGAAATAATTGAAATTAATTGTGAAATCCAGTGAAAGTCATCCATGAAATGAAAATAATTTCTTGTACAGAAAGTAAGGACCTACATACATCAAATTCTCTTTAAATTAAATGGCGATAGAAGAATTATCATTGAACTTTTAAAAGGTAAGCTTAAATATTAATGGATCAATTTTGAATTCTTCTGTAGTTTATTGTTACCTATCACATCTACCCCTCCCTATTTATTGTGATGATGGCCCAAACAAGAGCTCTCCACAGGAGCTAGCTTAAATGTCCACCTGATAGGGCAGCTTTTAAGCTAGTAACAAATATTTTCAAAATAGAGAAATAATGAAAATGTCTTTCCAGTCAAACAGAATTTAATTGCTCTGAACTTTACCATTGACCATTTCAGAGTAGATGACCATTTCTGAGTAGATGACCATTTCTGAGTAGATGGATTTAACTCAAATTTGTCTTTAACAAGATATTTAATGCTTTAATACCTTTGGTCTTCATAAGTGGGACAATCATTTTTCTGTATTGTAATTCAGCCTGTTTCTTTGAAATGGAAAAGAAAAAGTGATGTTCATCACTGTTAAATTTCTAAAGTTAACTAAATTTAACCCTAGACGATCTCCACTTTCACTAACAAAATAAAACCATTTCTGAAGATAAACAAAACATAAAATCAGGTCATATTGTAGGAATCCTTTTACTTGACTTTTCATTGAATGTTAAAATTTGGAGTGTCGGGATTCGATACATTAACAAAATATCGTTGCGGTGTCGCTTGTAATTTGTCCATCTAGAATACTCACACGATTTTTATTGAAAGAATAAAATTCAATAGAAAAAACAATGTAGAGTTTCAACAAATAAATATTAATTTAATATAACATTGTTATATTAAATTAATGTTTATTTGTTGAAACTCTAACAAGAATACAAGCAGTTGGTGATAGATTGGAAAGTAATATCTTTTTGTTTAGGTTGATGAAGTTCTGAAATAAAATATAAATTGTCTTTGTGTACATATGTGCAAAACAATGAAATGTTGTTATCTGTGTGTTTGTATGAAAAAGTCAACATGTGTGTGCATAGTTCATAGTAAAGATGATACAAGAGATAGTTAGGAATTGTTTCTCACTATTGGCAGTGTTGCCGTAGTCTGAAGTTTGTCAACATTGTCACTTTTAGCATGAGGTCGTGAAGATCATAAGCGAGAGTTGCATGGAGCTTGGTGACAGCTGTGCGTATCCTGTTTGGGGTTGTATTTCACATGTTTTTATACACTTTTTCATAACAAAATCGGCTCCAGAATTAAATTATTTATTTATTCCTAATTGGCCCTAAAAAGCCACATGGTATGTCTTCTACTACATCCGCACAATATTTGGGTGGTATCTACCTAAAAACCATGATGACTAATACAACAAACTTTCTGATTTGTATTCTATGATTTTATTGGTGTGTTTTAAGATGTATTTTCTTGAATGTGATTGGTTTATAAATATTGTATTTGATATTTTAGTGGACACAACAATATTTCACCCAACCAATCTTTTGCTCTAAGGATGATATTCAAAATTAATAATAACCATGTAAAATTTAGCAAGTAACTAACTGGGGGCAAAAATATATAAATGCATAAAAAAAAAAAGAAAGATACTTTGCATTCAGAACAAAAATAAAACTTTGATACTTTTCACTTGTTTCTGAAAATTTGTAAAATAAGTCTATAGCCCTGTAAGTTGTAAGCGTATTCTCTGCAATACATTTGTATTGGTTTAAAATTAGACTTTTTTTTTCTTTGTATATTTATCAGTATGAACCTCTTTCACTTTGTGGTGTGTAACTTCTTGCTCACATTACCTAGCTATAACTGTTGGAGCTTTTTGGCGCTTTCTTTGTAAATATGCCTGCCTGCACTACTAAAGTGGCAAGCATTTGTTTAAATGAAACACTTGTTGTATGTTCAATGCTAACAAAGAAATTTATGATGTAATCTTCAGGAATAGAATGAAATTGTAAACAGTAATCTGATGAGAAATAACCCACAAAGAAAAATGTTGGCGGACATCCAATTCTTCCCACGCTGGTAAAAGGTAAAGAGATGGTTATGAAAAGTAGAGAATTTTCTGAGATGTAATAGAAAAAGAAGGAAAGAGTTATTATCACAACTAGTAATACTGTTGTTAGTATTATAATCATTAGTAGTTGGAGACATAATGTTCAATCTGTGGATGGTGACCGAAGTGTAAATAGTTAAAATTTCTATTTTTTAATGTTCAAATAAGTGGCTTATGGCCACATCACATTGTAACATTGTTTTCTGTATGAAGTTACAGTAACATTGAGCCTGGACAGTTAAGTAACATTGAGCCTGGTCAGTACCTAAATGGGCGACCACTCGGGAATACCAAGTGCTGTAAGCTTGGATATAATGGATAATAACTTGGAATTGTTAACCTGAGAGCCAAGTTCCAATTCTAGTTGGGTTCGTTATATTCACTTACACACAAACACTCTTGGGAAAGGTATACACTTCTTCTATGGGTTAATTAGTAAGACTTGTATCACTAAACTATTATTATCTCCAAAAAATAATTCTTACAATCTAAAAATATTTTCAGGCTTTAAATAACCTGCAAAGGGTTGATAAGTTGTAAAAAATGAATTAATCAATCTCATTAAATAAAAAAAAGATATACAGGAACAGAGAAAGATTTGAACTAAGTAAAGAGAAAATTATTATTACACTGTTAATATTTGTTATAAAGTGTGATTTCCTTCATATTTTATCAGTCCAGTGGTAGTTGTTTATCTCATATACTGAGAGCTGCTCTACTCTTACTGCTTGGGCATTTATATAGTCTATGCCTTAGCTATGCTATATAGTATTGCCTGGATGTAGCTTGTCACACACATCAATCTTATCATTGCTTAAGTGATTACCTTTATTCTCTGTAAAAATTCAAACAAGCATCAATGAATATGAAAGGGTACATTTTTTTTCTGTATGAAAGCATTCAATTTCACACCTCTGCTTCATATAAAATTTCATGTCAAATAGCATTTTCCAGACTGTTATATGAAATATGGTAAACACGTTATTGGTTATTTGCAGAAAGATTAAAATTCTGATGTCATAGGCCAATATGTTAATATAGGAGGCATTACTTTCAGAGTGCCCCTCTTATATACATATATATATATATATATATATATATATTTTTATTGCCACTTTTTGGCAGAAGAAGGCTATCTCTTAAATTTTTGTGGGGGTTGAGTGTTTGTGTGCATGTGAGTAAATTAAAAGGCTTACTTCGCTTTTGAGAGATTTCCTGCATCTTTTGCACCCCAAAATCTTCCGTATGGTCTTAGAGTTTATCTGCTCCTCATGCACTCTCACGTGACTCTTCAGACTTGTTGCTAATCCATATATTTTGTCACAAAACTGACATAAATTTCCTTGGGGTTATTGTGGATGACTGTCAAAGTAGTTTGCTTGCAATTGATTGCCATAATGAGATCTTACATGACTAGCAAGTTCTACTTTGGATAAGAAGACTCTACAACAGATGTTACATATATCCTCGGGCTGAAGATTATCTGGAATTGAGGTCATGACATGCTTTCTAAGTGCATGTTTCAGGATTGCATTTTCAATCCTCTTTTTCTCAAGCACCTTATAACCATTGTTTACCCTTTTCTTCCATATATATCAATTTTCTGTCTGCTGACCCTCATTTATTTTTTACGATAAAAGGGTCCATCATATATATATATATAAATAATTTACCTCATCATAAAAATAAAAAAATATAGAGAAAAGAATTTAATTAGGTAGCAGCTGAAAAATTATTGTTGAACTTTTAAAAGGTAAGCTTAAATATTAATGGAATACTTAAATGCAGCAATCAGTTTGAGTTCTTCTGTAGTTTATTGTTGCCTATTGTATATGGCAGAAGTATGCCTTACAAAAAGAAATCTCCACCAACAAAGGACCTAATTGCAATCAAAAGAGCCAAGGCTGTAGCAAGGAAAAGAATGTCCTGTGCAAATGAAAGCTCAGATCAATCGGCAACCAGGAGAGCTTCCTGATAATATGCAAAGACTTAGGGATTCTCAAACTCCTGAACAATCCAAAGGCCTAAACAAGAGCCCTCCCCACAGGAGCTAGTTTAAATGCTGCCCAATAGTAAGCTACTGAGTAATATCTTCTTAGCTTACAGTTCAAACCTTTTATCAATTGTTATACATACAAATTTCCTTAAAGAATGAAGAAGAATTGATGACATGAAGAAGGCTGTAGAACAGATAGACTGAAATATGATAGAGTTATAAACAAAAAGAATGAGATCAACAAGTTTGAACAACTGTTGAACTGGTAATGACTCTTCTCAAAATGAAAGAAGGTAAAACATCATCTGTAAACTGTTGCTTTACAACTCAATAGGCGTCTATTTACAAAACTCATGAGTGTGATAGAGATAGAAATATAGAGAGAGGGGGAGAGGGAAAAGGAGAAATAAAGAAAGAGAGAAAGTGTGTACTGAGAACAAATATGAGGCTTCATCTTTACTTACTTTCTATAAATAAAATATATCTGCTGATCCAGTGAATGAAAAGTGAGTAAGATATTCCAAGTGGGTAAAGACAAGGTCATATCCTACTTAAATGAAGTAGCTGGGGGTAATAGGTGGATGCAGGGATTAGTCAATGAAGTAACTACCAAAATTAAACTCTCCACGGTAACATTATTATTATTATTACTACTATTATTATTGTTGTTGTTGATGATAACAACAGCAACATCTCAATTATTATTATTTGGTCTTTTGTGCTTATCATTGTAAATCAATGTTTCTCTTGTCACATGTCTAGTATTATGGATACTTTGTTTACATCTTGTTGGTTATTTTATAACTATATGATATAAATAATGACATCACATTAAGGATTGTCAATTCTACATATACAAAGGTATCTGAATAACTTTGTAGCCTAAATGATGTAAAAATTTTGCATAACTGCTTATTTTTCAACATTATTCTTTTCCTTGTCAATGCACTTAATTCAGTAAAGACTATTAATCACTTGGATTGAGCATTGTTCAGTGAAAATTTCAGATCAAAATTTAGCAAAAAACTTTTGTCTAGCTCTGGATTTATTTATGTATTCTTCAGTATCTGTCTATATTTCTGAGATGAGGTATTATGTACACTATTTATATTGTTCGAACTATTGTCCTCTTCTTTGTTGCCATATTTATTACAAAGTTTTGGCTGTTGTACACTCTGGCCTTCTTCAGGTGGTGTGGCACAGTGGATAAAGGTGTTAGTTAGATCCAGTGACAGGACCCAAAGAGTGTGAGTTCAATACCCGGTTAAGGCAGTGGAGAACTTGGAGAGGGGAATTAACAGGAGATAACTGATAACTGACATACATTAAACATGGCACATGGAACTAGAACCAGTCTACCCCAGTGAGTGAAATAAAGGGTTCAGTTCAACATTCCAACCACCTGAAGAAGGCCGAAGTGTACAATGGCCGAAACGTTATAATAAATTATGTATTCTTGTGTTCAATTGACTACTTGGCTGAAAAAAGTACTTTGTCTTGCCTTGAATATGATTTCCTTTCTGCTTTGTGACTGTGTATTTATGCAATGAAGCTGACAAAACATTTGGACAGCATTTAAACTTTAGACTCATTCTTAATATTTTATTGCATAAGTGAAACTGAATTGATAAAAATGAAGGTCTGTGTTGTCTAAGTTGTATACTATTATTAAACTACTTTAGGCATGCCATCAAAAATGATGACAATGATGACAGTTTTTGATATTTTGTAAGTAAAATACATTTTCAAAATTACTATCCATTTATCAGGTGCTGAAAATAATCTGGAATCTAAAAACAATTTAAGACAAATAAATTATATTTTACTTGTAAAGTTTAAAATTTCAGAAATTCCTATTTACACTATATCATCAGAAAAATTCAAGATATAGTGATGATTGAATTATCAATGTCATCAGTTTCTTTATTATGAATGAAAACTGTTACACACACACACACACACACACACACACACACACACACACACACACACACACACACAGAGTCCTGTGTATGACAATAAACTACATCCAGCAGCCAGGCCTTTGATTGGAAAATTAGAGATTTTGTGGAGCATGGAAGCACTTCTTAATTGCAGTTGTTCCCAAGTCTATCCTGACCTGGGGTGGTAGGACCTATTAGGGCCCCAGCTATAGTCAAATAGTGAACACCCAAACAAAAACAAAACACTATGAAAGTATAAAAATACATTTTTATAGTAAAAATACCAGTAATACATTTTTATATAAAAAAATTACCAACAATACCTATTTATGGTAAAATTACCATCAATACATCAACCAACAAGAAAGAACTTTTTCATTACATTAATCCATATAATATCCTACAATCTCTTAAAGAAATCAAACTGTATTACAAAATATAACTTCAACAAAACTACAACATAAAACACACATTTCACTTCCTCTAGTAATTATGTCCACACAAACATATATATGCACAAAAGCTGAGTATCATCTACCATGTATTCAATTGTGAAAGCAGAACAACATATATCATATTTTTATTGCATTAAATGTTCCATAAGGAGTTGACATGCAATTAAATAAACAAACAAATCAAGTCACACACACACACACACACACACACACACACACACACACACACACACACACACACACACACACACACACACATAAAAGTGATGATAAAGATATTCCTTGTATATTTTTTTGTTTTTTATTCAATTGACATGTAGGAGCACAATAAAGCTTTTGGAAATTACAAAATTTTTGTCTACTCATGCAGTCCTTGCCTGTGATTTATATTGAATAGTTTCTTAAACTATAATATAAGGAGCATATGTGGATATTTACTATCAATATGCATATATGGATAAACATATTTTATTTTCTCAGACATGTTATAAACATGCATATTGTAACATGACACGTTGGCCACATTCTGTTTGCATCTGTTCCAATCATTTATGAGTGGCTTTCTCAAAAGCAAATTTGGTTGCTCTTGAGCTTATTTTTTTCTTTGGTGGTAATGTCTGTGATTGGCATCTTTTATACTGTAGTTTAGATTATTGAGGGGATTTGTTTTGTGGGCCAGATGTGATGCTTGGAGCCCCTGTGCAGAGGTCGATTTTTTTATTTTGAGTTTTGCTTTCTCCAGCCAACAAGTAGAGTGAATCAGAAATATATTTAATTTGCAGTGGAGTATAACAGACAGAAATTGATTTATCTTCCAAAATTGACAAATAATATTCTATTCACCATTGAATAATTATGGAATTTTATTTATCAAGTTTAACATAGCATAAGATTTCATTTCTACTACATTACCACAAGAGTTCACTACATACAGATGGGCAATTTCGATATCTCTATATAATGTTTACTTCTGCTATCACAAAAAAGTGTTACATGCACAAAGATATGTGTGTGTGTGTGTGTGTGTGTGTGTGTGTGTGTGTGTGTGTGTGTGTGCACTGAGTTGCATAATATTTTATTGCTTCTTCCCATTGTCACTGTTGAGGATTGGGATCAGGGACAATGCTTACAGTTTTGAATACAGACTGGTTGCTGACCACAACTAGAGAACTCAGTCTAATCTACTATTTGACTCATAGCTGGGTGGGGATAGATGGATTCATACCTTTCCCAAGGGTATTTGCATGTAACTGAATATAACAAACCCAACCGGAATTCGAATGCAACTTTTCAATTTCTCATTCTGAGCTGCTATCCATTACACTGCCTGTCAATCATTGCATTATATACCTGTCAATTGTTATTATTATTCATTAATTATGTGGATATCCCAAAGTGTTTTTTGACTTTTCAAGAGTGTCTTTATGTTTTTTGAAACTTATATAATGCTCTACATATGCTATCTTGTGATAATTGCTGTTCTTCTGTAATTTTTCAAATATTGGTAATTGGTTTCTCTACCCTGCATTGGAGGCATGGTGGAGTAATGGATATCAGTTTGGATGGAGGAATCGGAGAGCTGCTGTATGTTCAAATTCCAGTTGAATCCATTACATTCACTTACATGCTAATACCCTTGGGAAAGGTATGAATCCTCTTCATCCTCCCCACAGCTATGGTTAAATAGCAAGACAGACTGGGTTCTATAGACTTTGATGCCATTGGTCTACTGCAGAAAGAAATGGCAACCTACTGCAGGAAAAAATCTGCCTCATCAGTCATGTATCAAAAGATACATGACCGCCTAAGTGAGTATCATGCATAGCACATAACTGACTGAGCTTGTATTTAAAAATATCATTATGAACAACTTGTGGTTGTCTAGTTCTTGGCTTTATTTCAATGGGTAAATTACCATACTTAAAATGCTCAAATCATTTCCGGGTAGTATGGTCAAATACAGTTTCATTTATTTTAACTTTCGAAATTTTTTGAACAGCTTCAACAAATTTGAGGTTCAGTTTACAATAATGCTTCAGAATTGTTAGAAATCTAATTTTTTGTATCTGTCATTATAATAACCATAATAAGACATACAGCTGAATGGTATGGATAATTATGTGATATAATAATAATAATAATAATAATAACAACATTCATAATATAAAAGAGTCATACATAATCTGTCAATGTGTACATGAAGATTTGGAGTAAAAATCTGTAATAAGAGAAAATACTTTGATAAATTCTATTATAATTGTTAAACATGAAAGTCTGTGATGTGTATGTTGGACATCATTGTCCTTGTAGCAATTATTGAAAGAGTGAACTAATGTCCCAAAAAATGGAATCAGCAAACTTAGTTTGAATTTCAACTTTGAAAAGTCTCTTTATATCTCTGTGCTCTGTCTTATCACTAGATATCTTAAAAACATGTCTTGTTTCTCGTCTGCCATGCTGGTTAACAGAGACGGGAATGGGTAAGAAAACACTTGAGCAGACTACTTCCCAATAACTATCATTTAGACAGTATTAAGAGTAAAAAGCTTTTACATTCATTGGCAACCTTGACAGAAGCTATTCATTATTTTTATTATTGTTATCTCTCTGGACCAAAAATTTTTTAAAGAGGTCAAGTGGCAAATTAAAACTTAAAAAGAACTTTTTCTAATTTTTCTTGTTTTTTTTTTTACTTGCATAGTTTCTACTTTTTTTTAAATTATTTTTTTTTTTTTTTCTTGTATTCAACAGTTTGCTCTGAAAATGTTCATTTGGCTGATATCTTTTACTTTTCTTGTCTATTCTGTTATACTTCGATAGTCATTCATATTTGACTTAAGTTTATTTTTTTTTTTATTAGTAATTTCATCAAGTCTTGCGACATTAACTGAGAGATCATTGTCTCTCTCCTAAAACAGTTTGCTTTTTGTCTTCTGAAACAGTTCATGGTCTGTACTTGTAACATTTTCACTGCAAAACAGTTGTTGTATATTCTGGGTAAAATCCGTTATAAAATAAATAACAAATTTTTAGGAATGAATATAAACTGAAAATAATGTAAACGTTTATAATAATTACTGGTAAAGCAGGTTAGTAGTTCCAGGAATACGAAATTTAATAGCAAAATATATATAGTCTTTGGTATTGAAAATTATCGCTATATGATTTATTACTGAGTTTTTATATATAATTTATAAATTGTGAACTCCTACAATTTACTGTTAAACTCACCTCACTCTTCCAGTTACTTTTACACAACCTTTAACAGTCTGTCACTGGACTATATATATTATATCTTGATATATATCTATATTTTTATATATATATATATATATATATATACAATGTGTCCATTTGTTTAAAAAAGGGTGGATCCCTCAACAGAAGTAATCTAATTTTTGCCCAGTTCTCAAAGCAATGCTGATCCTACTCAACTGATTCAACTACTACTACTTTTTAAATCATTTTTTTACTTATTTAATCCTGAAATATTTTATTCCTGTAATGATATTTGTGCTCTTGCGAATTTTATTTATTGTCTTTGGTCAGTTTTATCTGGAAACTTTCAAATGTATTTTTGCCTCTAAGAATTATTCCATGAGATTTCTGTATTTTTTAAATTACATTTTAGGCCAAAAGAAATGATATTTTTGGTAAAAAAATATCATTTATTCAACTTAGTGAAATATAAAAGAATAAAAAAAAATTAAATTTATAAAACACAGGCAAAAAGCAAAAATAAAAACTCAATAATTGACCTTGAAATGAACAAAAAAGTTAATTCATTATTATAAGTCAACATTGCAAGCATTCACATGGAAAATAGAAAGAAACTTCTAACAAAAAGTAATTATATTCATGCATGTAGGCTAAATAACTGGCCAGTCCATGTCAAGGCCGAAAATGAGTGTAACAGCTTGTAACTGATATTACTGTCTGGGCACTACTATAGTTATGGAGGGAGGGTTTGCCCATGTGCTCAATCATTTACTCTGTTCTCTGTCAGTCATCATGGCATGACAGTGATGAGATGTTTTTGTCAAGATATCTGGTGATAGGATGGAATACAGGACTGAGGTATCATGCCTTTCCCAAGGGCATTAGTGCTTAGTAAACATTAGCAACCTCAGATGATACTTGAACTTGCCAATTTTGTATTCCATATCAATAAGTGTTTCCCTACTGTACACTTTCATTTAGTACATGTATAGAATGAAGGGAGAGATAGATTCATGCCTTCCTCAAGAGATTTAGTGTTTAATGAACACAAACAGCCTCAGCTGAAATTTGAACTTGAATTTCTGATTCTGTTTTCATCTAGATCCTTTTGTACTAATGAAGGTGCCCCCACCCTCAGGGCTCTATCCTTGGTCCTACTTTATTTTAATTTTTATTAGCAACCTCCCTGTTGACATCAGTTCTCAACTTGCTATTTCTGCTGATGACACAACCATTTAATCCTGTCGCGATTATAAGTAAGATCAGTTCGATAAGGTCAAATTGGCAGCAGATGTCAAAAATGACCTACAGTCTGTTGTTAACTAGCATAAAGAATGGTTTGTCAATTTTAATGCCTCCAAAATTAAACTACTCTCTATTAACCATCTGAGAGATCTCTTTCTGCCTTTCATCAGCATGGCTGATGCTAATCTCCAGGAAAGTGACTTGTTGCACCTTCTCAGATTAAAATTCTCAGCTGACATGAAGTGGAAAGACTATATTGAATCTATTGCTAGATCCATTGCTAAGAAAGTGGGTTCACTGTGTCATGCTAGACAATTTTTATCTCTAGAATTTATCTTACATATCTCTAAGTCAATGGTTGGAATATTGCTGCCACATATGGTCCACTGCTCATATATATTTAGAAATTCTTGATAAAATCCAAAGAAGAATAAGCAATATTATTGATCCTGACCTGGTGTCTCAGTTTCAGTCAATTTCCCACCACTGTAAAGTTGCTTCCCTGTGCCTTTTCTATAAATACTTTCATGGTAATTGCCTGGATGAGCTCTTTACTGTGATATTTAGACTTTATGAATTTAAGTGCATTACTACAGTGGAAACAATTTACAGTTGAATTGGCTAGCTGTAACCCTAAGTTCTATGCTAACAGTTACTTTTCTCGCATTTCTTGCCTGTGGAACTGTCTCCTGGTTCTATGATTTCCAGTTAACTTTGATCTTTAAAAATTTAAATACAATGTCAGTCATTATTTACTGTCTTTTTGATTACTCTTCTATGGTTCCCACTCCTTAGTAATGTTTCTGTTTTCTATTTTTTCACACCCAGTAACCTCTTGCATTAAAGTGGCTTTACTGCCTTGCTCAAAGTAAATTCAATTAAAAAAAAACATCTGCATAATTCATCACATCATATTTTTAGGAGGTAAGAATTTTGTATACACAAAGTAACTTAATATCAAGAAAGACATAAAAAAGGCTCTAATATATATATTATATGGTTATGTGAGTGTATGTCTGCATGTGTATAAATAAGGGGGCACATATACCTATATAAGCGTGTACAGGTATATATATATAAGAAATAAATTTCCTATGTGTATATATATATATATATATATATATATATATATATATATATATATATATATGTGTATGTAAAATAAATAAATCAAAGTTAATGAGCCAGGTACTACCTACCTAGGTTTCACCACATGGGATCATCAGGATGAACCGAAAATTGTTTATCCAGGTTTATTCATCCACTGAGTTTAAATAGATCTACATTATATATAGTCATTTTCCAAGCGTAGCTTAGATGTGGCACAAGGCCGAAAGTAGGGGCGCCCAGTGAGGATCGAACTCACTATTCAGTCATAATTGTTCTAGCAAGACAAGCTTTCTAACAATTACACCACGTCAAGGTGCCCTTAAATTTTCTAAGCGTAGCTTAGATGTGGCACAAGGCCGAAAGGATTTCTGCACCCAGTGAGGATTGAACTGATATTTTCAGTCATAAATATATATCTAGCAAGACAATGTTGCAAACCATTACACCATATATATATATATATATATATATATATATATATATATATATATATATATATATATAACTATTTTCGTTTCGAAAAACCCTCGAATTTTTTGATTTGCTAATCAAATCAATCTCGAGGGAAAAAAAGGTTTTAAAAAAAAAAAGAAAGAGCTACAAACATGAACTTCTGTCGACAAAAAATCGCACAGATGCAGGTCTGAAGCCCAAAGAAAAAAAAAACCGATACGAGTAAACAACTAACTAACAAAAAAAGCTCAATACAACCGTAGAGCAGACCTAGATACACCTAGTGAGCCAGACAAACCTACCTAGGTTTCACGTAAACGGATCATCAGGGAAAGTTTGGCTAACGAGGCAAAGAGAAACACATATTTATAGGTGATAGCTAAAATCATACCACGCGACAAAAAAAAACAACAAACACAACCTAAGTGGGGGGGGGGTTAAATATTTATTCAACAAAAAAAAATAAATCCTCAAGGTACTTGTAATTGTAGAAACAAAAACATCTGTCCATTACAGGGAAAATGCCAGCAAGAATGCGTGGTGTATCAAGTGAAAATTTACAAAAATAGTGAGGATACTAACCCTAAAACATACATAGGTGCTACTCAGGATAAATTTAAAAAAAGATATTATAACCACACGAGTAGTTTTAAGAACGCAAAAATTAAACATAGTACCACGCTATCTACCTACGTATGGAAGACCAAACAAGAAGATAATATAGACCCCATCCTTAAATGGGAAATATTAAAAAAATGCCCAAAATATAAAGCAGGACATAAATTTTGCAAATTATGTGCTGAGGAGAAATTAGCCATAGCTTTTTATGATCAACCTAACCAGCTATTAAACTCTAAAACTGAAATTCTTAATGCATGTAGACATAAAATATCTTGCCTACTAAATTAGACGTTTTCCCGTTATTGACTTTCCACTTTGAGGATTTTTTTTTTTGTTGAATAAATATTTACCCCCCCCCCACTTAGGTTGTGTTTGTTGTTGTTTTTTTTTTTGTCACGTGGTATGATTTTAGCTATCACCTATAAATATGTGTTTTCTCTTTGCCTCGTTAGCCAAACTTTCCCTGACGATCCGTTTAGGTGAAACCTAGGTAGGTGTATCTATATATATATATATATATATATATATATATATATATATATATATATATATATCTGTCTGTCTGTCTGTCTCTCTCTCTCTCTATATATATATATATATATATATATATATATATATATAAAACAAAAAAATCCCTAATTTAAAATCTTACAATGCCAAATGGCTCTAATACAGATATAGATCAAATAAACAAACACACAGGCAGACAGACACTCTCTAAGTCTTGATATTGGTAGGTGATAAGCTAAGGTAATTAATTTGATTTATGATTCCCACATCCTCCTTGATCTAAAGGCATTTTCCACACACACTGTTTTGTCTTTCTTTCATTTTAACCTGAGGGAGCAAAAGCGAGCATAGGTTCCCCATTGAAAGTCATTGTTCATAAAATTTTCCACTTTGTCTTGTCATCTTCACTAAATAACTTATATAATTACCAATATTATTAATGATGTTGCTTATATTTCCATACTTATTCACACCATCATCAAATTAGTATCTTAATACTGTTATGTGATATATAGATATGTGTATGAATTGAGATCAAATATGGATTAGAATTTGACAGCATGAGAGGATAAGAAACAAATAGGAAGCATTTATGAACATTTATGTTTTGCTTTTATTTAAGCTTCATGAGAAAATGAAATATGGATGAGAAAAGAAAATTCAGGTATGTTTTATTTTTGCATTGTTTGTTTTTCCTTGGTTAAGTAGGCCTCACGTGTATTTGCCCTGTGTTCATGTGTATAATTCATGTGTATTTGTGTCACAATTCTAGTTGGTCTATGCGGGATTTGATTGATGTGTATGCATGTGTGTGCATGTGTGTGCATTTGAGCATCTAGAGGGTATTTTCATGTATGTCTGATCATTGTCCAGTGTCCATGTTGATTGGGGGATGTTCATTGTGTGACTGAAAGAATTTAAATTACATTGGTTGTGGTTGTAGGTAGACATATATATGTAGATATCTATCTGTATATAAATATATATATATATATATATAAAAGAAAGATTGTGTCTGTACGTATGTATGTTTGTTTGTACAACAACTGAACATGTATTTTTAATAATAATTCTGCTCCTTCCAAATTCAGGTGAGCTGAGGAAAAAGACCGAAAGAAATTTGCTTGCCTTAGTTAAAAGAAAACTTTGAGTTCAAAAAGATTGACTGGTGAGCTGAAGAAAAAGATGAAACAGATTTGTGAGCCTATGTGAACATTTCTTTGGACCAAATGTTTTATATATAAAAGAAAGATTGTGTCTGCATGTATGTTTTGTTCATATAATGACTGAGTGCATGTCTTTTTATAAAGAAAAATTGGTGGAGAACAATAAATGATATATTAAAAAATTAATAAAAAAAAATCAAAAATAAAATAAATTAATAAAGGATAAAGCATAATAAAAAAAAAACAAACAAGAATAATAATAAAACAAACAACTTAAAATCAAATGACCAGTTACCAAAAATCAGCTCTCAATTGTAAAATACAAAACCCAATAAAACTAAGATATTATTGAAGTAGAAAAGATTATAATTGCTTTTATGAATAATATATGTTAAGGTTAAGGATACTATTGTCTGAAGCCAAATAGTTTCAATGTACTGTTAAGTAAAACTATTTTTAATAATCATAAATCTAAAAGCTTGCTTATTACAATCTGTAAACAACCAATATTTAAAAAAAGAATTTTACATTGTTTCTGGATGTGTATAAACATGCCTTTTTTAATGCTAAATAAATAAGAATAACTTCCTTTACCCCACTCCTTTCAAATTCGGACAAGCTGAAGAAAAAGACAGGAAAGAAATTCACAAGCCTATATGAAATTTTCTTTGGACCAATAAAAACTTTGTTTTTACAGGAATTAGCCTTTGAGCCTAGAAAAAGAAAGAAAAGAAAATAGCAATCCTATGTGAAATTCTTTTTGATATAAAATAAGGAGAAAAATGAAGTCAACAACAGAAGAGCATCCAAAGTCATGTGAAAAGATTAATTTCTGTTCATGTGTCCAGCATTCAGACTTTCACTAGTGTCAACCTAATTGCTGATTATATTATTGGCCTTAACAAAGTGCTTAGCATTTCAAAGAACATTATTTCAACTATCCAAGAAAGCTAAGTATTCCCCATCATTACCACCCATCATTAATCTTCTTAATGAATTTGAAGTTATATTGTTGTTATTGATTTATTATGAACTTTTAAATCCAGGGCAACACTGGATAGCTCTGCTAGTACCATATATACTCAAGTATGGTGTAAGTTTTTATGAATAGTTTTTAATGCAAAACATAGCGGGTCACACCATACACAGGTAATTTTTTTTAAAGAAGTTAAAAATCATGGATTTTCAGTGACTTTGTAATATACACAGGTAAACTTTTTCAGTTTAAAATTCATGCATTTTCAAAGATGAATGCAAATTTGAGATATGTTAGGGGAAAATCTATTAATCCTTCATTTATATAAAGCATTTGTTGACTTGAAGTGAAGTTTTGCTTTTCATATAGTAACAAAAGGTAAAAAATTGTAGGAAGCAGGCCCAGGGTAAAGGAGCTACTGTAGTCAGGCATGAACAAAGACAAAAGTAACAATATCTAAATTTTTGTATCAGCTATTTTACAGCAAGTGATTATTCTCATCTTAGCTTTGTACAAAAAGAATGAAGACCATATTTTTTGCTATAAAATATGTCCAGGATGATGTTCAATACTGCAATATTTGACTAAAGTTATCCCACTAGTATTGCTCAGAAGCTGGGGTTGCATTATACACATGTTATATGAAAAAATCAGGATTTTCACAAAAGTTTCAGGGTTCACACTATACATGAAGTAGGCTCATACACAAATATATATGGTATATATGTTGGGGGTGTATGTAGATACATGTATATTGGGGGTATACAAGAAGCCATCAGTGCAGTATATTTTATTTATTTTTTTTTAATTGCTAAAGATTTAACAAAAAATTTAAACTACATGTCTGTTTTTGTTTTATAAAGAAAGTGTCCACTGTGGAATCAAGTAATAAGAGTGTATGTGGTTTGTTTACACAGATATAAATCGGGTAATCCCACTAATATATTCATATATACAAGGTGATTTATTAGAAAGATTTAATCTAAGGTTTGACATATATGATAAATACTTGATTATACAAATATTTAGTAAGCATAGCTTCAGCTGACACATGGTTTAATGGAGGAGGAATAGCAGTTAGAGAGATTATGTTCTACAAATATTCTACATAGGCAAAGACTGTGTTTTCCTTGAAAATCAGTATTCAAAATTTTGAGTGTTTTCAGCTTTCATAGACAGTCACCAAATAATTTTTGTAAGTTAATAAGGTTATGTCAATAGGTAGGCATTGCATTTCTTTGATGCTTATCATGTGTTTAGTTTTCATGTATCAGTGGATGTTATGTCAGGTTTTTTCAAGTATTGCATTGTCACACAGCAATTTGTGGTATAAAATTTAATTTTAAATTTTAATTTAATTGTGCCATTACACATCAGCTTGTGGTGTTTTTTAATTTAATTGTTTTAATTTAATTTTTAATTTTAATTTAATTTAATTGTGTCATCACACATCAGCTTATGATGTTTTTTAATTTAATTGTTTTAATTTAATTTTTAATTTTAATTTAATTTAATTGTGTCATCACACATCAGCTTGTGATGTTTTTTAATTTAATTGTTTTAATTTAATTTTTAATTTTAATTTAATTTTTAATTTTAATTTAATTTAATTGTGTCATCACACATGAGTTTGTGGTGTTTTTTAATCTCAATTTAATTTTTATTTTTAATTTAATTTTTAATTTTAATTTATTTTAATTGTGTCATCATATATCAGCTTATGGCATTTTTTGATTTAATTGTTTTAATTTAATTTTTAATTTTAATTTAATTTTTAATTTTAATTTAATTTAATTGTGTTAAACATGAGTTTGTGGTGTTTTTTAATCTCAATTTAATTTTTAATTTTAATTTAATTTTTAATTTTAATTTATTTTAATTGTGTCATCACATATCAGCTTATGGCATTTTTTAGTTTAATTGTTTTAATTTAATTTTTAATTTTAATTTAATTTTTTAATTTTAATTTAATTGTGTCATCACACATGAGTTCGTGGTGTTTTTTTTATCTCAATTTAATTTTCATTTTTAATTTTAATTTATTTTAATTGTGTCATCACATATCAGCTTATGGCATTTTTTAATTTAATTGTTTAAATTTAATTTTTAATTTTAATTTAATTGTATCATCATACATCAGTTTCTTGTGTTTTTAATTTAATTTCATATATATATTATATATATATATATATATATATATATATATATATATATATATATATATATATATATGAAAATGGCTAAAGAAGTGACTGTAAGTGCTTGGAACAATAGACAATGCAGACAATTTTTACATTCCCTTACCCCCACCAAATAGAAAAATTTAAGAACACTAGAAAAGCTCAATAAAAATTTAATCAAATTTTCCTTGTCTGTTATATTCGATGAAACATGATTGAAAGAAAGGTTGATAAGAAAAAATAAAGATGTTAGCAGGCAAGATGCACATGTGTTACTGCATGTTGCTTCTTTTCAAGTTGGACAAGACAGGTGAAAACTTGGAACTAATCATTAAGTAGTTGTAAGATGTTTGCAAAGTAAGGGGAAGATTAAAAAAAACAGAAAATGGGTTTTATGTCAATTGTTAGAACAAAGCATTGGGCAATTTCTCACTCACTGCAGTTCTTGGTTTGACAAATATGAGAAATTCTTTTTTGGAAAAGACTGTCACTAAAGATGTAAAAGAGATTCATTATAATTCAATAAATGAAAAATCAAGGATAGATCCAGAACAGTCTGTAGCATTAACAACAAAATCTAATGTTTTGTGAAAAAGTCATTACTCTTTATTTGATGAGATATATGCCCTATATTAAAAGTTACTGAAATCTGGTAAAACTGGACAGAAAAATTAGAAAGTCATAATGTTGAATGACAATTCTTGTACACGTTATTTTGTTGATCCCAAAAATCATAATGGAGTTGGAATGGGAAATTCTTCCTTGCCACACTTGGTGCCATCAAATTATCAGTATAATTTGTTTCCATCAGTATAGCATTTCTTATCTGGTTAAAAATGTAAAGATGTCTCTGATGTTCAAAATCTAATTGAAAATGTTATTACATCAAAGCTTGAGTTGTTTTTTTAAGATGGAATTCAAAAACTTCTGGAATAATATAAAGTCATCGAAAGTCAAAGAAAATATCTTAATATTATCATCATACTTATTATAAAACCCAGGTTGTGTGTGTGTGTGTGTGTGTGTGTGTGTGTGTGTGTGTGTACGTTTATATATTGGATTGGATTTCCTACATTTTTTAACCGATTTCAACAAAACTTCACAGGACTATGTAAAATTACCTTGTGGTGGTTCTGACAGCACCAAAAATTGGAAAAACACAATTGTTTTTGCATGAAATCAATTTGAAAATACGATTAAGAGACATCACGAGAATTAAAGGGGGACAACTCATATCGAGTTATACTTAAAACCGAGGTTGTTTGTGTGTGTCTTTGTGTGTGTGTGTGTGTGTGTTTGTGTGTTTGTGTGTGTTTGTTTATACATGGGATTGGATTTCCTACATTTTTTAACCAGTTTAAACAAAACTTCACTCTTTTTTTGGCAGGTAGTGTTTCTTATTGTCTTGCACACTTTTTTCTTTATTTTTACATTCAGAATGCTTTAAAAATTCCATTTACAAGACAATTGTTTATAATAAAATTCTATTCAATCGGTAGACTCATAATGATTGTAAACAATGTTTTTGTTTGAGTTTGACCAATTCATAAAAAAAAAAAAAAAAAAAAAAAAAAAACTAATTAAGACATGCGTGTCCGTCAACCTTAAACAATAATCTTTGTCAATTTTATTTTTCAGTCTTTATGATGGTCGATACTTGATCTATCTCTTACTGTTACATCCCCGGGCAACACTGGGCTCTACTGCTAGTTAAATATATGTACTCATTAGTTGTAGTATACGTACCAGTTTAATAAAGAATTTGGGTAAATTTCCACACACACACACACACACACACACACACACACACACACACACACACACACACACATATAAATATATATAAAAATACATATGAGCTGAATATTGTGTTCAAACATGAAACTCAGTGTTGACCTCTAAATTTCTATAGAACAGAATGAGGAAAGAGGGCTTGATAAATTTGATACTCACAGGGCTGGTTGAAAGCAAGAGGGACATAGGAAAACAGAATCTTTCATCAGCTGTAAGGTTTCCTGAAAAAAGACTACTCACATTGGATACATACAGATCTTAAAAAATTAACAATGGTGATTTCATTTTTGAGTTGTTTTTTTCTTAATAAGTGTTTGAAACTTATTTTAGGTATGTGCAAAATTTTCCCAGAATTTTTTTCATAAAAAAAAACAAAAACTTTTTCTACATTATATTCTGTATCTAGTTTTCAACAAAAAAGGCGGCTGGGAACTTTTGCATAAACTTATTAAAAGTATTCATATAAATGAAATTAAATTTATTCTCCTGATATGACTTGCCAAGTTCACCAATGGTCAAGATCAGAGGGAGAAGGTTATTCAAGCCTTTCACAAAAGTAGTAGGGATAAATGATTGCATGCATTTTTAGACAGAAGGTGAACTCAATTTGTTTCCTTTGCTGATAATCACAGATCTTTATCATGGATTTTATTCTTATGTATTGATTTATTTTTATTAATTTTATATTCTTATACATTATCTTTATTGATTTTATATTCTTATATATTAATTTATCTTTATTTATTTTATATTTATATACATGAATTTATCTGAACTAGTGTTCTAATCTGGGTTGCTATTGTCATATCTTCTTCAGGTGCCATTTTATACAAAAAAAACATTCTTGGAATTTTGAACAGACCTCTTATTTTCTCATTTTGCTGCCCATGCTAGGGATATCTTATATTGGTTAATTCATCTTCATGATGCTGGTTTTGGAACATTGGGGGAGGCAAAGATGGCTTAATAGCTAATTGTATAGAGAGTGGAATTAGAAAACCAAATTTAAATTCTGGTTGGGACAGTTTGCTTTCATTTTGCAATAATGCTTTTATAACAAACATGATCCATTTCTTACCCTAGCCATGGATAAAAATACCAAGGCATTTAGAGTCTTTTAGTCCTGTAAAGACAATACATCTTGATAATAGGTCAAGCCAGAGAACATTCTTTGTGTTGGTACCATATGAACTTGTTCCATGTTACTTATTGAGAAGATAGGCATTCTAGGAGAATGAAAAAATAATAAATAAAATAATAATAAAAAATAAAGAATATAATTTTCTCATAATGCAAAAGGAAACCAAAAAGGGTTTCTGGTTACGTGTGAATTTTATGACCTCACTTCCGGAAAGGACATGATCGATTTCTTTTCACTTCTCAACCATTGAGTTCTGATGTGTTTGGTAGCCATACAACATCAGGCTGATTTGAGGTTAACCATTCTCCACACATTTACATCTTTGTTCCTGTGTGTGTCAATAAACATTGGTGATTCATTTTCTACTCAAGTTTTTGTTTTGTTTATTGTGGCCCATCGACATACAAAATCTGTTAGCAGCACAAGTTCCAATAGCATCCTCCACAGTACCATCAAGTAATCCCCATTGTCCTGAGAGATACTATGAAGAAGAATCACTTGGCATGGCAGTCTGATGATCGAATAAATCAAATGAAATGTCCACATCTATTTCCATGGACACTGGAATACGAACAATTTATCCTTTTGGATTGAATAAAGGATTTGATTTGACATCTGAAAATTGGAAAGAAAAACAGCTGAAATGTTGTAGTGATATTAATAACCAAGATGAAGATACTAGTTTGAATAGACAAATGTATAATAATTCCTCTGTAGTAAAAACAGAACTAGTGAACAAACTTACACCAAAGCTTTATTGCACTTTACTCTGACTACTCATCTACTGACGGATATTACAGAGAGCTTTTTATACCTCCTAGATCTTAAGGGGAGGTAACCGATGATTTATCAGTACATCCTCATCTCCAAAATTCAGAAAGATAATGAAGTTTGATTGTATGAACTGGCTGGTTTGTTTTTTGTGGGTATTTTAAGTTTTATCTGCTTCACTCCTGATGTCATATGATTTATGAAACAAGAAAAATTGCAACCACTCCAATGATTCCATATACAGTAGCAAATATTAAAGCATATACAGAAAGTAGGTAGATGAAAAATTTTCCATTATACATTGTACAAATTCAATGAATATCAAAAATAATTTTAAAAATTGATCATTTAATTCTTATATATCTTCTGTAAGAAAACTTATGCAAAATATTAATTTCAGATGTTTTACTAGATGGTATAAAGAATAAATTCTGTCACCTTCACAGAAGATTTTGTTATATTCCACTATTGGTGAGTTTGAATTTAGGAAAATTCAGTAACAAAAGATTTGGTAACAGAAGATTCAGTAATGGAAAATTTAGTAATTTTGACAAGGTAGGAAAATTTGGTAACTATGAAATAAAAGTCAACTGAAAATTTAGAACTGTTCTGGAGTGAGGATTTGAGGGCTAAGCCCCCTTCCTCTATATTTTTAAATAACTGGAAATCGTGGTGTCCAGATAAAGACCCATGACAACAATACCAGAGCCATACTTGCAGAAGGGGGCTTAGAGGGCTAGGCCTTCTTCCCCATTATTTTTTAAAAAGTATTATTAACTATAAGGGTCTAGATAAATCCCTACTACAACAATACCAGGGCTGTACTTTCTGGAGGGGGCTAGCCTCCTCCATACATTTAAATAAGTATTAACTAAACAACTCATGGGTTCCAGTCTATATAAAACCCCACTGCCACAATACCAAGGCCGTACTTTCTGGATGGGAGGTTAGGGGTGTAAACCCCCTCTCCATTATTTTTAAATAAATATTTTTTAAATAAGTAATTATTTAATTACTATACTCTATTGTTTTCAAGCAAATAAAAATGATTTATCTAAGTTAAAGTTAAGTTCTTGTATCTTCTCAAATTATTATTTTAATAAAAAAAATAGTGAATAAATTAAGTTTTAGAACAGTTATTTCTTTTTAAAGTTGCAAAAACTATATAGCCTCATTTCTATTTCAAAATGTTCTTATTTTAATACTGCTCATTTATTGTTCACCCTGTTTCCACAGAGTCCAAGTATACACACTTAGGCCCACAATTATTATGTCACCAAATTCATGAACCAATGCCTTAATCTACTAGAAAATTTTTGTTGGGACTATTCTGTTTGAAGAACTTGGAGCCTTAACCTTAACCTGTCTGCTGATGAGTACTGCTGTTGCTTGTCATGTTTAACTGCACTTACTAAAGCTATCTCTTTTGTTGCAATTGCTCCTATTGAAAACCTACTGTCAATAAGAACTAAATGAGATATCCATAAATTTGTCAGTGGAATGAAAACAATCTACACCTGTAGATTAAATAAAAAGTTCAGTTTGAAATTCCCTGTAGGTTGCCCAGATTGATATATACTTGATGAAGGTGAGTGGGAACAACGGCTAAAATCTTGTGATAACAACAATAAAGACAGCAAAATAGTCAGAATATAAATAATATAAATAATGATAACTTCTCATCCCAGAAATTCAAACAGAAAATAACATTTTTGCCTTAAATTTGGTTTCTAAATTATTGGATCAGAACAAAAGTTCATACTGTTTTTTAAGTAAATTTCAAAGACCAGAGCCAGTGCAAGAATCTCATGCCCACCCCAACTCTACAACATATCAATTTTCATAAGGTAGTATTCATATAAAAACAAATTTTATTGTAACCTAATATGTACATTGTAAAATAATTGGTATATTTTATACACATACAAAAAAAAAATTCAAATTTTTTTTTAAATACCAAGGGTTATTAAAAATAAAACTGTAGTAAGCTTTTCCATAAGTATAGTTTTTATTTAAATATCACCTAGCCAGTACAAATTAATACAGAATTTTAAAATACGTAAAATGTTATAAATTAAATTAAAATTTTTTAAAAATGTAAACAATTCTTGTAAAATTTCATTATTCAACAAAAACATTTTTTCTTCAGACAATAATGTCCCTAATATATCTTATTCATATAAGTAATTAAAAGCTTTTCTAATTAAATAAAAATTTTGTTTTATTTAGGTACCTCCACTGATTTGCTAAAAATGAGCACACCCTGATGAAAAAATGCCCCAAACTTAATAAAAACAAAGTTTTATCGTCAAAACCATATGTTATTATTAACATTAAGTCTTAAGAGGAAGAACCAAAAGACTTTTTGATTATTAAATTATATATTTTCAAAAATGTTGATCCTTTTTAAAACATTCAAAATTTTGGTTAAAAAAAAAACTTTTTATTCTTGTGTCAGCAGGAAGACCAAAGATTAGTATAGGAAATTTTAGCATCTTTTTTACCGTGAAAACACATTGATTTGGAAATTTTTGCAAAAATGAAATAATTGCCACATTTTAATGAAACTTTCAAGATTTATTAACTAATGAATGAATTGATTTGTTTCTTTTTAGAAAATATTTTGAAAAAATATTTTTTACATTTGATAACTGCCACTTTTTTTTTCATACTTTCTGTTAATGAACCCCTCTTACCTACTTTTTATATAAAGATTATTTTATTCAAATTTAAACTCTAGATAGAAAAATAAACACTAATTACAACTAGCATCCTAAAAAGAAAAAAGGAAGAAAAACACCTACTTTTATATGCTGAAGTGATGTCAAAGTTTTTAAAGCAAAGGCTCCATGGAAGAGTTTTCCTTCAGTTTGGGAAATATGACAGAAGTCTTCTATAACCTATGAAAGGAAAATATGAAAAGTCCAATATCCAAGAATCTTTTTTTTACTATTACTCTTTGCTTTGATTTTATTTTTATGGCATTGTATCTCTCCACACATTCTTTATATCTTTATCCTTTCTTTCAGTACCAGATCATTTTTTTTAAATTTTTTTTTTTTTTTTGTGCTTCTATGTAAAAAAAACAAAACACTTACATGAAAAATCAAAATCAAAGGACTGCTGCTAAAGTATGGAGTTCTCACATAGGTGTGAAAAATTTGGTCTCAAGCTTTTCAGGTTGAACTCATAAAAATCCATAGAAATTGGATTTTGTTGTAAAAAGTAAAGTCAAAGGGACAAATGTGGACTTTAAAGATGATAATTTATTTATCAGTTTTGTTGTTTTAACCAGTTTTTTAGTTATTTTGTATGTTAATTTTTAGTTTTAATTCATTTTTACAAAATATTTTCATTAGAACTTTTCTTAACTTTGATGCAACAACTGCAAAAGAAAAATATTGTAGGAAATTTCTGTTAAAATTTTAGTTTTTTATTAAGTGTTTTAAAGGAATATTTTGCTTATTGGAAATAAATTTACTTGCAATTAAAAATAAAACAAAAGCTTCAAGAAAGATTTTTATTTGTAAAAGTTCATTTTCTTAGGTATTGCATTTCTGTGGTGGGACATAGTTTTTATTTTACATATTTAAGATTAACAAACATTTCTTTAAAAAAGTATATTGGTTGCAACAAAAAAAAAATTGTTTTTCATATTTAGGATTCCAAAAAATTTCTTTTTAATGAATCCTAATTCAAAAATAAATAATGTATCTAGCTGTTAATCCTAATTCAAACAAAAGTAAATGAATAAATACTGTATTTACTTTATTCATAAAAAATGCAGTATTTATTCACAAGATAATGATTATTAATTTATTAAATTTATATATTTTATCTAATAAATTGGTTTAAGTGGTTTTTACAGGCATCCAGGGAATTTAATTTCTTTCCATTACGAGAATTTTGTAGTGATTGAAACAAGTGGTAATCCAAAGGTGGAAATTCAGGTGAATACTGTGCATGTAGTAGAATGTCTTAGCCTAGATGTAGCAATTTCTAACAGATCTGCAAAGAGACATGAGGTCTGGTGTTGTCCTGATGGAAACTGACACCCATCTGATTAGTCAATTCTGGATGCTTTTCATCAATTTCTCCCTTTAATCAGATAAATTGAGAAGAGTACTTACCTGAATTCAATGTCTGATTTTGGAGAAGGAACTTGTAATACACAGTGCCCTTCCAATCCCATCATCTTTGGATGCAGACTGGCTTTTAGAGTGGTTAATGGCGGTTCATTTTGTTTTTCCCCCAGGACATTTTTCAATCCACATTGTTATAACCAATCCCCTTTTCATCATCTGTGATCAGTCTTTTAAAAAATGTGTTGTTTTTATTGCATTTGAGCAGAGAACCACAGATGGAAATGTGGGTCATTAAATTTTTTTCTGTTAAATTGTAAGATACCCAATTATCACGGTGATTCACATATCCAAGCGTTTTCAAATACCTCAAAACACTCATATGATATATGCGGAGTATCTCTGTGATATCCAGTGTTGTGTAACCTGTTTTATTTTTAATGAGTATTTTTATTTGATCATCATCAATGACTGTAAGTTTGCTGGAATATTTTTGGTTCAAGATGAAAATTTCCACTTCTGAACCTAGTAAACCATTTACAAACATAATTCATTGAATCATTTTATATGGCTTATTAACCTTTTGCAGTTTATTTAAAGCCGTAAAATATGCTTTCCTTCTATATTCTTAGTAAGCTTTCCACCAGAGCCCTTCCTCCACTGTTAGTTAAAGGCGAATCCGTCCTTCACTATGATCTGGTACCTTTTCGCCACCAACGCTGCCAGGTATTCTGCCTATCTTCATGATGTGTCGGTGTTTGTTTAAGAGCGCTGGACGAAATTCGAGATGTTGGCAAAGAGATCTGCAGGTATGAAATGGTGGCGGGGCCAAAATCAACCGAGATAAGTCTGTCGGCTTGCGGTTGGGCGAGTGGGAAATGTTTCTCCCGGTCCCTTCGGCAAGGACACAACGGTCCCGTCAAGATACTCGGTATCTGGTTGGGCCGGACTTCAGCTGGGACGCCAACTGGGCGGAGGTTCTGTGGAGGGTCGAGGAAGCAGTCCGCCTGTGGACTCGAAGGAAACTTTCCTTGAAGGGGAGAGCGGAAGTGTGCATCTCGCACATCTACCCGATGCTTCTTTACCGTCTCTCGGTACTTCCACTCTCGTCTACCAAACGAAAAAAGTTCGTTGAGGCCCTTTTCGACTTCCTTTGGAGAGAAAAGGCGCACCTGGTACGTCGCGAGGTCTGCTCCCTCCATCCTGCAGAGGGCGGTCTGGGCATGCCCAGCATTAAGAACTGTCAACACACGCTGCGTCTGGGTTTCCCGCAAAGAATGTGCCATGAAAGTGGGGATGACGAAGAGGACGTTTTCTGGAAGGAAGACGCCCGACGAGCCTTCCCATCTCTGGAAAGTGTGCATACGGGAGAGGCGGAGGCTGAACGAGAAGATGAAGACGATTGCCCTTTCTATGAGGAATGTCGAGTGGGAGGAGTCCATTGTGCACGCCTTCCTTCACTGTAGTGTCGTAATCCCGCTGTGTAGGCTGATTGAAGGCTACATGGTCCGCATCTTGGGCGGAAAGCTATTCTTCCTTGATGCCAGCACGGTCTGTTTTAACGTGCTGCCACCGGTGACAAAGGACCAGCAGTATGTAATCTTGTGTTTGCTTGGCATCATGCGAATGGTTGTGTGGACGACACGACAGAAGGTCTTTCATGGAGGCGAGAAGTTCTCCTCTTCCGAATTGGTCGCCTTCTTTAAGCATCAGCTTAGAGTCAAGATCAGGACGGAAAAGGTGCGTCTCTCTTCGCTGGAATTCGCAAATGTTGGGTGAGAGTTTCGCAATTGGTGCGTGTGAGAGGAGCTAACCTTGAGTGGTTGTTAGACACGACTTAGGTCAAAGAATATTGGGCCACGCGTCAAACGTCAGTCAACCCAGACCCGGTCAACGAAGATAGGCTTTTGACAGACTCTGTCAGAACTAGCTAGAGTATGCAAGTGTTTAGGTTCCCCACTTGGTCCCACATGTATTTTATACCCCATCCCTTCCCTCCTCTCTAGGTGACAAGACTTTCTTGTTCTCTGGCAAGATCAGATGTGAAAATATCTGATATTTCTGCCCAGTTAACCAGGATTTCTGCCACATCTTCAACTTTGGGTGGGACCTGATACTAACAATTATTTATTTTTCAGGATTCATTCATTGTATCCCCCGCCCAGCTTTTGTATGAATAAAATTTTCATGCTAGGATTCTAGTGGAATAATTGAGGTATTTTGGTAATTGTGGTGCGAGTGGTTAGTGCAAATGTGGTATTATGGTGAAAGGTTTATTGTCAGTACAAATGGGTCAATGAGAGAGGCTAGCTAGTTACGAATTAAGACTAGAAACGACCAACCTTTTCCCCCCCGCCCCCAAATTCGCCCATGTGGCACATTTTGTAATTTTTACAAATAAATATTAAGACCAACTTGGACCAGAACTTGACTAAGCTTTGACCAGCTTGGACATGTTATGACCAATCTTTGACCAGTGACCCTATGCGGAAACGCTCGGGTTTCCCACGAAAAACGACCTTGTGTCACGTCTTGACCCCGTGGGAGTCAAGTAATCCCACGAAAAACGACCTTGTGTCACATCTTGACCTCGTGGGAGTCAAGTAAATACCGCCGCCCGGCCTTTAGGCTGGGTGGCGACCATGGCAAAGTCTAGTTTGGACCATATAAGGACTTGCTAAGACAAGCCAAGACCAGAACTTGACTAAGCTTTGACCAGCTTGGACATGTTATGACCAAAACATTGACTAAGCCTTGACCAGCTTGGACATGTTATGACCAATCTTTGACCAGTGACCCTATGCGGAAACGCTTGGGTTTTTCCCACAAAAAACGACCTTGTGTCACATCTTGACCCCGTGGGAGTTAAGTAAATACCGCCGGCCAGGCCGCAGCCCAGCCTTTGGTCTGGGTTGCGACCATGGCAAAGTCTAGTTTGGACCATATCAGGATCTGCTAAGACAAGCCAAGACCAATTTGGACCTGACTAAGCTTTGACCAGATTGGACATGTTATGACCAAAACATTGACTAAGTTTGGACCAGCTTGGACATGTTATGACCAATCTTTGACCAGTGACCCTATGCGGAAACGCTTGGGTTTTCCCACGAAAAACGACCTTGTGTCACGTCTTGACCCCGTGGGAGTTAAGTAAATACCGCCCGCCAGGCCGCAGCCCGGCCTTTGGGCTGGGTTGCGACCATGGCAAAGTCTAGTTTGGACCATATCAGGACCTGCTAAGACTAACTTGGACCAGAACTTGACTAAGCTTTGACCAGCTTGGACATGTTATGACCAATCTTTGACCAGTGACCCTATAAAAACGCTGGTTTCCCACGAAAACGACCTTGTGTCACATGTTGACCCGTGGGAGTTAAGTAAATACCGCCCGGCCAGGCTGTAGCCAGGCCAGCAGCAAAGCATATACAGCCAGGCCGCAGCCCGGCCTTCGGCCTGGGTTGCGACCATGGCAAAGTCTAGTTTGGACCATATCAGGACCTGCTAAGACTAACTTGGACCAGAACTTGACTAAGCTTTGACCAGCTTGGACATGTTATGACCAATCTTTGACCAGTGACCCTATGTGGAAACGCTCGGGTTTCCCACGAAAAACGACCTTGTGTCACATCTTGACCCCTGGGAGTTAAGTAAATACCGCCCGGAAAACAGCCCGGCCTTCGCGCTGGGTTGCGACCATGGCAAAGTCTAGTTAGGACCATATCAGGACCTGCTAAGACAAGACAAGCCAAGAGCAGGACTTGACTAAGCTTTGACCAGCTTGGACATGTTATGACCAATCTTTGACCAGTGACCCTATGCGGAAACGCTTTGGGTTTTCCCAATGAAAACGACCTTGTGTCACGTCTTGACCCCTGTGGAAGTCAAGTAATCCCACGAAAAATACCTTCGTCACATCTTGACCTCGTGGGAGTCAAGTAAATACCGCCGGCCACGGAAGCAGCCCGGCCTTCAGGCTGGGTTGCGACCATGGCAAAGTCTAGTTTGGACCATATCAGGACCTGCTAAGACAAGCCAAGACCAGAACTTGACTAAGCTTTGACCAGCTTGGACATGTTATGACCAAAACATTGACTAAGCCTTGACCAGCTTGGACATGTTATGACCAATCTTTGACCAGTGACCCTATGCGGAAACGTTAGGGTTTTCCAACGAAAAAACGACCTTGTGTCACGTCTTGACCCTGTGGGAGCAAGTAATCCCACGAAAAACGACCTTTGTGTCACATCTTGACCTCGTGGGAGTCATAAATACCGCCGCCACGGAAGCAGCACGGCATTCGGGCTGGGTTGCGACCATGGCAAAGTTTAGTTGGACCATATCAGGACCTGCTAAGACAAGCCAAGACCAACTTGGACCAGAACTTGACTAAGCTTTGACCAGCTTGGACATGTTATGACCAATCTTTGACCAGTGACCCTATGCGGAAACGCTCGGTTTCCCACGAAAAACGACCTTGTGTCACATCTTGACCCCGTGGGAGTTAAGTAAATACTGCCGCCAGGGAGCAGGAAGCCTTCCTGATTCGCGACTTTGACGCTAGCCAGTCAAGTCGACCAAGCCCAGCAGCTGACGGACCCAGCAGCAGTAGCAGCAGTTGTTCAAACAGTCCTTTTCAGGGCTAACTTCCGAAAGTCATTCGATCACCACTCTTCAAGGCTCCACTCACTCCACTCTTTGCTACTGCCTTCCCTCTGAGACGCCAGCTCACTCCTGCAGCTTCCAGCACTCCTGCAGCCTCCAGCTCACTCCTGCAGCTTCCAGCACTCCTGCACCGCTTCCAGCTCACTCCTGCAGTTTCCAGCACTCCTACCGCTTCCAGCTCACTCCTGCAGCTTCCAGCACTCCTGCAGTCTCCAGCTCACCCCTGCGGCGCTCTACTGACGTCCCGCTACCTATTCCAGCACCCGCTGATGATCTAATCCAGTGCCCACTGACGTCCAGCGCCTTTAAACGTCCGGACACCGCTCCCAACAAACGACCTCTGTCATCTTACCATCCACCCGTCAAGAAATAAAATACACGATTTCCATCGCTCACAATGGACCATCTGCGTTTGTCATCCTTCTTTGCTATTGCCATCTCCTTGCCTTTGTGTCCCCTATTTTAGTTGTACGGTCGATTGGCACTCACACCTCTCTGCCCGCTGCAATAATATTAATCAAATCCACCTGAGAATGTCATTCATAGGGGTATGAATGAAAATCACTGAAATAATGTGAGTTTTAAAATGTAATTTGACAATTTAACCAATAAATTTTTCAGTTCTTTTCCTGAAATTTGTTTCAACAATCTTTCAAACTCAAATTCATACTATTATGTAGAACATTAAAAATCAGGCAAGCAGGTTTTTAGTGCTCAGAAATTAATGCAAGTATTAATAAAGAGAAGATAGAGTAATTTTATGTAGATAGATAGATAGATAGATAGATAGATAGATAGATGTATTTAGGAAGCAATTTTTTATTTAAGTAAGCTTGGTTAAAGACAAACAAAAGGTCTTTGTTTAAGGTTTTTTTTAAATATTTTCTATTGTCAGATCATTTTCTGAGGACAGTTTGAATATAAATTGTCCTATGACATATGAACATTTTCATTTTGTAGTGTAGTACGTGTGTATGTTTATTTTTTAATTGTGAACTATGTTCATTCCTAAATTGAATGAAATTTTTATATTGGGTTGTATGTTTTATGGTTAAAGATTCTAGTCTTTGTAGCCATTTTTGTAGCATATATGGTATTGCATTTTTGTATTATCGATAAGGATTTGATAGATTTCTTGTTGTCTGTTTTTGTGTTGCTTGGTGATATGTGATGTATTTGAGTTATTATTGGATAAAAGCAAGTTAACTGGTGTGATAATATATATATATGCGTGAGTGTGTGTATATATATATATATATATATATATATACATGCACACATACATATATATATATATATTAATAATATATCAGTAAGTCTGTAGCTTAATAATAAATACATTTATTGTATTAACTATATATATATATATATATATATATATATATATAAAAGCCAGAGTTTCCCATCCCTGAACCCTACTATGCTAACATGCAGTGACTCAGGATAGGATTCAATCATACATAAGGAAATGTTGATGAGCACCCCAATACTCGGCAACGAGTTCCACCATCAATATATTATATATATATATATATATATATATATATATATATATATATATATATATGGCTGAGTGGTTAGAAAATTTGCATTCTAATAATGAGACATGCGTTTGAATCTCACGTTGGTTGATTTGTCAAGGAGGGAAGTTCTTGATGTTATTGGCCTAGGGAGGTGATCTCAACAGGCAACATCTTTGGCAAATACATGAAAACCATACCATGGGTTGACCTAAGCTTTGTGAGTGAAATTGGGTAGACAGAATTCTTCATCAATGGTTGTGTGAGCACAAAGTCACAAATCGTTGTGACTGTGGGCTTGAACATACTGGCCCTGTTCCAACTGTTGATCACTTCAGGTGATGCATTCTATCCCAAAAAGTTTAAGGTCCATTCAGCATAGTTGCAGTATAAACCAACCATAGGTTGGATTTGTGGCTGTTGAACAAACACAAATGAGCCCAAATGGGTGTCTGCAACAGATGTTGACAAGCCATCATAGAAAACTTATTTTAAACAACTATTTATATATATATATATATATATGAAGAAAATATATACGGAAAAACAAACAAAAATTCTAATATGCAATTATGGTGTTTTAATGTTAATATAATGTCAACGTCGGATCTATATCCATATATTTGCTTATATATATATATATATATATATATATATATATATATGTTTGTAATTATTAATGGCAGATATATATATATATATATATATATATATATATATATATATATATATATATATATATATATATATATGCACAAAATACATACATATATACAAGTACACAAACATGCACATACATTGATTTCACTAACAAAATATGTTAATGAATATTCTAAAGGACATTCAGATTGACATGGAATATAAAAAAAATTGCTAGTGTTATCTTTTTGTGTAAAGTGCATCAATTATATATATATATATATATATATATATATATATATGACAAAGTGTAAAAAGTTTTGCATGAAACGTGTCACACAAAACCTTTTTCCACTTTGTCATGCATCTTTCCTCCAAAATTGTTCTTGATATATAAAAGTTTATATATTGTTATCCCATGTATATATAGGTATGACATATATATATATATGTATATATATATATATATATATATATATATATATATATATATATAACCACCTTGTACCTTTTTAATGAAATTTTATAAAAGAGGGATTGCTGCCCAAATACACAGGTATATATATATATATATATATATATATATATATATATATATATAATGCATCATAATACCTATAAAAAAATGACAGGGATTATCTGTGATTAGCACTTCAATCTCAGATCAGAAAATCTGTGTATCTTGCGAAGGTATAATGCCTTGCTCCTTGATTTTCTACATAAGATCAATGTATAGAATTTGTGCTCTCTTGTGCATTTTGCATGATAATATACAAGAAATATATGCGGATGCACTTTGAACCTGTGTATTTTAGCCCAACCAAGAAGAGTTTTCAAAGCTAACTCTGATATTTGGACAGCTGATCAAATTTTGGGAATTGGGACTTGAATATATATTTATATAATATGATATATTTATTCTATTAAAATTAACAAATGTCTGTGTGCAGGATGATGCAAAGACATTTATATAAATTGATCAGAAGTTATTACTTGAATATTGATTTTTTGATGGTTCCAAGTGATTGTTTTATTATAGATTTGCGTCTCTTTATTGCAGTTAATAAATTATGGGATTCGAATGTCATTAAGTATTCACTTTTTAAGGATATAGAACAATCAATACATGGAGGCAGTAACTGATTTATGCCCTGTTTAACACTGCAAATGTCATAACTATAGAGTCACTTCTGAACCAATCTTATTATAATTCTGCTTGTTCCTTCCTTAGTTAGTTAGTCTGTGGACTACACTCTTCAGTACTGATCTGTATTTGGCGTCTCACTAGAAGCGATTTAAAAAAAAACACCCTCACCCACTCCATCTCACTCTTGCTGTCAACAAATGTCAGTGATTTTCAAAGAAACCTAACAGTCCATGAAATTTCAAAAAATTAAATTGGCCTCAGAAAATTTTTAGGGTGGCCTCTAAATGACAGTATCGTTAAAAGGTCACATGTTTTAAGGGTTGTTTTCTCCTTACTAATTAGAACCTAATTTTAGAAAAAAACAATTTTTACTTTAACTTATCAGAGTTTAAACCTTGAATTTCTTTACTGGGAAAACCCACTTGACTTTTTGGGACTGAAATTTGTTCATTTCATTTCTGTGTTTCATTGTGTCTCAACAGATTTTGAAAAACATCCCTTCAAAATTTTTTTTTTTTGAATTGCTGTTTCATTAAGTATTATTATTTTATGTATTTATTTTATTTCAGTGTGTGTCATACTTCAATTAATTAACTTTATTTTTAGTTTCCCTTAACTAATTAGAACCTAATTCTAGAAAAAATAATTTTTACTTAAACTTATCTTTCTTATTAAATTTCTTTTTAAAATTCTTATTTGTTAATTTGCATGTCATTTTGCAATTTCCTTTCAAATTAGTTTTATATTTAACTCCTATTTCATAATTTTTTTATACCAGACATATGTGCATACTGCATAATCATCTAACAATGCAAGAATACCACAGCTAATGTCTTGCATTCAGAGGTGGGTTTAGTGTTATTCACAGAGCTGGAAAATTATTTCAACAGTATGTTGTGGATGCATATGTCAAGGTTGAAGGTTGCAGGTTGCAATATCTTAGGAACAATCAGGTCCAGTTGTGAGTGGAAAGGTACTATGGATTGATGCACTATTTGAACACAGGAGCAGATGAGAATATTAAACCAGGATTGCCAGTGATACCGCCTTCATCATTCACAGGCAGTTCAAGCAGTATGCATCAATATTTTCAGGATGCCATGTCAATTGTTTCAAAATATGCTAAGCCAGACTTGTTCATCACTTACACTTTTGCAACCAAAATACCCTGAGATAATCTACAGCAAAATAAACACCTGAAAGTAGGCCAGATTTAGTTGTGTGAGTGTACAAGTCACACCTTGCCGGGACATAAAGAATAGACATATTTTTGGGGTGCCAGTGGCTAATGTCCATGTCATTGAGTTTCAGAAGAGAGGTTTGCTCTACTGCTACATGTTGGTAGTGTTAAGAAATGAGGACAAACTCAGAAACAGTAATGACATAGAAAAGATCGTAACAGCTGAAATAGTAAAAAAATTCATGGTACATGGTCTTTGCAGAACAAATAATCCTTCTTCTCCTTCCATGGAAAATGGCTCATGCCAAAAGGATTTCTCAAAGAACTACAGAGATGAAACGCTCCTGAATTTGTACGGCTATCCAGAGTACAGAAGACATAATACGAGAGTCAAGTTGGACATCACTTCATACCTGCTGAAAAAGTATTGAGCCCACATTAATGTAGAAATTTGTTCATCAGTGAAAAGCATTAAATATATCTTCAAGTACGTGTACAAGGGACATGACTGTGCTTTTGTTTAAGTAAGAGACAGCAGATAATGAGCAGAATCAAGCTCATGATGAAATTACTAATTATCTTGCTTGCTGATATGTTTCTCCTCTGGAAGCTATGTGGAGACTGTCAGAGTTCAAGCTATATGATACATCTCACAATGTCTACAGACTTGCTATATACCTTGAAGACCAGCAAAGAGTTTACTTTCACAGAGTCAAAGCTCAGCAGCTGCTCAGGCTCAAAGGGACTGTGACACTACCCTCACTTCATGGTTTAAACTGAATGAACATCATGATAATGTAAGAAACCACTTGTACCCTGACATTCCACCACATTATGTGCTTAATAAGTGCACTAGAACATGGACACCAAGGCAAAGCAATACTAATATCATCAGTAGAATGTATACAGTGAACCATAGAGACACAGAAAAATTTCATTTGCAAATGTTGCTGCTGTCTATTTCAGGTGCCATAAACTTACAAGATTTGTGCACTGTAGAAGGAAAAATCTTCCCAATATTTAAGGCAGCATGCCTGAAATATGGTCTTTTCTCAAACAATGACACACTAGAACATGCATTGCTAGAAGCTGCTGCCTATTGGATGCCCTTACAGTTGCATATTATGTTTGCTGTTTTGTGCACTCACATGGAATCCATGATTGAAGATTTCTTGCACCAAGGTTTTAAGGCAAATCATGCAAAAAACATGGCACTGCACTCAATTGATACAATTCTGATTGAGAATGGCATTAATTGTTTAGCAATTGGGCTGCCTGAACCTATTGGAGTACTGCAGCTTGACCTTCATGAAGGCCTTGATCACCCAGGCATAGCAACACTTACTGATAAACAGAGATTGATTTCTAATGCTGTATTTGATTCTGTAGATAAGAAGAGCAGTGAGGTGTCCCAAAACTCCTGTTTCTATGTAGATGCACTAGGAGGTTGTGGTAAAATTTATATGTTTAATACCATAATTTCATATCTGCGAAGGAACAACTGCAACGTGTGCAGTAGTGTTTGGGCAGGCATTGCCTCTACACTACTGTCAGTTGGAAAGACTATCCACAGTTTGTTTAAATTACCTGTGCCATTCACAGAGGCCAGCATTTCTAATGTACCAGTCACTTCAGACCATGCAAATTATTTATGAAACCTGGATTTGATTATCTTGGATGAGACTTCTGTGATCCCTTCATTTTCTCTTCATGCTATTGATAAAGACTTGCAAGATATTACTGGCATTGCTACTGTTTTTGGTGGTAAAGTTGTGCTCTTGTTGCGGGGGGGAGACTTTAGGAAAGTCCTACACATATAGCTATGAGGAACTTGTGAGGCAGTCATTGAAATCTCGGTTATTTACAGATTCATGTTTCATTTGTGAGAAAAAACGTCAGGAAACAACCCATGAACGATCCTTATCGGTCATCTTATGTATTTTCGTAAGAGCTGTAACAAATCTTTTCAAAATTTGGTGATATTTTCCAATTATTTTGGATATTTCTATTGTAGATTTGCCTTTGGAAAGTTCAGATGTTATAATATTTTTCTCAGAAGGGGTCAAGTCACATTAGTGACCCATAACTGCATGATTATAATGACACTTGTTTATATTCTAGAACACTTCTATATTGTGTTAATATTGCAAATGGCCACCATTTGTTTCCTGTTGTGCAGAAAAATAGTTTTTATATAGCCTGTGCATATACCTATTCCCAGTAAACTGAAAATTTTGTTAAGTTTCGACTGGTAGATTTTGGACAAAATGAAAAAATTTCACCTCATTAATAATTTGAAATGCAGTGTATTTTGTTTGTAAGTGAGGATTCAAAACATAGAAAGTAAGTGAGGATTCAAAACATAGAAATGATTGTGTAAGTATAAATACAGATTATAGCAATAAATTTTGCTCATGTATATTGAGTTCAAATGCTGTTGATGCTAATATATGGCTGTATATGGAACACCTGAATAAAAAAAAAACTTTTCTTTCATTTTTTCTTCCTTCTCCAAGTTACAATGTGTAAATAATTGCCATGATGTAGCAAAGACAGTAGCCAAACAAAAACTGTAAAAAGTCACTTCACAAACTTGAAGTTGAGTTACTTTAGAAAAGAAAGGAACTTGAAAAATGGATTACGACAAAAATCAACCAATCAAGAGATGATATTAACAGTTACTAACTGCATGTACCTGCATAAAAGGAAATCACAACAAACCCAAAGAGTTTAGCTGGTAAGATGTCAGTGGATGGCATTAATTCTCCCAGAGTGCAGATCTACATTTTACAACATAGAGATGATTATTGCCTTTGTGCTGGGTGGCAATGGTCTAATGTTAAATGGTCCACTTTTCAGGAGATGAATAAAACTAATTTTATCTTGACTATATATATACAGAGGCCCCAAATAAATATATCTTGATTCCATTTTACATATATTTGTCAATCGCCACCAAAGAGAAACCAGTATGTGTATCAACTGCATATTAGCAGAACTGACCTTTCCAGACCAGTGACAATTACCACATGTTACTAAAATATCACAAGGTCAAGCTACTGTAAGAGACCTTCCATATGCAATCTGTCACAATTGTGATTGTTGTTTCATTCCACTCTACTACCATAATTTGACTTGTCACAATATGTAATCATTAGAATTAATGAAAATTTTAACATTTGTTTAATACATCCTGTCTAGCTAGATGCAACATACCACTTCTATTCTAAGTTTCTTTTCCTGCACTTCTCACTATTTCAATTTCTTGCTTTCATGCCACCTACAATCTTCAAAAATTTAAATGTAATGTCAATCATCATCTTCTGTCTTTCTGAACTCTGTTCCTCTATTGTCCTTTCTTCACTTGTGTTTTACACTTTTAAATGAAAGATGTTATTTTGGCTGATGCCTCCCATGAAAATCACATGCTGTTCATGTTGCTTTGTTAAACACAAATCCATTTTAACTATAATATGAATTTTAATTGATGTTTTAAACTACAGTTTTTTGTTATTTTTTTATTCAATGAAAAAAATTTGACTTAAAAACTACTTTCTGACAAATAATTATAAATATTACTGCATTATTTATTATTTTCATCTTAATCAAATGAACACACGTATGTACTAATTCAAATTGTGATTTTTGTACTGCTAGTAAATAGGTTAGCTACATTGGTTAGCTATGAGCAGTAGGTAACTGTAAAAAAGAGATAACTTCTACTATTATGGCCTTGTTCCCTTCTCTCAGAGGAACTGGTAATACTTTAAGGAAGCAGCAGCTGTATATGCAAGAGAGAAGTGATTTAGGCAGTTGGAATTGGAATTGAATTTTCACTCTCAACAAATTTAAACTCAAAAAGTAGGTCATGACAAGCAATGTATGAGCCACAATTCATGGTTCAGGAATACAGAATAGGTTGATAACATAAAAAAAAAAAATATTTTTTATGCTTGAAACACTGGATGAAATAAGAAAAAAGTACTTAACACCCAAATAAAATCCTGAATATCTTACTTTATTTCTGATTTTAAAATACTTGAAGTGAAGAATTTATTTCTCATTTCTGTTAAGGCCTTGAACACTTTTTCAATTTTGATGTTTTTTCTCTTACTATGAATTTATATTAAATTTTATGTTAATCTCGAAAATGTCTTTCAATTTGTTGTTAACTGGGTCAAGAATGGCTTGTTAATTATAATTCCTTCAAAAAAAAAACTGCTTTATATTAATCATCTTAAAGAACCTTTGATCAATATGGTTAATGCTAACCCCCAGAAATGCAACTCACTACAGCTTCTTGATCTCATGTTTTTCACTAAAATGAAGTGGAATGATTATATTGAATCAAGTGCTAAGTCTGCTGTTAGGAAAATTAGTTCACTATGTCAAGCTAGACAATTTTTCTTGTTGCCACATCAGGTCTGATGATTCTGCTATATATCTGGAGATGCTTGGCAAAATCCAAACAAGCATCTACAATGTTATCATTTCTAATTTGGCATCTTGGCTTCAGCTACTTTCCTATCACTGTAACATCACTTCCCTGTGCTTTTTCTATAAATATTTTCATGGTAATTGTTCTGATTAGCTTTCCTCTTTAGTACCTTGACTTCACAAATTTAAACGCATTACTAGATTAGCAACTAGGTCTCATGATTTAATTGTTGAAATTGCTAGTTGTAACCATTAGTTTTATGCTAACAGTTTCTTCTTTTGTACTTATCACTTGTGGAACTCTCTTCCAGCTTCCTACTTTTCTGTCAATAACAATCTTCAAAAATTTAAATGCAATGTCAGATTTCATCTTTTGTCTCTTTGAATCCTGTTCTTTTATTGTACTCTCCGTTTTTTTTTTTCACTGTTAGTGAACCCTCACATCTTAAAGACTTATACTGCCTTGTTTGGGGTGAAATGATTAAAAAAATACATCAAAAATTTGTTTTTTTCTATCCATTCTTTGAGCTTGCCAACATATAATTCAAAATGTCCTCTATATATTAATTTCTTCCTTGTGGTCTGAAGTTGATAATATGGTTAGGAGAAAATATGATATCTAGTACTATCTGATATGTTTTTGGTTATTGACAGTAACATTAATTTTATTTACATTTTATGCAATAACAAGGTAGCAACTTAACCATGTACATTTATTATATGAAAGTTTTATATTTTTATTTTTCATATAGATCTTAAAATACTTTTTATTTTTCATACTTGCATCAAAATCACTGATTTCTCATTTTTCAGTTTGGAAAAAAAATTATAATGTTAAAAAATTATTTAATCTGAAGAGCTTCACTAGAATAAGAAAGTTTCTGATTTTTTGGCAATTACAAAAAGCAAGTTTCTTATAATTTGTTATTTTAGTTTAGTAAAGCACAAAACTGAAAGTATGGGGTACCCAATGAGGATGAAACTAGTTACTCAGATGTAATGGTATGCTTAGGTAGCTTGTGAGCCATTATCCCACAGAGAGACTCTCTCTGTATGTTTCTTATAATAGTTAACATGTAGCTTAAATATTTGCAAGGCTGGCACTATGGCTTTGGGCCCCCCTCCCCTGAAACTTTGATATGTCGCCCCCTCTCTACTACATGTTGATTTCAAAGTTTCCCAACCTGGAGGCCACATGTCCTCGAAAGAAAATTTTTTTAAATTAACAAAAATCAGGGAATTATCCAATTTAAATGAAAATTTCAGTGTATATTCATTAATTATTTACTTTTATAATGAATAGGTTTTTTTGTTTTAAAAAATCTGAGAAAATGTTATTCTTTTTGTAATAACCACCAATATTTTCATGATTAAATTTTACTTGAAAAAAAATGTTTAAATCACAAATTTTTACGTTTCCATAAAGATTACTTCCTGTGCATCTCCACTAAAATAAAAAAGTTTTCAAAGATTTCAATGCAGCACAAACAGGATTGTCTTAAAAATTTGTTTTAATAACAGTATTTCAGATTTGTGAAAATGTTTCGTGTGTTGAAAACTTTAAACATTTTTATTTTTTAAGCAATCATTTTCTTGGTTTTATCTTCCCAGAAATGTAAAAAATAGGGATTAGAAATTTTATTTTAATTACTAGCCATGGACCTCTGGTTAGTATTATTATTAGTAAAAAAAAAAAAAATCAGAGATCCTCCTGAGTGAATGAACTCAGAATAAAAAATGATTTTACCAGGATATATTGCCCTCTTAATTGATTTAAAAGAATTGTTCAGAAAAAAAAATTACAATTTAAAAAAATAAGTGCTACTGAAATTACCACCTCCCCAGTAGGCATGGAACCCCCACATGATTGAGAGGTTTGGGGTAGTAAGCATGGGCTCTATTGATTATTATTATTATTGTTGATGATTGACAATATAAGTTAGATAGAAAAAAGTAAAAAGTACAAAATCAAAAAAATGCTGCTAAAACCAGCCCTTTTGACACTTCAATCTTGTCAGGGGTTCTTGCATAGTATGCACCACACCAGCCATGCAGATACATGATGTATATTATTAGTTGAGGACTGACAATGTAACATCAATTTAAAAATAATTAAAAAGATGGCGGATGGCCATAAAACAGTATTGAAAAAAAAACTAGCAGAGACCACAATGGGCCCCCCAAAACGCCCCCACCTCCAGTTCGGGGGTGAGGGCAAGGATATGATGTGCCAGCACTGAATAGTTAGTTCTTTATCTTACAGTCAGAAAACAAACAAAACGTAAATTTATTTTATTTAAATTCGGACTTTGTTTTTATCACTTTTCAACATTCCTGTGTCCTCTGGTTTTCTTTAGGTGTCTGTTGATCTGGATAAACTTCAGGAAATTTTTAACTGTAATCTGATTGTTCTCATTCAACTATCCATGTCTAGGGATGTCTTACCTTGTTCTTATTTATAATACTGCTCAGTTCTTGTTTGGCCCTGTTTCCACTGAGCCTAAATCAGTAGTACTTATTGCTTAATTTTAATTAATTCACCTCAAGTAAGGGGATAATGCCACTAAGATGCAAGGGGCTAATAGAAGTGAAAGAGAAGGAAAAGAATTTAAAAGGAACCGGAAACCCAATCCTAAACAGGAAGCAAGACATAAACCTCTACATCAGTTCAAAAGACTGGGGAAGAGTGTGAACTGGATGAGAGATGAAGATATCTATTCTTATTGAGGGAAAAAATAAAATAAAAATTAAATAAACATTATAAATTTTAGAGTCTAAGCAGAGACATTAGAAATATAGAGTTGAAGTAGAATTTAGAAAGAACTTGAAACCCAATTGAACTCACAATTACTACAGCATCAAATTCACTACCAATACGTTTATCCACTAGCCTATTGTTCAGTAGACAGCAAAATGTGAATGATCTCTCCCCATAGATTAAATAAAGGGTTCAGTTTGAAATTCCTTGAAAGTTACCCAAAATTACAAATGCTTGAATAAGGCCAGAAGGTACAATGGTCAAAATGCTGTGATAGCAGCAACAAAGACAAGGACATTAGTCAAAAATTTAAATAACAACTCCTCATCACAGACACAAAGTTATTGCTAAACTGCTGGGGGACATAACTTATTTTTCAGAATGCTTCAGTTTGGAAACTAATTTTTTATTTCATATGAAAAATATGTTTTTGTTATTTGAAAATGTGCTTGTTACAGAATTTACAGCAGCAATGCCTAGCATGGCAAGGCTGTGGCCCTATACACCAGAGCAGGTGTCTACAGGACATATTACTACATAATAGGTCTATTTTTTTAGTAATGCTTGTACTAATTTATGATCATTAAGATGATAAGTTTAATTTTGTGGCTCATTAGGCTGATTTCCTTATTGAGCTTGCATTCAATTGCATCTGACTTCTCAGTACTATGAAAATGGTTCTACTTAGGTCTTCCGGTATATCACCACTGTTGCAAATTTAATTTATGTTTGTAATTTTGTCAATGCTAAAATCATATAAAGTTGACAGCATCTCTATTACAATTCCATTTAGTCTTGCTGCTTTCTTCTTGTTCAATTTGGCAAATGCAGATTTCACTTTAGACTTCTTCAATATTTTTAGTCCTTTGATATTTCTCTGTATTTTAGATTGTCCTCTTTTTTGTGGAAAAGTTCTTTGATATATTTGTTCCATGTTTAAAGTAATTTTGTCTATCTCTATTATCAGTGTTCAGTCCTTGAATTTTATGTATCCTGTTGATGAGCATGTCTTTTGTTTTGCTAGTTCTCTTATTCTTCTATGAATATCTACTCTCTATGTAATATTCTTTCTTTCTATTTCTGTACACTTTTCATTTGGCCTTTTCTCTTTTGTTTGTCTGTACTTGTTCCAAATTTCTTTTTACAATGCCCTATATTCTGCACCATACCTTGGCATTTTTTGCTGTCCCCTTTTCATCATGTCAAGAATTTCATCTGTTATCCATTCCTTTTTTTCCTTGTCTAGTTTTCTTTGGGATGATCTCATTTGCTGATGTTACTAAAGTTACTTTTAATTTGTTGCGCTATGAATTTCCATTCTCATTTAGTTAATTGTATCTGCTTTTAATATTGTCCTTATACTTCTTCAAATTCAAATTATTCAGGAATCTGTCATATTACAATTTGGGTGCTGCCTTGGACCTCTTCAATTTCCATACTTTTGCTCTAAGGTTACTTATTACTGAAGGTTGGTTGCTCCTACATCCAGTGCTTGAGTATGTTTTACAGTTTAGAACTTTATTCCTGAATCTCTTATCATTATGTAGTTGATTTAGTTCTTCATTTCTCCTTCTGGGCTTCTTCATGTCTATATTCATCTTGGATGTTCTTGAAACTGGTTGTTGGCTACTACCGGATTGTTTGTCATGCACCATTAGACACATTTTTTTCTACATTTGTTACAAGCTCCTATTGTGAATTTGTAAACTATTTTACCATCTCTCACCTTCCCTAATTTGACATTCAGTCTCCCATGATGATTGTAATGTCCTATGATTTGCATTGAGCCTTGGTGATATCAAGTATGCAATAAAACTCTCTGATTTCTTCTTCCATACTTTGTACTGTCAGTGCATATACAACTATGATGAATATGTTAAAGGGCTTCCCTTTCAATTTAACTACAAGAATTCTATCAGATCATTGCATTCCAGAACACCTTACTTCATGTTTTGGTCTAATATGTGTCATATGTTCATTTTTCATTCCACCTGCATATATTACCCTTTGTTTATCACTGACAAAATCCCCATGCTTGTCCATCTAATAAACACTGTTCCCTAATGAGTCAATAGGAAGTGAAGGTGGTTTGATGGTTAATAGCAGAGTGAATGGAATCAGCAAATGAAATTCAAACTCTGCAGGGGACAGTTTGTACTCACTTTGCACTAATACACTGAGGAAAGGAATGAATCCAATTTCCCACACCATCCCCAGCTCTAGGTAAATATCAGCACTATATGAGCTTTTTAGCCTTTAAGTCATTAAAACTTGAGCATCAGACTACCAACCTGACCTCATAAAAATTCACTTGCTACTGAAACTGTATTTGGTGTGGTTATGACCTTATGCCGTCAAAGGAGTCTGCAGGAATAAATGAAAATGAGTCAATAAGAAATAGGCTAATGTGGACAGCTGAAAATAATGTGGGTCATAAATGACTTGGAACAGAAGGGAGTGATACGGATCAATCATGCATCTAATAAATTGATAAGCTTCTTACATTTGTAATTTGGTAGACATGCAAGTGGTCAAAGAAAATAATGCAATAGCAATTTTTTTTTTAAATCAAGATTATATATAAGTTATTTAAATGATTCAATGAAATGCTTACTTTTATTGTTATGGCATTAGAAATGTTAAATTATACAATCAATAAACCAGGCATGAAGATTTTGCCTCATATTTTTGTAATAATTATTTTAATATTGTCAGTGGTGAAAATGCAAGGTAACAATTAATTTTAATCTTATCTAAACCGGCTTATATTTTATGGGATATGACTGATATGTCAACTAGATTGATGGATGGAAAATTGCTGGAATTTTGAAAGTAGAATCTAAAAATATCTTTTTACTGCCCCTTCTTTGTTTTGAAATTTACTGTATTAAAATCAGTCATTAAAAGATACTGTTCAGTTAAATCAATTTTATATTGTAAAAAGGAGAAAAATCACATGTATTCTGATCAGTTGAATCAACAATGACTGTATCTAAGTTTGGCTCGTGTGTAAACTAAACAAAAAAATGCAATTGTGCCAAATAAAATCAAAGCAAATGCTAATTTGCCGCTGTTGTGCTTCCATACATACACGCACGTGATTGCTAGTGATGTCTGACGCAATTTTAAAATAGGTTACATGCAAAAGCTAAGCGCAATCAACAACTCCATGTACAGGGAATTAGACTATTTTTTTCAGTTAATCTAAAATAGTACACCAACCCAGAAATCCTTCTTATGGAAAATTAAATGCTGATAACACCGACAAATAAATAAAATAAATCAATGAATGAGAATTTTTTATCCGAAAATTTGTCGTGGATGTCGTGATTTCGAATCCGGCGTTGTCTAGAAATATGAATCAGAAAGATTTAAAATAAAAATAAACTTTAAAGGGGCTTCGCTTATCTGAAGATTTTGTTTTAACTTAAAAAAATATACTGACTCTACTAATTAAAGAAACATTTAAGCAGAATTTACATTTGCAAAATCGCATCCACCATAAAAAGCTGCAAGTGTGTGTTTTGCATGTTGTAATGTACAACATATGTATTGGCTGCGTCTAATGTAGTGATTATATCCCTGTGGAAGTAGCATTCTCTGTACTTGGGTAGGGGTGAAACACCTGACGTATATGCGCGCGCGCGTGCACACACACACTCATATATGAACAGCAGCCTGTAAGTACAGTAGAAAAAATAAAAATAAAATGAAGCTACCGTAGTTTCGTACATTATGATGACATCATTTTCATTTATGAATATTACCAAAAATTCTAACCGGTTATAATAAAAAAATTTAGAAAATAAAATAGAAAAATTCTGTTCTGTCTCCCAAGATTTAAGCATTCTTTCTGAAACCACTAACCGGCATGGAACACAAAACTTTCTTCTTTTCCTTCTTCTTTTTACCCCTATTCTTCTTATTATAATAAGTTGTATTATTCTTATTCTTGTAATTGTTATCATTATTAGTATTATTTTTCCTGGGTCTTTGGTAAGAGTGCGTGTGTGAAGAGGCCATCACATGACTCTTGTAGTCGTAGAGGCGGTGGCGGCAGCAGCCGACGGGCTCTCGGTAGAGACTATTTTACTACTGCTGACATTGTCGAATGTACACTGCTAACGGAAAGAGCTACCCTGGCCTTAAATTTGTGGTCACTCCACTCAAATAGTACAACAGGCAAGTAAAACGAACCTTTACCTGTAACCTAAAACAAATTTAACATTAATTTGCTTTCAGTATCTTTTGAAGTAAGCCGTCTTTCAGCAATTGCTTGCGATTCATTAATCTTTATTTTTCTTAATGGTCATAAAATGGGGGATCGGTTTATATTTCTGATATGATATCAAACTGAACCCCCACTAAAACTATTTAAGATATGGCTATATACCTGTTCTTTTACTCTTCTGGATTTTTTGTTGGTTTTTTGAGCTTAACCTAATTCTTCTTTGCAATGTATTCTTAATTTTTTTTTAGTTTGATCTTGTGATTTTTTTAAATTGTTTTATTTTTTGGTTGTTGTTGAGTTTGTTTATTATTTTTCTTTTGCATTATTTTTTGGACATCAATTTTCTTTCTTCATTCTTCCGAAAAAAAAAGATGAAAAGAAAAGGTATTTTTTTCTTTCTTCTCATTGTGTGTGACAATGTATTTAAATCTAAAATCTTATTCTAAATAAATCCAAACGATTCGACTTTAGAAATAAAGCGGAAAGAAAAGAAAGAAAATTAAGTATCATTTCGCTCGCTCCTACATCAAGATCACAGTCGACCGGTCTTACCGTCTTCATAATGCATTTTATTAGGTCTCTTTATAATTTCATCGATCACGTGCTGCTCTTTTTTGGCCTTTTTTACCGATATATGTTACTATTAACTCATCACATATCGACATCATGTACCACTTTTGCATGCAATTATAATTCTGTAAGGGTTAAACATTTGACAATTCAGAAAAACATACGATCTGATCTCCTCAACAATAAAGGTACCAGATCAGCGACTTACCTGATGTCACCGCTTTTCAGTCTATGGATGGCTAGGATAGCTATAATTTTAATGGGTACTGATATCAATGTTTTTTTAATATTTTAATTACCAAGTTAAATCTGACTTACTTAATGAAAATATGTAGAACCATAAAAGCTTGATATTTTATGAAAAGCAATATTATATGCCATCAGCATTTCAGCCGAGATAAAAATGTAAATCAAGTAGTCACTATTACTGCGACTTTGGACTTTCGTAGACAAAAAATGGGTCAATCAGGCATTCTTACTTTTTCAGTTAATAAAAATAAAATCATTGTTTTCATAAGTCACGGAGAATATACTACTGATTTACAAATATATTGGAATTTGCATAATTTAGGTTCTAAGAAATTATATTTTTTTAAAATAAATTTTCTTTCGTGGAGTCTCTGAGGCATGAAAGATTGAGACATCTGTCAAACAAAATCGAAACAAGGACCTGTCAAGTTGATAAAACTAAAACAGCTGCATTTAGACAATTAAAGTTAAGAAAGAAACGTGTTTAGTTTACTGTTATGTTATCCCATCAATAAACTCAAAATCTTATAAATCATTGTATTTTTCATTATTTGTGTGCTTTAGTCTTTTCGTTTAACTTTTTTTATTTTAAATGATTGGTTTTTAAATCACTGCATTGTAGACAAATTTGGTCATGTGCTTTGTTTGTGATCTTTGAATTGAATGAATACGAAGAAGAAAAAAGTCGTATAGATCCATTTGTATCTTGTAAAAAGTATAATTTTTAACTGTATTTATTTCTTTTACTCCGGATCTTCTTTAACGAATTTAGTTAATTTCAAATTAATTAATAAATCCCAAACTAAAGTTAACTTGATCTCTTTGACTTCCACACCGACAGTGATTTTTGGTTCAAGCCAGCGTATGTTTATTTAAAAGTTTATTATTAAAAAATAAAAAATAAATTTGCTTAAATATGCGTCTCTTTAAAGAATAGCAGACGATCTCCGAAGCATCATTAATAATTTTAAATAAGTAGGTGTCACTGTCACACCAGCAAAACTGCAGGTAGGTAAGTTGTCTTTCTGAATCAGGTGGAACAAGTTATGTTCATGAATTACCAGTTGATTGATTTTTTTCTGAGCTAATTGTGTCTATCTGCAAAAAATGTTTTACTTTTCATCACATGTTTAGTTTAGAGCTGAATGTCATATGACCGGTGCATACACACACATACACACACACACACACTCCATTCGATCGATACGTAAATCCACGTGTGCTCATCATAAACACAGATAGGGTTAATTAAATTACTTTCTCCCACCATACTTTCTATTTAGATATACTTTAACCAAACAAGAATCACACATTCACATTGTTTTGTATATGCGCACACTTATTTTTATTCATTGCAATTGATTCATTCAAAGTACACAAGTTAAAGATTTAATGATTAAACTTTAATCACGCATACACCAATGCAGCTTTAGTCCACTATTAATGTCCAGAAAGATCAATCATACACAAACATTTATGCAATTTTTTTAATTCATCACACACCTACTCATTCACACTCTCTCACATACACACTTTCATTCATTCATTCATTTTTTAATCATAATAATACACACATTTATTTTTCTGCCATTCATTAATTACTCCCATTTCATTTGTACACATGTTCTGGTACCTACATATATTGTGTGTGGTAGAGTAGTAAAGATTTATTGCACCACAGGATTACAATAATGGGCATATTGTATGTTTGTAAAATCTACAATAACAATTTATTTAATGAAATTATTTTTACATATACCATTTATTATGAATACATATTCAGATAAAAATTTTCTGCCAACATTTTAAACCTGTTCCACATATTTATATAGATATTTTTTTTAGATCTATCATATATATATATATATATATATATATATAAGAGAGAGAGATCTCAAAGTAGGCATCTACTTATCTAACAGTATAAAGGTTGCTCCCTGTTTGGTCAAAATTCAGTCCTTTGGTGGTGAGACTAGAGTGACCTCTCCAGGTTGCAGACCTGGATGATGGTATATGGAGGCTGTGCACTGGCCATACTATGTACCTCTAAGTACCCCCCTCCTGTACCAACAAAATACAAAGGAATATAGGCCATTAAATTTGAGGCTAGCTTGGCTGCAGGGATTGTCAGAAAGTTACCAGTATTGACAGTCAACCATTTTTAAGGCTCTACTCCAGGTTTTCTCTCTGGATTTACTTCTATAGCTTTTCTGTGTTTGAATATATATATGATAAAAATATAGTTTTAAGGTATGCTATGGGTAAAACTGTTCAATATCAGGGTTAGAGCATATATAAATATAAAAGTGGACACTGAGGTCAACACATATTAACATCACAAACCACTTTTGCATAAAATTATAATTCTGTAAGGGTTAAACATCTGACAATTAAGAAAAACATACAATCTGATCTGCCCAACATTAAAGGTACCAGATCAGCGACTTACCTGATTTTATATATATATATATATATATATATATATATATATATACACATACATATCTATTTTTTATAATAGATTCTTAACCCTGTGTTAGTCACATGGGATGTTTTGTTACCCCCCAAATTTTTTTAAGTACTTTTAATTCCTAGTTTGCAACGTGTTTCTTTTGCTCCCTTCCACTACTCTCCTGACTCGATAAGGGTGTGTAGCAAGCAGCGTGACACAGTTGTATCTCAGTTGGCGTAGAAAACAGACACAAGGGGACTATCCATTTTCAGAAATACAAAGTGACTAATGCAGGGTTAAAGATAATACCTTTAAGTTTTCACCATGTATTCATATATTTAAATGCATTTATTCCAATACTACAGTCTTGGAATAAATGCATTTAAATATGTGATAAATTTAAATATTGTTATAGTCTGTCCCCTTTAACTTTTGCGGGGAGATAAATAAAACTTCATGCTGGTTTTATTACTATATTTTTCAACATTTTCCTGATCCATAAAAAAAAAAGAATGAGGATGTCAGTTTTGAATATATTGTTGTTTAATGTGTCAAACCAAATTTCATAAAATATTCATTAAGCCTTTCATTAAGTGTTCAACCTTGATTCAGCCATAGTTAATAGTTATTTCTATTTGGTTTATTAAGTATCATATTTAGACCTTTTACAGAATGATATTGCGAGGTGTATTTGTTCTATCTGGTCATTTATTTTTCCGTTTCTTCATTTTGCTCTTCTCGCATTTGTTAAAACTCGCATGCCTTGAAATACAATTTTTACACCGAGGTCTCATTTGATATCCAAGCATTCCTTCTTTCAGAACAATTTTAACAATATCTATACAAACGGATTACCCACAAGTGCCTGCAGTGCAGTGATGGTTAATTTTGCAGTGAGTTTGACTCTCAGTGAGTGTTCTCTGATTGTGGCATTGTGCCAAACTTAGTAAATATATACAAGTGGATTACCCTTGACATAATTCTCTTTTTCATATTATCTAATTAACGCATTAATTAATATATGTCTGTATTAATCAGGCTGTGAATGACATATTTTAAAGTTGAGTTTCTTTCCTGTTGTCACACCTTTTTAAGGTTTGGAAACTTTCAGAATTCTTAGTATATTCAGAGAGAGATTATCTTTTTCTAATTTCAAAACCTTTTTATTTTCACTATTATTGGTACATATGAAATCCTACCATAGTAATAAACTTTATCCTCACTAGGTGCTTCACACTTGTAACCTTGTTCACTATTAAACTAATTTTATCTGTATTTCCTTTTTGTTCTTTTATGCTGGTCAATTAGTAGTTTTATTTCTTTTATGACAACTACTTGAATTAAGTGACATATTCACTTTGTTCATTATAAACTAAATTATGCTAATAGTTTTGGTTGGTAGATGCAAGTAGATTTGTTTGCAGAGAAAAATGTTTGTATAAATTTTATAAATGCAGTGCAATCTGTCTGCTCATCACAGCTAGAGTACAAAGTTTCCATTTAAGGTTGCAAGTTACTGTATTAACTAAGAGTTACAGCATCTTTTATTTAAGCTTTTTAGTTTTTGATATTTAAATTTTCTTTTATTGTGGTTAGTTTGCAATAACATGCAGCATATAAGTCCTTTTCTTTTTAATAGAAGTTCTTGCTAAATATGCCAGAATTCCTCATGCTGTAAACAAGTCTTGTCTGTTATTATTCATTTATGTATTCTTTTTAATTAAAAAGGTAGTTTAAATGAGCCTTTTTTAATCAACAAGTAAAATAGAAAATATACAGCAGTAAATATGATCAAATTATTTCAAAGCTAAATGCATGCTAGCCATTATACTGACATGATCAGAACAAAATTGGTAATTTATTTGATTTTGGTTTAGTTTGGAGTGAGCAAATGTAAGAGTCATACAGTGTTAAGAATTAATACACAGACAGATTATATTATTATTTTAACCTCATTGGTTTTATGACTACATTTCAAATGAATTGTCCTTAAGTTTTCTTCAGTTCTATAATTGTTGGAAATTCATAATAAAGAGGATGAAATTAATTTAAAAAAAAATGATCTAGTTAATTTTATTAATATTTGCTTAAATGCTGCCTGGATCAGTCTTTGTTCAGTATCAAGTTACTTCTTATTTATAGACTGTATATTATAAATATCTGCAAATTATAATTATCTTTAAGCTTAATTATTAATATTAAAGTATTATCACTTTTATACCACTATGGCTGATGGTAATGAATGCAGACAAATGAAGTATTGCTTGTTCCTTTTATTTTCTGGTTAAGAAAGTTCAAGGAAAAAATTCTGTAGTGAGCAGTAAATACTCCTGGTGTTACCTTCCTTGAATAGAAAATTTTCTTTTTCTTTTGTTGATTTATGCTTAATTAAGAATTACTTGGAAGCCAGAGCCAAGCTGTAATAGAAAATTGCGCTAACAAAAATTGTGATATGACATGCTGTTTTGGCTGTATTGGGGTAACAGGCATAAAGAAATTAAATCGTAATATAGATTTCAATGTTTATTCAGCAAATGAATGGCTGTGAATTATATTTTTATAAGGAAATTTTGGAAATAAAAGAACTTAGTTTTAATAAAAGGAGCATTTATAAATATACCATGATGGCTTATGAGATAAAGTGTTACAAGTTATAAAATGCAAAATAATAATGAAAGAATTTGTTTATTAGGAAAGTATCTAAAAATGTCAATTTCTGAATCTTTTAGATTGAAATTGAAGTTTTTTTTTCTGCAATATGGCACTCACTTAATTAAAAAAAAATTATATTTGATGAGCAGGTGACTTTTGTTGAATAGTCACCAGGACATGTGTATTAAAATATATTCCAATAGTGGAACAATAGGTACTGAAAGGTTAATGATGGGTTTGTTCAGTGAGTAATTATCAGTTACAAAATAAGTCAATAATTGTATTTAGTAATGTAACCTATTAGATATTTTGTTTGGCTATTGCTCACTTTAGTAAAAAAAAAAAAATCCATATTAAAGAAATCTTTATTAATGCCAATGGAAATAACTTATATTATAGTGAGATATAAAAAAAACCCCGAAAAAATCCATATTAAAGAAATCTTTATTAGTGCCAAAGGAAATAACATATTATAGTGAGATATAAAAAAAACCCTGAAAAAATCCATATTAAAGAAATCTTTATTAGTGCCAAAGGAAATAACTTATATTATAGTGAGATATAAAAAAAACCCTGAAAAAATCCATATTAAAGAAATCTTTATTAGTGCCAAAGGAAATAACTTATATTATAGTGAGATTTAAAAAAATCACAAGGACTCTAAACACTGGTTGATAAATTTAATGTTTTTTAAATATTAATTTTTTTTATGTGCATGCTTAGAAAAAAAATCAATCCAAAGTATGCTGAGTGAATATTTAATTTTCATATTTGGAACATACACTGATTAAATATTCATGATATTTACTTTAGTCACCAACTGTTTTGATTAAATCAGTTTTTTAATCTTATAAAGTTTTGGATAAGGGTGATTTTTTTTTTTTTTTTTTTTTTTTATATATATACAATATCTTTGTATTAATTACTATCATTTGATCCTTTCATTGACGTCTTCTGTATGTATATTTATATTGTAATTAAGAAGTTAACGTAGACAAGTTCTTCAGGCCAATTAGCTTCTCTATACTTTAATATTTTACCATTGCCAACTTTATTGAGAGTGAGTTTTTTATTCATCTGTAGAACTACTTAGTTGAAACAAGCTTAACCAAACATTTTCCGCTTTATACTTTTAACTTTTTTCTGATTCACCTATTAATCACAATCATGTTTTTATGGGTTTTGTGTTTTTTTCTTAGTTTCATTTTTTTAATTATTTTTTTCAAGATCAACAATAAAAGATATTCTTGATCTTGGAGATTTATAAATATAATTAATTGACAAGCCTTATGTTTTGTACTTTCTACTTTGAAATAAGGAAAAAAGAAAGTTTTCTGTCATTTCTTAAGCTTTTTGAGAAAAGACCAATAAACCTTTGTTCAAGTAGAATTTTCTGTCTTTTCAATGACTTGTTAATGTATACAAACACCTTGGATATAAAAGAGGTTTAAACAGATTAAATCCTTATTCCATAGTGCATGTATATTTATTCATGGGAGATGACTTTGATTTATCCCTTCTCAGCAAGTTTAAAGTCATGAAAATTATCATCACATCAGAATGTTAAAGATGCTATCAGAATTAGTAACTTTCTTGATCTAACTCTTCTTACAGGTATATGTAGATCAAATACAAAACTGTCTAGGATATCTGAAATGATAAAATCATCACCTGTATATCAGATATGCTGTGGATATAAATCTCATCATTAACTGTTTTATATCACATGCTTATTTGTTGTATTTGATTAGCTATTTTTCTTCCCTTTTATTTTTAAATGTAAGTTGTTATGCAAATATGTCTTTGGGTTTACAAGATCTCCACTTTGTAGTGGCAAATACAAGGCAACTAAACTTGTTTCAAGTTTTTCAAAAAATAACCACTTCACTGAATATATTACCAAAGGAATAGTTATTCTGACTTTACACGGGTTTGGTTATATTTCTTTTTTTATTTGTTTATGGAAACAACAAACCTGAAAAGAAAACCAATGCTGTTAGTCTAAGTTACAGATGCTGTGCTACCATCAGCAGCTGAGGCATAACCCTTTGTGTGCAGATTCATGGTCTTAAGAGACTGACAGATATCACATGAAATAGTCCAAGTTAAACATTTGTGCATTTGCTCAGCTTTGTAACAGAAAGAAATATCATTGATTTGAATCCAATAGTATAGAGGTAATGGTAAAGAAATCTCTCTCTTGTATTCAATTTTTTATAAGATTAAAGACTATTGTTCTTTACTGTATTAGACTTTAATTCTTTTTTGATCTGTTGTTAAAATTAGACCTTATGAAATTGAAACCTAAATGAAGATCTATATAGAGTTAATTAATATCATGCAAAATTCTGCTCTTTATACTTTTGTTCTCAATTGTTTATTTTGGTGCTCCATGATTTAATTGATAAAGGCTAACCACTTTTAAAAGAATAATATTTGTTTAAATTCTCTGTAAACTTTTGTGCGTTAATACTGATATATAAACTTAGCATTTCAATAACAGAAAAGTTGATGTTTTTTTGTGGGGGGTGGCTGGCCATCCAACTTATGAAAAATGCCACTTAGACCAACATATGAATCACTTAATATCCTTAAAACATTGAAGCCACATGTTGATTTCATTCATATGCCTGTTAAAAAAATACAACTATGTTACTGATTGAGTACTAGTTTCCAATAGTACCTGCAGGTGTATCGGTTTCCTCTGGATTTCTTTTCATTATATATACTATAAGAAGTGAAAGCAACACTAACTCCACTTACTGAACTTGTATATATACACCTATATAATAAAAAAAATCAATTTATTTAATCTTTACTAAAAAGTTGTAGGTATTTGACAATGTACATTCAAAAGTAGTATCTGTAGTCATTCAGGACTTTAGTGCAAGTTGTCATATTCATGCAAACACAGTATGAGGGGAAGATACAGACCTGAATGCATTGTGATACTAAAAATAAAGCATGCAAAAGTTAGGAGCCACTTGATACCTCTAAAGATAAGCATTATCCCAGATTAAGATATGCATGCAAATTTCACATGTTAAATCATCAATTGCATAACATCTGGAGCATTTAGTGTAGTTAAGTTTCAAAATAAGAACAAGTTTGGAGAGGTGAATGAAAATTATCAAAATGTCACAAAGAATGGATCAATGTGAAAGCACTTTTAATATCAAGGCATGCTGTTGAAGTCATGCAGAAGAAGCATGCTGAAGTTGGAAATGTTTAGTATATGAAAAAACTAGTAGGCCTTTGAAATTAGACAATAGATAAAAGAAAGTTAGTATCCAACCTTAAATTAACAGCTCGTCAAGTAATGGATGAAAACAGCATTACTATTGATACTATGTAAAAGTAATCTAAATGAATGCTATCAGTGACCAAAAATATCAAATAAGTCAAAACAACTGGGCAAAAGAACATCTGATAATGAAAAATGAGCAAAAACAAATTCTATTGCAAGAGAGTATGTGCAAAGATCGGTTGGTATAAGAAACAATAAAAAATATGCAACAAAGATAGATTCAGTGGGTGGGGTTTTAATGGTTTGGGCCTACACCAAAAGCAATGGAAGAAACCTGAAAAAATTGATGGAACATTGAACAGCTAAAAGCATGTTACTTTGCTAAAGTCACACCAGTTACTAGATATAGCAGAAGGTGAAATATTCCAGCATGATGAAATTACCTTGCCTTACATTGAGTAACAAAGAAATTTCTCTATTGTGAAAACATTGCAGTGTTACAAAATTGGCCTGCCCAAAGTCCTAACTTTAATATAATTGAACCTGTGTGAGGAGAATTCAAAACTTGGGTATATAGCAGAAAGCCAAAGAACTTGGATTTATATCAAGAAGAATGGCAGAACATTCATGATGAAACAGTTCTTACATTGAATTCTTCCATCCCATGTCTAGTTAAGGTTGTAGTTTGTGCTAATGGTAGCCACAATGGGAGTCTTTTGGTATAAATTAATTTTTTTCTTTGCTATAATTTATTCAGATTGATAGTACTGGTCTAATTAATGTACGCTGCACTATATTTTACTTAAAATATTTTGGTAATCTTTCATGGTTTACTTTTATATAAGCAATCAAATTTTGTGATCATCATGATTTTCCTAAATAATTCATGTTGCAATATATATGACTTTGTTTGAAATGAACTACAAACACCAGAAAACTGGTACTTAGGAGACAAAAACAAAATACATTCAGCAATGTGTTGTTTTGTTTTTTTTTTTGTTCTTTTTTTTCAACCAAGTTCATATTGCTTAACTAAATTTGTCTTGATCAAAATGTATCTTTTCTTGTCAATAAAAATGTTCAGAGGAAATTGAAATTAAAAATGATAACTATAAAGCTCTAACTTGAGAAATTTTCATGAAAATCTCTCTGATTTTGTGTACAGTTGATGGAAAGACAACATTTTTGTTTTGTTGTAAAATGAAATAATAATTAGCAATGTTTGACCCATATCAATATTAATGTGTTCAATCAATTGTATTCTCATTCATCAATGTTCAATTAAGGAACAGATAGTAGTTAACCTATAGTAAATGTAATTTATTGAAATATTTGAGTTTTGTGAAAATGTTCGTTTTTATTTCATAAGTAAATTATTGAATGAAAGTAGATAATTGTTTATTGTACATTTTCTTAATAAATTGCTTTCTTTTAATGAGTCATATGCTTTGTATCTCTTATTGTCTTCAGGTTATCAATGGATACTTTGATGTAAGATTTATTTTAACAGATAAAAAAAATGTATCATTTCATTTTGTTCCATGGTTATAACAATTAAGAATGAATTCAAAAAACAAACATCTCATTCTCTTAAGTAAAGCGTGTTTAAAATAACTCGCTTGGACAAAGAATGATTTTTATTCCAAAACTGAGTGACCCTTTTTATTTAGTTACTTCCTACTAGGCAATTTATTCTGTTACAGGCCATGTGCAAAATTATTCGAGAGAAAATATTTTTTTTTTTGTGATAGTTACCATTGATAAATAGGCAACCTTACCAAATGGTCAAAGGAGTTGTATTAATGTTCTTTACAGGTGTATTGTATTTTTGTGAATTAAAATTAGTTCACACACTTTAACACTAGAAGCTGTAATAATTTGCTTCCAAACTGATCTGATCTGAAATTGATTTTATAGCTATCCATCAGCCTATATTTATGACAAGCCATACAATTTGCTCACATATCAGTGAATATGTTTGCTATATACTATATACACAACAAAGTAAGTTTTAATCTCAAATTTAATTGATAATTTTTATACCCTATCAGGAACAAGTTGAGCTAACCAAATGTGGAGTGATGATTTATTGAAAGCATCTGATTCTTCTGTTGCGTTTTCATGACCAACCTTTTTTATTGCTAATTGACCTGTAGTATCTATTGTGAACTTATAACTCTGAAATTTGATTGACATTTTATGGTATTCAAACATGGTCAACTTTATAGCCAGTGGTTACAATGTTCACAGGAACAATGGCTTTCTATAATCCTCATAAGGCATTTTCTTCTTTTGTCAGAGATCCAGTTAACACACTTGCAGTACTTGATTTGATCTGCAAATATGTACATGCAATTTCCATTTATTGCAGATTTTATTCAAATAAATAGGAATGTAGTGAGAAATTCGCTTTGGCTCCAAGCATGTCAAGTTAGTATCAGAATTGGCTGATGGATGAGAATATTATCAGATAACACTTTTCTTTATCTGTTGTATACAAAAAGTGAATTTGCAGGTTGGTAAACTGGACTGTTGGTATTTACATGATTTAGTAATAAATGTAACCCCAAGTAACATGTTTTGATTAAATAAACAAGACAAATTATTTTGAGCTTTAATTTTTGTTATCAACCCGTACAAGTTGTTAGAAATAGAATATGTCATCAAATATAAGTAGGTTAAGTTAATTAGTGAATGACTTGGAAGGACAATAAATACATTAGTAAAATATAGGAAGTCTTTGGTGGACCATGTTGATAACATGGTTGGAAGGCAAATAATAGCGACTTAGGAATAGCTTGTAAGGGAAGATATTTGTTTACCTACTGTCTTTTAGAAAGGCTGAAATAAAGATAGATGAGCCAGAATAATGTGGGAATTGGCATTTATGATTTGATGTATCATAATTTTTTAAGTATATGAATGTACTTATAGCTCAGGGAGTAAGATATGTTATCAGACATAAGAGTGGAAGCTCACTGCTACAAAACTTAAAACGGTTTATATTAAGAGACTGTTGGCATGGTATTGTAGAGACTTCTAACTTCTGTAGATGACTAGAACATTTTTTCCATTGTGACTTTATTCAGCATCTATTTATTTCTTCTTCCTCCAAATTGTTTTCTTTTTGCACAAGTGGTACTGAAATGTTTGGTCAGGTTTTGGGAAATAAGGTAAGCCAATAATTTTCCAGCCCCCTCCCCATTGTGTGTGTGAACACACAATTAGTAACTGATTGAAATTATTGGATTGATTTGAGCTACATATAATTTTGGAAAGTCTGGCAGAAAATTATTAGAGTTTTTAATTAGGAACATTTAATATTTTAAATCATGAATCAAAAATTGGTGCTTCTTTTAAAAATTTTATTTTGACAGTGATGTAACATTTAATATTGTGCCTACAGTCAAAATTGTGATGAAAACACCAGTTCCCATTCGATCACCGAAGTTAAGCAGCATCAAGTCTGGTCAGTATTTAGATCCTGTAAGCAACCTCTTAGAATTTGAAATTTGTTTTGGCTTTAAATAATGTACAAAGCATTAATAAACCATAAAAAAAGACAATTCCTTAATATTGCTCACCTATAAAAGTTATATATTCACATTTTCTCTAAATGCAGCAAGTTTATAAATTTTGTTTCCATTGGAAATGGGTAAAATTTTACTTTTTATTTTTATTTCTTTTAACCAGGGAGAAAAAAAAGTGGATATTTTCACAATATTTCATAAATATTCCTAATCTGACACATGAAAGGTACTTATAGTGACTCTAAGTTGAGTAAAAAAATATATATATTCTTTTTTCCACAAGGTCAGATAGAGGAAAATGAATAAAAGGAAGATTCTAATGTGCTGTGGAAAGATCATACTTGCCTTAAGAATTAGCATCTGAAATCCTCTGTCAGGGAAATATGCAACTACTTTAGCTACCATACATAGCTTTCTCAAATAAAAAAAAAATCATTAAAAAGTCATTTTCTGACTGTGATTTTCAAGAGATGTAAATAGAATGTTTGGCAAAAAATTGAAAATCCCTCTCTAACAGATGAATAGACTGCTTAATAGACTGTGAGTGTATCTCTATCTATAAAAGGCAGGGTGTGTGTGTGTAACGAATTCACAGCCACAATTTTTGACGGATTTGCACCAAAATTTACATACACAAAGGTAGCGGGAAGGCCAAGACTGACTTTGAATTTCCCAACTCCCATCGATAGTGGAAATAATCGATTTTTTTTTTTCATGCTTCTATGGCAGTTTTCATGTAGTTTGTGGCCATTTTGTACTGGCCAGAGTGAGAGCCTATAGCTAGCTGCCACGAATAGGCAGGAAGATTCTATTGGCCAGTGTGAGAGCCAACAGCTGACTGACATGAATGTTAACTAGCAGCATGCTAGTTAACATAGCATGCAAAAAAAAATCGATAGCTGCATTCGTCACAAGTGGGAAAAATTTAAATCTGCATGGCACTTTACTCCAATTGGCTCATTCGCTTGCTTAAACTCAACATTGATTCTGATTCCGCAGAACTGGGTTGAGTGTGAAAAAGTATTTGTTGTTAACATTCTTTTTTCATTTGGTTTTTCCAGTTATGAGTCCTTTTTCAAAAATGATCATTTTGTGCTCATTTTGTTTAGTTCTTTTTTCGTAACAAATTTAATGCTTAGTATAGAGCTTAGAAAAAATTTACAGTGTGAGATAGGCAAGAAGTAAGGCATGTAGCAACATCAGTACAGCAAAGGGCACTCCTTTAAAGGCAAGGAAGGGCAAAAATATTTTAAGTCAAGTGATAGCGATTGCTGTATGAGTCATATGATTTTTAAATCAAGCACGGGCAACACCGGGCCATGCTGCTAGTGTATAATATATATCACACAAAAGCCCAAAGTGTTGGTACAACTAACAGAAAGCCTACCAGATGACCAAAACAAAAAGAATGAATAAAGCAAAAAAAAAAAAATGTTACAAGTAAATGGGGAAAATGAAACATAAACTAAGAAAAAGAGACCAAAAGGCACACACCTACCTAAACAGTAACCAAAAGTACTCTATGCCTAGGTTATCAAAACGGAACAAAAATACTTCACAACAGCACACCTCAGAAAGAGACAAAGTTTGGATTGCTAAGTTGCATGCTGCCATGATATATATCATGGGTGGTCAAACTGCAGCTCATGAGCCACTTTGACCTTTAATATGCACCTTGTGGAAATATGTTGGCTGAGCTCCTTTTTTCATCAAAGTTCATATAAAAGGTAAATAAGAAAAATTTCAAGCTTTATAATTATTTACTGGGTATGAATTAAGACTCCATTGGATTAAAATGTAAGATTAATGTGTATGTAACAAAAAACGTAAAATTTTGTTGATGTTTTGCAGATCTCAAACATCTGAACTTTATTGTATGTGGCTCTTACATTAAGCAAGTTTGTCAAAAAAATTGATATGATATCTTCTCTCTCTCTCTCTTTCTATATATATATATATATATATATATATATATATATATATATATATATATATATATATATATATATATATATAGAAGAGAGAGAGAGTGATACAGAAAAGTTTTTGGCTTGATCAAGAAGTTTCTTTACCAGAATAATTCTTAATTCTGATGTTTGGTCATTGGTTAGTAAGTTAAGCTTGCAGGCAATTACTACTTTGATTAGTTAAATCCTTTTTCTGTGGTTCATATTGTGATCATGTACTAAACTATGTTAAGCTCAGTTAGATAACCACATGCATATATATAATCTTGCTTACATATGTATGTCCCTCCTGTTGAGCAAATTAAAGCCATTGTTAATAAATTTGATCCTCACTTAATGCTGCACTATCATGGTTCTCCGGTAAAAAATTTTTTTTCATTTTTGTGTGTGTGTGCATGTGTAATTTTTTTCTTTTTAATCATTTCAAGCAAAGCAATTGAGCCATTAAAATGCAAGGGCCTGAGTTTGAGAGAATATGATAAAAAGAAAACACATTATTAAGGACAGTAGAAAAAAAAAAAAAAACAGGAATTAAGAAAACGAGATAAGGATTGGCATTGCATTTAAATTTTTTTAAGATCAAAGTGGATTAGAAAGTAAGAAGTCAGAAGAGAGTTCCAGAAGCAAGAAGTGCCAGAGAAGAAATGTTAGCTTACAGTTACATCTAGTCATTTCAACTGTAGAATGATGAGAACTTGCTGCCAATTTACTACTGCACTTAAATTCATAAAGTCTAGGTACTAAAGAGGAAAGCGATATTTATTCTGTTTGATACAGAAATGTGGCACAAGGCCGAAAAGGGGATTGGGGAAAGGACGGTCTTCTTCTGTCTTAACTATAACTTAGCTAGCCGCAAGCACTGACCCAAACGTACGAAACAATATTCCTTACACCAAAACAACACATTCATTCGTACCTTTCTTACTACAACCACCATAATACCTCTTTACTAAAGAGGAAAGCTCATCAGAACAATTACCATGAAAAAATTTATAGAAAAGGCACTGGAAAGCTGTTATAGCAGTTGGAAAGTGACCTAATCCAAGATGCCAAGAACCAACCAATAACATTGCATGTTCTTCTTTGTATTTTATCAAGAATTTCTAAATACATAGCAGAAGCACCAGACCAGATGTGGCAGCAATATTCAGTGCATGGATAAATGGTAGACTTATAAATGTGTAAAATATGTTCTGATGAGAAAAAATGTCTAGTGCAATACAGTAAGTTGACTTTCCTAACAGCAGACCTAGCAATTGATTCAATTTAATCTTTCCACTTCATGTCAGTGAAAAACATTAACCAGACAAAGCACAGTATATCACTCTCTTGGAGGTTATCATCAGCCATGTTGATGGAAGGCAAAAAAAAAAAAAAGAAAGTTCTCTGACAAAAGAAAGCAGTTTTGTTTTGGAGGCCTTAAAATTAACAAGTCATGTCTTGTCCCAGTTAACACCAAATTGTAGATCATTTATGAGATCAGCTAGCAATTCGACCTTCTTGAACTGATCAGACTTAACTATTTACTCCTGACTTAATAGTGTCATCAGTATAGATACTAAGTTGAGAACTGATGACATTGGGAACAATGTAGATCAAAGGATAGAGTAGTGGAGGGGACACCTGCATTAATGTAAAAAGTTCTAGAACAGTGGTTATTCAAAACAATTTTTATTTCACAATTTGATAGGAAAGATTGAATCAGATCAAAGTACCATAAACTTTCAACTTGTGAAGAAGACCAGCATGCCAAACTCTGTGAAATTTCTGAGATATCCAAAGCAACAGCCTAAGCTTCACCATTTTTATCTAAAGCTTGAGTGACTCTTTCAGCAATAATTGTTAATACATCAGCAGTTGACCTAGAAAAGCAAAAACCATATTGCTTGTCTGAAAGAAGACCCGTTTTAATCTATACTGATTTTATTAGTCTTTATCACTTTGCCAAAAGGAAGTAGAAGGCTAATAGGCTGATAGAAGGATCAAACAGTTCACCAGAGTTCTTAATGGCTGGCACTACAGAAGAGGATTTCTAAGCAGGAAAGCAAGAAGCAGCAAGGCATTTATTGTGGATTTTAGGGAAAACAGTCACATTTCTTAAGGACTATTGCAGGGATACCATCAAATTCACATGCTTTGTGTGGATCCAGTTTAGAGATGATAGCAGTAAACCATACATATTACTCAATAGAAACTTAGAAACATGGAAAGTCAGGCAAAGATACTCTAGATGAGTCAAGAGTAGAAATAAAAGAATTTACAAGTTATAAATTCTGCTGATAAAGCAGATGTTAACACCTCAAATTCAGTGAAGAGATAGAAAACTTACTCTTATTTAACACACTATTACAGAGCTGCCAGTAGTTTTGAGAACCAAATTTGTTAGAGGCTGTATGGTGCCTCATTCTGTCAGGAACGTGTGTACAGAGTGCGATGGGTAAATTGTCGCCATTTTATATTTTTAATTTTGCACATGAGCATTTTTTTTTATTCTGTCGACTGCACAGTATAGTGGGGTCAGTTGGGCACCATCTGTGAGGAAAAGAGCACCATGATGCAATTCACTCTGCCAGGAATTTGGAAACAGCATGCTGAAGTGCTTGTAATTCATGCTGGAAGCTGCAATACGAACATTTCAGAGTGTTTGGGTATCAATCTGAGGACAGTGCAGAAGATTCGGAAAGAGGTGGATGAGTCTAATGGTTATTAGGAAGGTATGGCAGCTCAGAAAACTCCTTTGGATCATTCTGAGAAGAAAAGAATTGAATTTGTTGGTGATGGCCTCAGACTCAACATGGAGGACTACAACAGGTGCCTTGAGGAGGTAGTGCTGCCTTGGGTCAAGAGGATGGCTGCTGGAAGACTCTATGACTGCACTATGCTGCACAAGCAGTCATGGCTGTCAGACAATTTCTGCAACCTCATTACCCCTTACATCTAGCCACCTAACTCTCCTTGTAATACCAAAGATGAACTGAAGGCAAGGATTATGGCAGCATTTACCAACTTAAACAAGGAGACTGTCCAGAAGAGATGCAGGAGATCCCAAAATCATCTGGAGACTGTGATTGAAAGCAATGGCAATTTTATTGAATAAATTTACTTTTTAGTTTTTCAAGATATTTTTGTGTAATTTTGGTAAATATATCTGTTAAAATGAGATGTCAATGTTATTTTTATAGTTGTGTAATTTAAGTGACAATTTATCCATCGTACTAATAAATAATTATATATATGTATGGCATGTGGCCAAGTGGTTAGAATGTTTGCTTTCTGAGTATAAGACCTGTGTTCGAATCTCTGTGGCTTCTTGATCTGAAAATGTGATCATTATCTGTCTGGGAAGTTGTTCCCAGTGTACAGCACATTTGGAAAGTGCCCCCAAAATTCTTGTGAATTAAAATTGAGTGGATGGAAATGTTTGGAAACTGTCAGTGGTTGTCTCGACAAGAATTGACAAGTCATTGTGCCTGAAGGTTTGAGTGTACTGGTGTTGTTCAAACTGCTGATCCTGACACCTTATGCACTCCCTCCCAGAAACTGTAACTAAGATTTGCTTAGCATAGTTGCAGTATAAACCGCTGTGGTGCTGTGGGTGTTGAACACAAATGTGCCTGAGCAGGTGTTTGCTACAGGGATTGGCTAGCTACCCCCTAGCTGACAGATGTGCTTGGAAATTAAGAGTAGTGAGAATGAACAAATTTATTCACTTCCAGTTGTCTCTACTCTGAGTTTCATGGAATTAGTCTCCTGAATGGTGGATGTAATTCTGTGAAATTCATCGTATAAGCAATCATAAAATAAGTGAGTAAATTTAATTTATTGATTATTAGTGTTCCATCTCTTTATATTGAACAATATAATTACAAACACTGCTTACCTTAAAAATATTATCTTCCAGAATTACTTTGGATGACCATTTATTACCAAAATACAACATTTGTTGTTGTAGTAGAATTTTGAGCCTCTTTCTTTTATCTAGTTAGATAAAAATCAGATTAACAAACTGCTGGCTTCATCAAATATAATGCAATTTTTAACCAGCTATGGGGTCATTATCAAAACAGGCATGGAACTAAATTAATTTAAAAAAAAAAAAAAAAAATATATGCATATCTCTTTCACTTCAGATCACTCAATTTCACATTTTGGCATCCTTGTAAAATCTGCACTTTCTCGTAATACTTCCCGTTGGCATGCAAAAATGCCTATTGCATCCTCTCTGCAATCCGGCATGGCAAACTGTGATCTGTGACACCTTTTTCTTTTCTTTCTTTCCTTTTTTGCCACTCACAGTCATGTGAGAGCTGAGCTGGAATGTCAGGTGAGTTTTGTTGCAACCTCAATTCACTCCAACACATTCACCATCTCCCTTGTTTGCTATAGATGATGCTTGTCTGTTCATTGTGTGCGCCCGCGTACACACGCACACAGTGAGTGAGTGAGCAAGATCGTAATAATCTACGTAAAAGCAGTCATCTAGTTGGTTATTATTCCTTTAAGCGAGCGACCATAGCTTCCCTCCGTCTGTTTAGTTCATTTTACTTACGGGTGCTCAGTTGCGTTACAATTTTCAAATTAGCTCCATACTTTTTCAATGATTGTACTTACGGATGCTCAATAGAACCATACTTTTCCTTCTCACTAATAGTTCTCTTCGTGAGTTACGTTTCATTTATTGAACTTACAGCTACTCAATACAGTAGTAATTATCAGTTTTACAACTGGTACACCGTGCGTACAGTATTATTTTAAGCGTCTCTTTTAATACGGTACAAAGCCCACGAAGTAGGAACATTGTGACCAATCTCCTAAGTCGACTTTGTGCCAACAAGAAGAGTCAAGCAAACAAACAAGACTAATTTGAATCTCTCATCCTAACATAATTTCTTACATCCTTTATTCGACTTTTTTTAAAAAAAATTAAAATTAGTAAGATAATGAAATAATCTTTAAAAAATGACTTTTTTTTTTTTTTTTTTGTTAAAATGGGGGGGTCATTTTGTGTTCTCAGTAGCATTGAAAATTGTAAATGTAACTGTTACAATACATTATCGAATAATAATAATAGCCATGCAAAACACTCGGTAGACAATACACTGCAACCAAGACATGAACTAACTAAAAAAAACCATTCACAATGTTCATTTTTTTTTTTTAAAACTGAACTGAACTATATTCTTTGACATTTAATTTTTTTCTTGATAATCTGATCTCGATTGATGAATTATTTGTTTTTTAAATTTACTTTATTTAATTAATTAGCTGACGCCTGACGTTTTCTTGAGCTGATTGACTTTCTTCACTTCGAATTGGTACATTCATTTACTTTTTGTTAACAAGTTAACGAATAATTTCGTAATTTTAATACCTTCCATCATCATTACATTTTTCATTTGATGATGATGATAATTATTTACGTTAGTGGTTGGAACCAACCAATTCATTCATAGTCGCCGTTTAATTTTAAAGATTCGAGCACATCAGTCATCAAATATTAATCTTTAAAATTTTAGTGATCAGATTTAGCATTTATTTTGATTTTAAAATAAAAATTGTCCACTGTTTTCGCGGAAAAAACAGCATAGCGTAAATGAAAAATGCCACAAACTTAAAGAAAATAAAGTATTATCGTCAAAATGCTTATGTTATTATTTAGATGAAAAGAAAAAAGTATTTTTAATTATTTTTGAAATTTTTTAATATTTTCTAACACGTTCGAAATTTTGGTTAAAGTCGTCTTTGTTTACGTCATCGCGGCGACGTTTAAAATAACATAGTTTTTTTAAGTTTTTTACCGTTGAAAACATATTGATTTGGAAATTCTTGTAAAAATAAAATAATTGTCCAATCTTAATGAAATTTTCAGGACTTATTCACAAATCAATGAAATTATTTTTAAATATTTTTTTTAGAAAATTTTTGGTAAAAATTATATTTTTTAAAATATGTTAAACATTTACTTAATTTAATGAAATTTCGCCCAAAACCTTTTTGGTTCCTGAATTTTTTTTTTTGTTAAAAGTAGGAGTCTTCGAAGATGGTAAATAACCTAATTTTTCTTTCACAAATTTGAGCTATTTAACTGAAAATCTGCTCTGAATTGAAAAAATAATGAATCAATAAAACTATGATATTACCTAATTAGAAAAGCTTTTAATTGCTTTTTGTAAATAAGTAATATTAAGGACATTATTGTCTGAAGAAATAATTTTTTCTGATGAATAATTAATTTTTACAAGAATTTTTTTCGTTTTTTAAGAAATTTTAATTATAATAATTTATAATAGTTTTAAATCGTGTAAAGCTCTGTATTAGGAGGGTTCCTCGATATTATGTACTAATTAAGTAGAAAAAAATTTTACGAATCCAAAATTGCTAAGTTTAATAAATTTATTGCGCTAAAAAAATAATTTTTATGTTGTATTTTTTTTACTTAATACATTCCTTATTTCCATGTATGATATACAGAAATTGCCATTATTATAACAAGGTCATGTGATCTAAGGGTTTTGTCCCTTTACGTGGCCTTTTCAAAACATTTCGTTTATTAACAGAGTCGTATTTTCCGTTCAAAAGTTTAAACTTTAAATTTTAAATTATTTTTTTTTTTTTTTACTATTTCACTAAATAATTTTATTTTATGTATTGTATTGTGTGTCATAATCAAATATAATAATTTTTTTTTTAAAACTCAGACTTAAAAATTATGTCATTTATGGTCATCAGTAGTAGCTGTCATCGGCTCGTCAATCAACCATTATCAATGAGATCGAACAGACGAACGGGACCGCTCGTTAATAATTGGTTGTATATTATTTTTTTATGCTATAAGTAACAAAGATTTCTTTGAAATCAGATTACTTTAACTTTAAATTTTTAATTTTACTAAAATAACGTGTCAGAATTTTTTTTTAAATATTTTAAAATCGATAAATTTGTGTTTGTTTACAAATTTCTTAAAATTAAGAAAATGGCCGTTTTTAAGAAAATTTAAAAATTTGAAATTAAATTTGACAATCAAATGTATATAGTTTCTATCTGAAATACACCAGAATTGTTTAATTAATAGAAATCGTAAATTTAATTATTAAACTTTCAATTAAAGCTAAATGAAATCTTCAAGAATGTTTTTTTCATTATAAAAAATTCATTTTAAACTTTAGGTATCGAAAATTTATGCCGAAATAGTGGAGGTACTTATTTTAAAAAGTTGTTAAAAGATGCGTGTGCAGATCTATGCTTAATTTAAATTTCGTTTTGCACTAAAAGCTCAAAGAATTACAAATCGACAGTTAAAAAAAAGTTTTGATTTATTTTTATTTAGGCTGATGCAAATGAAATGTTTTCAACATTTGTTTTTTACAAATTTCATCCATGAAGATTATTATTATTATTTTTTTTTTTTTTCATCAAAAAAACGATTCCAGATTTTTTAATTTTTTTGGAGAACAAATAAATAGAGCATGCACTAAACGAGCCCCCATCTCAGTTTCATTTTCATCTGCAACTTTGCATTCATAACAAGAGCTATTATTGTCATAGAGAAATCACCGGTAGACTTTCTTTTTTTTTTTTTTCAGAAAATACGATTTTTTTTTTTGTCCCAATATAAATCATTTAAACGAGCCAGTTGCTCATTGTAGCACACAGTAAGTAAACTGTTTGTTTAGTTTCCTAGTGTAAAAGTTAAAACTGTAAGAAGTGTTCATGAAGAATTATGAGAATCCCTCCAAACAGAAGCCTTTTTTCTGTTAAAAATATTCATTTCCTTGAATTGACATGGAACCAATTCTCCTCTAGAAAGATTCTAAAAAAAAAATGCTTTAAAACTCTCTAACGGGACTACATTATTGACTGAATGCGAAGAACAAAAACGCTGAATTGTACAAAAAAAAAAAAAAAAACCCTGATGATTTTCAATTATGCGAATTTATCAAAGCAATGAATATTTTTGAAATCATTGTTGTAGGTATAATTTTTAATTTATGTATTCCTGTGAACAGGTACTTCTAAAAATGTCTGTGATACGACCCAACCAATCTTATCTTACATTCCCCCCCAAACACAACTGATGTATGTCATCATTTTCAGTGTACTACATGCATACATCCTAGTGTCTGTGATACGACCCATACTTAAAGTATGGGTCGTATCACAGACACTTATGTGTGCATGGGTGTACTGAAATAATTTTGCGAAATGTTTTATGGACGAGCATAAATGATGAGTCCTTTTAAAACTAAAGACAAAATAAAAATGATAGAAACCTCAAAAAAGGAATATTTGAAGTAAGAAATTAGAATTAGCTTAACTTAGAAGATTATTATGTGTAGGACGCACGCCATAGAACTTTTTTAATTTTAAGAAATTACGAAATTTAAAAAATAAAAATGTATTGTAAGTTCGTATTCTTTTTTTTTTTTTTTTTTAAGTTTAACCTTGGCTAACTGCATAAAGTGACGCATGGAGAAAATTATAAGCGACACTCCAAAAAGTTGGTCTGAATCTTGCTTGAGCCTGTTTTAGTAAGATCCTAAAGGGGAGACTGTCCCCCTTTTTTTTTAAGCATCTTTACATCTCTCCATCGTTAGTGCGACCCTTTCTAGAAACGGCGGTCCTCAGCTGTGGATTGTTTTCTTTTAGCTTTAAAAAAAACATGACTGACGTGAATAATTTTTTAACCAAATTCTTTGCGACCTAAATTTTACTTACCAGTTATAATTAAATAAATCTAATTGTTCTGAATTTGCATGCTTTATTTATTTTTTTTACTTTTAAATTAATAAATATATAAAAAAAAATATCCACCCTTTCTTCGATTTCATATTTGTGCTTGCTTAATCATTGTGGCATTCTTGTCTTCCATAATTTTCGTTACACTTTGCTTCACAACCTCATTAGCATCTCTATACAATTCTAGATAAGAGAAATACAGATTATAATATGCAGTTCTGTATTTGGAAGCCTGGAATGTTCTCATAGTTCCAGCTCACAAAATAGAAGTTCTAAAGCGACACGTTTTCAGTCAGTAAATGTTTCATTCTTTACCTAAAATGGTTTTTCTTTCTTCACAATGGAACGATTGGCGAGGTGAGAGTGAGCTAGCTTTTGCTTTGTATGGATGTGTGACTATGTACTGTAATGTTAATGCATATGCCCCGGACACGTGCTCTTTATGAATTAATAGTTAATAATAGTAATACACTCTCATTAATTGTTCTTAAATAAACTTGGGAGTTTTTTTATTTTAATACGAAAACACGGCTTTCAAGATTTTATTCCTTAAAAAAAATGTTATAGTTCATACTTCGTTTTTATCCATTCTCCTCTTCTTCGCAGTTAGACTGGCAGCAGTCGTCACAGTGATAACGTTTTTTAGTAAGACAACATAGTAAATCGTTTTCTCGTGATTGAACCCAAAGCCATCCACTTCAGTCTGTTTGCACAAAAAAAAAAATCAAATGAAAATTGGTCAGATTTCATAAAATTCTTGCTTTTTTACTTATTAAGATTATTTTTCAGAAAAATCCAAAAATTTTAAAATTTATATCTTTTTTTTTTTTTTTTAAATGTTCCTGGACTGGTGTATAAAACAGTACAGTGGCATATTTTTTTTTGTTAGTATTTCACAAAACAATAACGCATCCCCAACAGTGTCCATTACATTTTCTTGATAAATGTTGAAAAGAAAAATCAAAACAAGTACATATGAACAAAAAAGCAGTTTATCAACGATCACGAAAAAGTAATAAAAGCTCTTTTTCTTTCCCATTTCTCTATATCTCTATCGATATTAAAATATGAGAATTTTCAATTAAATTAAAATTACTTTGTACCTTAAAACACTAAGGCGAAGAAGGCATGTAAGCCAATAATTTTAAGAAATTTCCTTCTTTTTTTTTCTCCTCCCATTGATCATAATTTGATGATTTTTTTGTCCCTTTTCTTTGTTTAGATTCGCCAGTAATGAGGACAGAGGATTTTACACACCTCCTCTTTTTTTTCGAGTTACCATGCGCATGGTCAGGTGTACTAGATTTCTCCACCAATCTTTGCTATAGTATTTAGTCTATATTGTCTCTCTCCGTTTTCTATTTCCCTCTATTCGATGACATATACATATATTTATGTTTCTCCTTTATTTCGTCTGTTTTCTTTTTAATTTGTTTCCTTCGGCTTCCTTTTTATCTTCCAGAAAAAAAAACTGCTTGCTTTCGTCAATTCAGCTATCTATTTGATTTTAAAGAAAAAAAATATTTTCCTAATTTTAAGAACATATTTCCGAGTACCATAAAGCGAAACACTTGCTTGCTTTTAGGACGATTTTATATGGACTTTCTCTTTCATAAAGCAGAAAGCTCATTTAATTTACTCTCCTACATTAAATTAGCCTCGATTCCGGCCTCGATGTCGATCATACCTTTTTTAGAAATACGCGACTGTCTTTCACAAAAATATAATTTTTACGACTACGAACGATTACCTTTTTTTTCTTCCTTTTTCTTTAACTTTTTCTTCTTTCTCTTTATTTTGTTAATATGACGTGACCATTTTTAGAAATAGTAAATATCGAAAAAAATAATAGGCAAAAATTCAGAATAAAAAAAAAATGCATTCCCTCCACTACTGTAAGAATTTCCATTTATTGGTGCTTTAGTTTAGTTTTAAAAGTATTGAAGTGTTTTAGAGGAACGATTGCAGGGAATGTTAGGTCCCGTGATATTTCAAGTAGGAAAATTCCTTTATGACAGATACTGGGAGCCGTAGTCAGTCTGTGCGTGCGATGCTGTGGGGGATCTGTTTATGTCAGGTTAAGTCTACAATACATCGTTACAGATTATTTTCTTTTTTCTGAGGTAAAATTAAAAATAAAATAATTTTTTTTTTCTTTCGTTTTACACTCTCCGGTAAGATTGTAATTGTCAGTAATATTTTTATTTATTTTATTCAAACTATTGCTCTCATCTTTAAAGACTTTATTTTATGTTATGCTGCTATATTGACATTTTTTAAGACCAATTACGAATTACCCTTTGCATAGACATTTGCTCGCTCGTCTTCAGGTGTCCGTTATTTTTGCATGTGATATGTGTTGATTGTTTTTTGTCTCTATGATGTTGTTTGTTACTGTGAATCTGAGTATATTACTTTTTCACTACTTGATCCCAGGATTGAACTCACAATCACAAGATGAGTCTATGAGTTTTTCATTGAATTTTACATATAATAATCAAGATGAGAATAATAGTTTGGATGAATTGAATTTATTTTTAAAAAAATAAATAAAAACTACCTATATTCTGTCGTTAACTGGGGCAAGGAAAGGCTTGTTAATTTTTAACACCTCCAAAATGAAACTGCTCTCTACTAATTATCTAAGTATTAGCATGGCTAATGCTAACCATCAGGAGAGTGACTCATTGTGCCTTCTCGGGCTAATGTTTTTCACTGACATAAAGTGGAAAAATATATTGAATCAGTTGCTAGGAAAATTGGTTCATTGTATCTTACTAGACATATTTTCTCGCATTAATCAATCTTGCATATTTATAAGTTTACCATTTGCCCATGCTCAGAATGTTGCTACTACATCTGATCTGGTGCTCCTGCTATATATTTAGAGATCATTGATAAAATTCAAAGAAGAATCTGAAATGTTATTGGTCCTGACCTGGCATCTTGGTTTCAATCACTTTCCCACTACCATAATGTTGCTTCCTTGTGCTTTTTTTAATAAATATTTTCAAGTAATTTTGGTAATAAGTGCAGTATTAGATTGATGACAAGTTCTCATCACTTTATAGTTGAAATGTCTAGATGCAACCACAATTTTTATGTTAAGTTTCTTTTCTCTCACTTCTTGCTTGTGGAACTCTCTTCTTGATCTTTAAAAATGTAAATGCAATGTCAATCATTATCTTCTATCTTCTTTATCTCTATTCTTTTATTGCTCTTGCTCGTTAATGTTTTCTTTTTCTTATATTCTTTCACACTTGGTAAGCCCCTACGTTTTAGTGGCTTTGTTGCCTTGCTTAGGGTGAAATGATTAAAAACATTCTCAAACAAATGGTTCAAACCCACCATGATAACCAAATGTTGAAACCATCTGACACTGGATTTAAAGACTTAAAAAAGCACATGGATGTCCTTTGGTATTGGTGTATTGGATATAGGCATTATTTAATCAAGTGTTGCTGATTGTGATTTCAATTCTTGGGTCAGGTAGTAAAAATCATATACAAACAAGAAATGACATCACAAGGACAAAATAACACAATAATGAACATAAAATATCCTCTATCACACCACAATAATGGACTCCTGAAAGATGGTCAGAGGGTACTTGGTCAAAACATTATCTGTAAGAACATTTATTATAATCAAGATTAAAATAATAGTTTGAACAAATAAAATAATACAAAGTATATTAATAATTACTCATCTCAAAAAACCCCAAAATATCAATATTTTAATTGTTGAAATTAATTTTTTTTTTAGAACTTTGTATGTGATTAACAGCTTTATGAACTTGTCAGGTTGTTGTTACTAACAATACACAATCATTTATTCTTCAAAACCTGAATTATTTTCAAAAACACAGATGCTGTTTTTATATTTTTGGAATCTCTGTGTGCCTTTTATTTTTTTAATTGTATTATACAAAAAAATCAATTAAGTTAGAAAAAAAACACATTTGCAAATGTCTATGCAAGCTTATTAAAATGTGTGTGGATGGTTTACATAGGATATTAAGTTGTTTTGTACTTTTAACAGACAAGATACAGTGTGTGACAGAAATACATCCTACATAATGGTAAGACATTAAGTGGCAATGGTGTCTTTATCTAGCTAATCTCTTACCATTATGCAGGAGGTATTTCTGCCTCATCCTGTATAATTATTCCGTACATGACTCATGAAAAATTAACAATTCTGAATGGAAAAAAAATAAAGTTGTGGAAAGTTAAGCCATATGTGGTGGATGGGGTCTTTGTGGATGAGTTGCTCAGTGTGTATGCACATATATAATTTTATTTTATTTTACATATCACACATGTGTTGACAAATACAAAACTTCAGTATTTACTATTCAGTATGTATATTAGTATGTACTGATACAGGGGTGGGGGGGATCTCACTGTGAAACAACAATTAACAAGCTTACTTAGCAGACCATGACTACTGAAGTGACATTCATCATCACATTTCTAACACTTGTGTGGACTTATGATGAGCTGAGTAAATATTAAGTATGTACTGAAATGTATACATGAGTATGTATATGTAAAGAATTAAGTAGTTTATTATTATATTTGTTTAGAAAAGTATAAATGTGTTTTGTCATGATGGTACCAGTATTGTTTGTTTACTAAGTATGTATGTAGGAGTAGGATGAAGGAGTTGTTGATTTTAAAAGTTGTAGATTTCATATATTGTTTTCATTTTATTCCTCCTGACGATTCTAGAGCTCCAACTACACAAAGTGATGTCACTGCAGATTAAGTTGTAAGTAAATTTTTATGGGATTCAGGTACTCGCCTTAGATCTAAGATGGAGTATCTTAGAGGGCTCCAAATGTGTTACCATTTACTTATAGCTGAGGAGGAAAGCTGATTCATGCTTTTCCCAAAGGCATTATTGTGAATTAAATGCAGACTGTCTTAGCCACTGTTTTAAATCAGTTCGTTTATGTCAATCCCTTGCTGTTAAATGTTGGGTCACCTTCACCTTCATTATCTTGTAATAATACTAAAATATAAAAGAATAAAAAAATACCTGTGACAGCATAAACTTGAAATGGTATTGATTTTAATCACTATATCAATAGAAAAAGAAAATGTTAATACTGATCGAATATAATATAAAAATAAAGGAAACTTCAAATTTCACTCTTGAATATTTTCATTGTAGACACCTGTTCATTTTGTTTTCTCTTACCTACATCCCTAATTACCTTTTTGCTTATGACTGGGAGAGTTTCCATAGGTATATGAATAAAAGTCATCACTCTTGATTTCTGTACTTTGATTTTAATAAAATAATTTCAGTATTTAATATTTTTTAAACAGGTATGCAAGTATTTAATGCCTATGTTGTGGATTTTCCAAGTATTATACTGCTAGCTCATAGAGAAAGCCCTTGTTGCACTTTCATCTAAAATTTATTTGCTTTTGATGCAAATGAACATCACTGCCTAAACTTAGCTGAACTTATGAGATATACTGGCAAGTGGTGAATGTCTGATAAAAATGTTCTCATATTTTATGAGAGAAAATTTATTGGTTGCAGTAGATGGGCTTATCTGCAAACAAATATGTCATCTCTAGTATTTCTTTTACATCTTCTTTCATATGGAGTATATCAGAGATAAGGTAAACTCAAGCAGACATGTATGATAGACTAGATTTCATTTTACAATATAAGCATTCTTTTGAAAATAACTTGTTCACCAACTGTTTTTTACTTGTTACTTTACAATAATCACCCCATTATAAAGAACACTTCTTGCTTCATGATTCATGCTAATTTTGTCTATTGTTTTATATAAAGATGCTATAAGATGATTTGCTTATGTCTTTTTTAGAAAATCAGTAAGAAAACATATTTGCGATTAACTGTTAAGGGGTTAATGCATGCCTTAATTTATAGAAATAAAATGAATAAAAGAAAAGGAGAACACCTGTTTATATATCACTAAGTGCTCCACTTTCACAGTAAAATGTTTTTCTTTTAATTCCCTTATCTTGTTTTTGTTCTTTGTTTATTTACTTCTTGCATGAAGAAGCAGGTAAAATAATTTGGGTGTGACTTTGTTTACAATGTTGTTATCTTTGTCATCTGTTTTTCCTCTTGATAAATGCAAATCACTTAAGCAGCAATAACATTGTTTATTAAGGACAGATTTGTTTGATAATAGATAGGTGTTGTTAATCTCCATTTAGGTACTGACAATTTTGGGATCATTAACTTTTACTAAATTATTAATATTTTTTTAAGTATGACATAAGGATGAGATAGAAAATAAATAAGCTTTTTAAAATCTCTCGTTCTGTCAGTTTATTTTTTGTTTTATCATTAACTTATCCCAGAAAATAGATATGAAAGAGTAAAGGAGGAGCAAGAGTAAATCAAACAATTTCATACCTTTCCAAGACTTTTGCCTTAAATATAGTATATTCTCTTTAATTCTTGGAAGTTTGTTGTTTGTTCAATTGTAATAATTTTTTTCAAAATCTAAGTTTGTATGTATAATTAATGAAAATTTATTCAATAAGTTATAAAAAATAAATAAATTTTAGATTTTAAACTCGTGAAAAAAATCTCTAATGTGATTTCTTTTTCTTCACAAATTAAAGGTTTTATTCATAAATATAAATTTTGAAATGGTAGGAAATATTCACAGGATATATTTTTTTTATAGAACTTTTAAAACCTTTTGCTTATTGTAATAATTGTGTGCTATAGAAGTTGTAAAATTTAATAGAGGATTTATCTGTGTGTATTTGTACAGAAATTTTCTAAAATAAATTGACTGAATACCCCCATAAAATATGCTTCATATTTGAGGACATTTTTATCAATATATTCCATATTTAGAGGCTATGTTAATTGAAAAAAAAACTATGGATAAATACAGGACAGGCTTGATACTATCACCAGGTATGACAGCCAGTCTATGAAAATAACTACCTTGAGTAGGCCCCTACTCTTTATACAGGGTGAACATCAATGCAAAAAAATAAAAACAATTCTGAATTCAAAACCTGACTAGGGTCATTTGGAGACATGACACACTATGTACACCAGTCCTCTGTATTTGGCTCTTCCAAAAAGTGTGGTTGGTTCTGCACAAAACCTCACTACTATAATCAAATCATATGTGTGAGTAGTCTGGCTGTTCAATTCAAAGAACTGAGTTGCTGTACCTTTCTACGTCAAAAATAATGACAAATTCCTCTGTGTGTGTGTGTGTGTGTGTGTGTGTGTGTGTATATATATATATATATATATATATATATATATATATATATATATATAATTATAAAACTTCATTTTTGATATTGAAAATTTGTGTTACATTAGACATTTTTTTTTTTTACTTTGCTTTTTAGATTCTGTTTCTGATTTACAAAAAATCTATTCAGTATATCTTCACTGAAGTCAGTACAAATAGTAAAATACTAGTTAGGCCCCTGAAAATTCCAAAGGTGTTGATAACTAAGATTATCTATAGTCTCATGGCTCTGCTTTTATCTCATTCTTGGCCTGTATCTTCTCATCTTCTCTCTATTCCCTTCCAGTCTTTATTGCCTATCCATGTTTCCCTCTAAGATACAAATATAGATTAGATTCATACATGACAAACAAATAAGGAATAGATATTTTCTACTATATTATCTATTATATCTTTCTTTTTCTTTCTCTATAAAGAGTTTTAATAATTTTTATGCCTTTCAATCTCATTGTCTTTTGATATTCAGTAAGCAAGTATGTTTTTTGGTGAGAAAGTATAAGAGATATCAGTTCAGAAAAGCTGTGCATAGACAGTTACTATACTCTGGTTCTAAAAAAGCATAATGGTCATGCATAATAAGCAAGCAGTATAGTAGTATAGTTTAATAAATTTTACTTTCTCAACTATTAGTTATCTATTGGTGCGTTTTTACATTACCATTATACTATTTCTGAATAACTTGGTATTTTTTTTGTGCCATGTACTTTCAGGATGTGGCCAATCAAGCTTCTTTATAACTTCCTGTTCTTTGTTGCTCAAAGTAGTTCTTGCATTTTTTACCAACTTTGTTTGTCCTTGTCATCCTATTTGTTTTACTATGTATTTACTCCTTCTCATTAAGTAGGTTACTGTTTTTTCCCCACCTTGTATCTCTCATCTTCAATATGCTCTGTGAGTGTTAATTTCTCTGAGCCTTCTTTACTCATTATGTGTTCAAAAGGTGCTGCTGTCTCTTTCTGATTGTTAGCAGCAGTTTCTTATTTTCCTTAAAACTAGATCATTAGTCCCGTGTTCTATATTCTTTGGTAGAACCATATCTTTGTTGCTTCAAATCTCTTTATCATGTGAAAATTGTCCAAAGTTTACTTTTATATAGAAAATTAGATATTTGATAATAGTTCAGTATAAATCTTTGTTTTTAAGAATATTTTTCAATCTCTTAATACTTTACTCAGTTTTTGAAAGTTGTCTTTTGCCCTTCCTATGTACCTTTAGACTTCTGCATTACACTTTGTCATTTGTTACTATACTACCCAGAAAGTTAAATTTCCACACTTGGTTTTGATATCCTTGATATGTAACTAGCAACTTACTGTTAAGTTTGCTGACAACCAGACATTTTGTCTTGTTGCAGTTAATGTTATTAGTCCTTTATTTTTGCTCATCTTGTTTACTTTGTCTAATAGTTCTTTTTATTTTTTATTTTTTTAATTTCTCATCACGTTTGCTGATAATAAATTCTGTTAGGTCTTATAATCTTGTAGAATTGTCTCACTGTACAGGTTAAATCTAGTGAGAGAACCTCATTGTTGTGCTCCTCTTTCTATTGGTGTATATTCTCTAAGCTTTTTTTCTATCTGTATGCAAGCTGTTTGTTCCCAGTAAAGGTTATGGATTACTGGAATATGTAAATCAAACTCTCCTCAGAGTTCAAGGATCTTTTCATGTTGTATCATCAAATTATATTGTACAAAATTTCTGATGATATAAGAATTGCTCTCTCTCTCTCTCTCTCTCTACATTCATCTACAAACATTTTTGGTGATTTTAATGCTCATCACATAATGTTACTGATGTTCAGGCTTTCAATGTTTCTGTTGCTCAGTCTCTCAGTTAAATAGTGGATTTCCCTACTCATTTCCTAATAAATCTGATGAACATTCTTCTTTACTTGATTTTTTTCCTCTGAGCTCTTGTTGAACTTTATGAATACCAAACAAATATCAGACAGAAAAAACTACTAAAAGGACGAAGAGAGGACACTGCTAACTAGAGTTTGTATTGACTCCTGTACACTTGCTAAGAACTGAGGATTTATCTTCATGTACCCATTGCAATCATAGATTGATAATTAAGCACATTCTGATTGAATATAAAAGCTATCAGCTTAAACATAGTAAATAGTACAATGTTATAAGTATAAAAACATTGTTTAAAGATGTTGCTCCTGGACAGATAATAGGGTTCCTAAAAGAAATGTGAATTTTTAAATTCCTTTAAAAAGTGTTATGTATATGTATAGGTATATGAGGACTGCTTCAAACAGATTCAAATTGACAGATTAAACAATTTAAAACAAATTGTAGCTACCAAACTAAGCCTCTCCAACTTGAACTATTGGAAAAAGAGAAAAAGAAAAATATATATGTATATGTAATATATGTATTCATTTGGTTGACGTAAAATAACCTATCAGGGTTGACTCACCATTAAACAAAACCAAACCAAACCTAGCTCTTGTTGAGTATCACAACTCTACCCTCTTGACAATTCAGATCATACTGTAGTATCTGTTGATATTTCCCTTGACTTGCCTATTAGAAAGGACCTTCCTATTCACAAGACTACTTTTCTGTTACCAGTATACTAATGGGAATTCATTTCATGACTTTCGTTGGGACATCTCTTGGTTTGATATTATTAACCTTCCTATTGAGAATTGTGCCACAGAGGTTTCTTCTTCAGTTAAAGATGTCATCATTGCTTTTCTACTTTCTCTGAAATACCAGGTGAAACTCTAATCTTCTCCTTTCTTCACACCGGCCTGTTCAACCTACATGTATCCCTTTTTTTGGCTGTACCAGCATACTAGTTCTGAGCACAAGACACATCTTTGTGTCTGCTCATAATAATTGTAAATGTGTCCTCAAAGAGACTAGATCATTGTTTGCTGATAGAATGAGGCATTGTATAGTCTCTAACAAATTTAGTTCTCATGACTACTGGCAGCTCAGTAATCGTGTTAAATAATTGTTTTTTCCCTCCACTCTTCATTCAATTTGAGGTGTTAGCATCTTTTGCTGATTAAAGCAGAATGTTTTACTTGTAAATTCTTTTCAAAATCCACTCTTGACTCCTGGAGTATTTTTGCTTGACTTTCTACTTAGTTCTAACTCTAATGAGTGATATGCATATAACACCATCCTTGGTTTCTGCTATCATCTCTATACTGAATCTCCATAAAACATGTAGACTTGATGATATCCCTGTATTAGCCCTTAAGAAATGTTCTCCTGAACTGGCTCCTGTTCTCTATAAACTCTATAATAAATGCCTTGCTGCTTTTTGCTTTCCTGCTTGTTGGAAATCCTCTTCTGTAGTTCCAGTTTTTAAGAAGTCAGGTGAACCATCTGATCCTCCTCTCAGCCTATTAGCCTTCTACCTCATTTTGGCAAAATACTAGAGGCTCTAATCAACTCTGAATTGATTAAGCATCTCACCTTGCAGTGTGTTCTTTCAGATAAGCAATATGACTTTCATTTTTCTAGGTTAACTACTGATATATTACCAGTTATTGCAGTTTATCAAGCTTTAAGAATACTGAAGTTCTGGCTGTTGCTTTAGATATCTCAAGGGCATTTGACAGGGGTTGGCATGCTGGTCTTCTTCACAAATTGAACAGTTATGGTATTTTTGGATGAATTTTCAGTCATTATCAAATTCCAAAATGAAATTTGTCTTGAACAGTCACTCTTCTTCATCCTTTTGCATTAATGTGAATGTCCTCCCATTACTCTATGCTTGAACTTATGCTGTTTCTAGTTATCAATGACCATCAGTTCTCAACTTGGCATCTATACTGATGTCACAACTATTTACTCCTTTTTTTAATAGTAAGTCTAATCAGTTTGATATGGTCAAATTGGCAGCTGATACCAAAATTGAAACAACTCATTTTAATTGTTTTAGAAAACCTGTTTTGTCTTTCATCACCATGGCTGATGCTAATCTCCATTAGAATGACTCATTGTGACTTCTTGGGCTAAAGTTTTCTACTGACATGAAGTGGAAAGATTATATTGAATCAATTGTTAAGTCTGCTGCTTGAGAAGTTGGTTCATGATATCCTGCTAGACCATTTTTTTCCCCAGAATCTATCTTACATACTTATAAGCCTACCATTCATCCATACTTTGAATATTGCTGCCACATCTGATCTGGTGCTTCAGCTATGTATTTAAAGTTTCTTTATAAAATCCAAAGAAGAATCTTCAATCAATCTTATTGGTTCTGACCTGGAATTGCGGCTTCAGCTTTAATGTAGTTTCCCTGTGCTATTTTCATAAATACTTTCATGATATATTGTCCTAATGTACTTTCCTCTTTGGTACCTAGACTTATGAATTTAAGCTAGGAATACCCAAAAATTTGCTAATGAAAAAAGCCCCAAACTTGATTAAAAATTTTTTGTATTGTTTAAATGTTTGTCATTATTAAGAGAAAAGACCAAAGTATTTTTTTGAGTATTTTTTTTTTAAATTTTAAAACCTTTCTAACATGTCTGAAATCTTAGCTAAAAATCTGTTTTTTTTTATTTATTTATCAAAATTGACATAAAATCAATCATTGTCTTCTATTATTGACAGTTTTATAAACAAAATTCAAATTTCCCATTGAAAAAACTTGTCAAATTCAATTGTACTTTTTTCAGAAGTTATTTTAGGAAAATTAGAAAATTTAAAGTATACTTAATGTAATTTGAAAGAAACATTACTTACTTTTTTTGCAGAAAATTTTTTAAGAGAGAAATAAATGTCCAACCATAGTAATTGAGTTTTTGGAAGGTATGAACTGACATATGTCAACATATCGACAACTTATGTCAGGGGAATTTATCAGATGGTAAGACAGAAGTGACAAAATTTGTGCTAATTTTAAGCGAAATGCTATCATGCAGTCAGGGGAAATAACTCTAGAACACGTAATATTTTTTTTCAGAAATGTGCATCCATAGTTTTGTTGGAGACGATTGTAATACATTTTTTGGCATAATAAAAAAAAAACTATTTTAAAAATAGCTGTATGTAATAGATTTTAATAAGCTTTCTAATTTATGATCTGTAAAAACTTTTTTAATAAGATCATTTCCATAGTTTTACTGTTTTAAATTTAATTTTAAAACAATTATCAATTTTATCATTTCTTTTTATTTATAATTGAAAAAAAAAAAGAAAACAATTCTTGTAAAAATTCATTTTTCAACTAAAAAAAATTTGGGCTTGAGACAAAAATGTCATTAATATGTATTATTCATAAAAGCCATTAAAAGCTTTTTTAATTAAATAATGTCTCAGTTTTATTGAGTTTTGTATTTTAAATTCAGAGCTAAAGCTATGGCTAGAATTTTACACAAAATTGATTTATATTCCTCAAAATTATTCCTCATTTAATTAAAAAATTACAGTTTCACAGTTATTAGTTTTAAAGTTTTCATAAAATTAAGTGGGGGGGGGTGTAACAAATGTAAAAATAAATATTTTTACCCTGACTTTCTAAAAAGCAAACATTTCTAAAATAAATTCATTCATTTTTCAATAAGTTCTGAAAGTTTCATTAAATTCTGAGTTATTTGATTTTTGCAATAATTCCCACATTAATGTGTTTTCAACTGAAAAGGTGTTAAATATTAGGTGACCTCTGACCTAAAAAAACAAGATTTTTCAACCAAAATTTCAAACATGCTAAAAAGGAATAAAAAATTTTTTAAAAATAATTAAAAAGTGCTTTGCTCTCTCCTCTATTTAATAACATAAACTTTTTCGCGATAAAAGTATGTTTTTATTAAGTTTGGGGCCTTTTTCATCAGGATATGCCACTTTTTTTAGTGAAAAAGTGGACATACCTAATTTAAGCAAAGTACTAGATGGGTGGCAAGGCCTCATCATTTTACAGTTGAAATGGCTAGATGTAACTAAGTTCTTTTAACAGTTTCTTCTCTTGCACTTCTTCCTTGTGGAACTCTCTCCCTGCTTCTTGCTTTCTAGTCAAGTTTGATCTTTAAAAATTTAAATGCAATGTCAATCGTTATCTTCTGTCTTTTTAATTTCTGTTCTTTTATTGTTCTCTCTCCTTAATAGTGTTTTTTTTGTTTTGTTTTTTTTTCCTCATATTCTCTCACACTTGGGTCTCTCACGCCCTTGTGTCAGTGACTTTATTGCTTTGCTTAGGGTGAAATAAAAAAAAATGTCTTTGCTTAATCCATGAAACACAAATATAGGTCTTTTTTTGCATTTGTATTAATCTTTCTGATAATATTCTAATTATAAAAATCACATTTTTTGTTCTAGTGTCTTGAACAAAGGCAAACTTTTCTTGCTCTATTTTCAGTATAAATTTGCTATGAGCTCTATTTATTCAAATCCTAATGATTGGTTATTTCGGTCATTAAACTAATTCTAATTATTAGTTTACTTATCTTATACATATGTACGCATTGATTTCTTTAGCAACATTACAAAGATTGGCCTACAGGGCTATTCCAGTATTTCACCACTGTTGTATATTTATCACTTGAGTAACCTTATCAATTCCAAAATTGTTTAAGGCTGTCACCATTTATTACAATTTCATCTGGTCTTGCTAATTTTTTCACCTTAACCAGTGCTGAACTCACCTTGTATTTAAGTACAAGTCCTTTCATGTTTTTATGTATTATAGGTTTCTATTTGTTGTCCTGGAAGAGCTTTCTGATGTATATTTATTTCTTCTCTGTAATACGTTTTCTTTTCCCATTATGATTGTTCTCTCTTTAGATTTTATACAACCTGCCAAAGAGCATGTTTTCTTCTTACTTTTTTACTTCTTATTTTATATATTTTTATGCCTGCTTGCTACATATATGTTCTGTAGTTTTTTGATCTCGGCACATTTCTCATTCCTCTTTTGCTTGCTTGCATTTATTTCTAATGTTTTTTTGTTTGTTTTTTTTATTTAGAATCATAATCATATTCTGCACTACTTCTGAACATTATCTTCTGTATTTGTTTCATTAGAGTGAGAATTTTTGCAGTTGTCATTTGTGTTTCTTTTTAGCTATTCCACTTTGAATTCCTAACCTCTGCCAAAGTTTTATGTTTGTTCTTAACTGCAAATGTTTGTTGGCAAATTGAGTCAGTGAAGTTTGCCATATTGCAGTTTAAGCATACTTTTAGACTTTAAGTTTTGTAATTTTACTCTCTGTATGCATATGACTCACAGCTGATCTCTTCCACAGTCAATACTTATATATGTTTCAGAGTGCAAAATTGTATTTATAAATCATTTGTTAACAGTTATATAGTTTACCTTTTTTTTTTTTTTTTTCCTGCCAGACTTTTCCATGTTCACAAGTGTCTTTGGTGTTCTTCAAAGAATTTACCTTTTTTTTTTTTTTTTTTTTTTTTTTTTTTTTTTTTTTTTTTTTGCATTAATGAACCATTTTTCTCTGTGTTTATATGATCCAAGTCTATGCTTAGTGTCCATTTCATCACTTTATTACCTGCTTTTGCATTCAGGTCCCTTATAATTATTTTTGTCACTGGCTATGTAATTTGGTAATTTCTAGTGCTGGTTGAGTTTGTACTTCTGAATTGAGTATTTTCTTGACTCAATTAAAATTGCTCGTTTCAATTATTTTTTTAAAATAATTATTGTTCATGTTAGGAAACATTAATAAATCTTTAAATATTACTATAAGCTATTTTTTATTGCATTCCTTGGTTTTTATATTAATAAAAATGATTTAAACTCTAAAGATGGACCAATATCAAATTGTGAATATTTTTAAAACTCATCTGTTTGTTAGGGAAAGGGGTTGCAGTTAACCCAACAGTGTTAGGCACAGTAAGTGGAATTGGTGAGCTGAGTTCAAATTCTAGTCTAGTCTGTTGTGTTGACTTTACACAGATGCTGTTGAGAAAAAGTATGAATTATATTGCATCCAGCCTGGTATTTTTAAAAAATGGACAATGTTTTGATTTGAAAAACTCAGATGATTAATCATCCTTCATGAACATGAGTAAATAAAGAGAAAATTTCAGGCTTTTAATTATTCCTTATCTAAAGAAAATACCAGTCTGCACATTTAGTATCATAGGTCAGTGTTTGAATCAAGGTAAAAAGCTACAGTTTTAAAGGATGCAGGCTTTTCTTAATTGAAAGATTTTATTCAATGTACTCTGTTTTCTTTTGTACTATACTAAATTTAGTAGCTATCATTCCATGTTTCCTTTATCATTTCATATCAAAGCAAACTTGGTTTTAACTAAATGCTAACAAAACCAAATATACTTAATTCATATTTAAAATAAAAAAAAATTGTATCATAAATAATATCCTTGAATTTTTTTTCAGTTGACAGTTTCAAAATATTTCTGTTTATTTTGGTAGGCTATGAAAATGTTACTGGTGAGTTGTCGGTGTCTGAATGTGCAGATCCGAGTCAAAGGAGATGTACTTGAAGAGAATTACGCAGGTGAGTTTTCAGTCAAATCAACATTTCTACTGTGAACATTGTTCTAATTTCCTTTCTTCCTTGAAAGATAGTTTCCAGCAGTTAGAAAGTTATGTTGCCTCATGTGCTTGTCATAATTATTCATTTACTCTATGATGGGTGCCTTCACTAGTGGGATGATTAGTATATTAATTTTAGCATCGTTAATGAGTTTGGTATTCACTGAGTGCACAACTCTTATGGCCCTTTGCTAAATGAAGCTAAGCTTAATAAATCCTATATAAATCTATAACTATGTTTCCACTTTGTGTATATGTATCATAGAAATGACAAAAGATTAGTCTTGTATATCCATTATTTACCAGCTTGTAACATGATATTATTATTTTCTCTGCTCTTTGTTGTTGATTTTCTGTGATGCTGATATGTTCTTTGCTTAAAAGAAATACTGCGAGTAATATCATAACCCATATACAATAGATGTAAAATTATTTGCATATATACTAAGTTTATAGAAACATTAGAAAAATAAATTATTTTCTTTGCTCAATTAAAATGATGAAATTTTATGCTTAATGTTTGTCAACATAAAAGATAGTTATGTTTTATGCCTAACATCAATATTGATAATAATTAAAAATCACATTCTATAGTATGAAATTCTGGGCTATAATGAATCCTATCTTAGCCACAAACAAAAAATGATGTACTTCCTCTGTATTTGTCAGTCCAAATAGAAATAAAGTTTAATGCTAAATGACCCATATATTTGTTAGTGTGTATGAAATTATTATTTCTGTACAAAAGGAAAATATATATACTTATATATTTCTGTATGTGCATTTATTATAGGATGCTTATATGCAAACCGTTGATAGTGAGTTTTACTTGGTTCCCCACAATTGTAGTCTTGTGCTGGACTAGGTTAAGCTTTATAAATATCTGCTTCTATGGCTTCCTATTGTAGAATTTGGCAACAGGCAGTTGGTAAATATTCAACAGTAAATATTTGTGTCAAAGTAGTGTGTTGTTTCAGCATGAAGAATATCATATTTATAAAGTAATGATAGGTTGTGGATATATGACAGCAATAATGATACTCTCTCACATTTAATAAAATGGTCAAAGTTTTATTGTTTGATGTTAGAAAAAATCAGTTTTTTTTATTCTGCTAGAGATAAAGTTAGTTAGGAATATGAACCTTCACCAAAGTGATTTAAGCGGTGTTTTTTTTTTTTTTTTTTCAGTATTATGCTTTCAGTTCATATGAATATAATGAAGAAGTTAAATGTTCCAGTCCTATAATATTCCTCATTTCTGTTAGGCTAGACTGTTATTGACTTTGTTTCTTGAAAGATCTCCGCTAACTCGGATATGGCATATTAATGAACAGACAATAAAAGCAAAGAGCAACCCTATGAAAGAAAATTGCAAAAAATGTCCTAGTGGTTATTAAATTTCTTTTGCCAAGTCTGTGATACTGAAGGCATATCATTAATTCCAACATTATTTTATTAAAAATTATTTTCCTTAAAAAATTAATCATGTTTTCAAAATGCCTATTTTTCTGGTCAACAAAAAAGTTTGTAATCCAATATTTGAAGTCGAAATAAATTGAATAAATATGGTAGTAATAAATAATACATTGTGGAATACAAATCTATAGCCATACTAGCCTGTCATATACATCAATGTTGCCAATAAATTATATATAATTTTATATTAAACTTGTTTTAGTTATTCCCAAATAATAACCTATAAATGACAATAATTGATATTGTGAAATATTAATTGTTCTCTTGATTTTTTTTTGTATTTTTCTTTTGTTCCTAAACTGTTTTTTTTTCTGCTTTGTGACATACAAAGCACTAAAAAAAATAGTATTTGGCTGTTTTGATATTTTTCATTTTTGATAGTTTGGTTGCTTGCACAAAGACCTACCTGTGGGCCAGCAATTCTTTATACTGTAATCAAATGTTTACCTTCTACTTGTGCCATTTAAGAAAATTTATTTTCATTTTTTAATTTAATCATGTTTAAAATTTTGTTTATGGATCTTGGTTAAATCGTTTCAAGCTGCGAATATTGCTTAAAACCAAAGGAGAACAAAGTTAAGCGACCCTTTAGAGTTTGTCCTAAAATATAGTTGCTATCAACTCTTAAACTAAATAGGGCTTTCTATCTCACACTCATATGACATGTTTTACTTTCACATTTGAGAATTTTTAACAACCTACTGGACTCTCTAAGACTAAAAGGTCAAGACAAGTTCAGCTGAGGTCACTTGGTAATTTTGCCCACTTCACTTGATGATCTTCAAATACAATCAAAGAAAAAGAAAAAATGAATTACTCAGATTATTTCAGCCATCCAATAATAATTATGAACTGACTCATATAGCTCATAGTATTGTTTCTTTCTCTTGTAGTTAATGCTAATTTAGCCACATATTAATTGTTATGGTACTGAGTGTTAGGGTGAAGGAGTTGATTATTTTGATGTTTTTTATTCCTTTAAACTTTTCTAGCTTTGTAATTACTTTATTCTTCTTCAGTACCCTTTACCAGTGAAACGTGGAAGTGTCAACTTTTTTGTTATTTATTTGGGATGGAAAGGGACAAACAAGAAAACATTAGTGGATATTGTGACAGGAGGCTTTTGTTTGCAGGAGTTCGAGTGTGTGTACATGAGTGTTTTGTCGCGCTAACACGAGTGAAACAAATGTGAAAGATTCTGTTTGCATGTGTCTAAAATTCTCTGAGACACTGGAACAGAGACAGAGAATGTATGTGCTAGGAATAACAGTATACACTGTGGAACTGTGTGTGTATTTCTCTATTAAAAATTATAGAAAATATATAATATAAAAGCAATAATGAAAAAGTGTGTGCATTTACTTGTAGTGTGTGAAAGCTTGAAGATAAATAATATACGTCTTTGAAAGATAAAGTGTATACATCACAGAGTACATAAGCAAAACCAAAAAGAAGTTATTGGTATTAACATTCCTGGAAGGTGGATAAAATACTCCCAAAATAACATTATTATACAAAAATGCTTTTATATTTTTTCTTTTTGTTAAAGAAAAGTGAATGTGAAATAAAAAAAAAAATAATAATTTGTGTAAACTTATGCAAATTTTAATTTATTTACATTTTAAAAAACAATTTGTTTTATTTTTCAATTTTAAGCAAAATATTTCACACACCAACTCTTTATAAAATTTATATTTATGAGGAGGTGCTGAAAAGTTCTCAAACTGACCAAGAAAAGGTGGATTCATACCTTTCCCAAAGGTATTTGTGTGTAAGTGAATATAATGAACTTGACTGGAATTTGAACTCTGCTCTTCTTTTTCCAATTCTGAGCTGTTATTCAGTCCATCACCTGCACATCCAAACTTACAGCACCTCGTATTCCCAAGTGGTCTCCCATGTAGGTTCTGACCAAGCTCAACATTGCTTAAGTTTGAAAATTGTGCAAGAACTAGTGTTTCAACATGATATGGTCATAATCCAGAAGAGAACTGAAAAGAAAGATGATAATATTATAATTAATAAAATGGGTATACCTAATTTTGGACATATTTAAATTTGACATTTTTTGAAAATCAGTTGGAACCCAAGTTTCCTCTCACTGGAATGCTGGTTAGATCAATATGTATTAAAAAAAAATGTTTGTTTTCAATAAAAATTACTGCTGACTTCATGGTAAAAAAATCTTTTATTACAAAGCTTTGACTAAAGGATAATATAAAATATCTTACAAGCAACATTTTTACTTTTTTAAAACTATTTATGACAAAAAAAAATAGAGTAAATATAGCTATTTGATTCAGTGTGTATTACTAAACAGAATGAATAAGACTTGTGAATCTGAGTAAAAATTATTATTTGTTCAGGGATTAAATGCCACTTATTACTGTCACTTTTTCAAGTGTTCTTGATAATTCCATGCCATCTTTTTTTCTTTTTCCTTAGCTACAATTAAATGCAAAGTGTGATAATGGGAAAAAATATCGTTAGTTTGGATGTTGTGATTTGCTTGATGAAGGTGTTTGATTAATTTTATTTTTATAATTATACAATCATTTCAATTGTCGATAGCTTATTTTTGTACATATGAAAAGAACTAGTTATATTTATTATTCTTTAAAATTATATACAAAAGCATACTTTCATCATTTACAAGTCATAGCTATTTTTTTTTTAATATCCCTACTTCAAATACCTAGAAAAATATTTTGAAGAGGCTTATTGTGTAGTGCGTATGTATGTATATATAATTTTATTGCCTGTATGTCCTTAATCCTTCTTCTCTATTATTGTCTAGTTGAGATATAATCTTATCCAGGCAAGTGGTGCCTCATTTCTAACTACCTTGTTACACCTGCCTATTACATTTCTATTTACCAATCTCTCATTCTCTACACTGACTTTGAATCTGTTTTATTCATTTATCATCCAACTAAATTTTAAAATTGGTTGGTTGGCTGCATCTGAGCTTCTTTTTATCTGAAACTTATTCAGATTGCACATTCATTTAAAATTGAGTTTGAAGTTTGTAATATTTTGATTTTCAACATATTTGAACTTCACAAATACGTCAATTCATTTATAATACCTGCACTTGCAAAGGCTTTCTACAAAAAAAACTTGATACTATTTTTATTTAATAACATTTGATTACGTTACCATTCTACATTGTTATGGTCTGAAATTTTTTCATCTTTATTTCTTTATTTAGAACCCTCAAATATATTGAAATTTTAATTTACACGTATAGATTTCATAAACTGATTTTTGAATCAACTATTTAAAGAACTTGTTCCTTTTGGGACGTTTCTTTTAAGATTTTGCAATTGGAGAACATGCTCAACATTCTTCTTTCAGGTGGTACAATCATTTGCATAAAGCTCCTAGTCATATGTGCAGATGTTTGCAAGACTCAGTGATTCTTTCAGGCTATCTTTTGGCTTATGGGCTGATCGATTTCCAAAATTGCTTTGAAATCCTGTAACATGTCCACACTCTATCTCTATATATCTCTGTATTTCTCTCTCTCGTATATATATATATATATATATATATATATATATATATATATATATATATATATATATATATATATATATATATATATATATATATATATATATATGTGTGTATACACGTGGCCAAGTGGTTAGAATGTTTGCTTTATGACCATGAGACTGGGGTTCAAATCTCACCACGGATGATTTGTCAGGAAGTTATTATTATTGGTCTGGAGGGTGGCAATCCCAGCATGTGGCACCTTTGGAAAGTGCCTGGAAACCATACCATGGGTTGACCCAAGCCTTGTGAGTGAAACTGGGTAGATGGAACACTTGGGGGTCGTCGAGAGCTATGCTAGCACAGTCACAAGTCACCGTGATGGTGGGGTTTGAGTGTGCTGGCATTTTTCAGATTGTTGATCATGCTAGATAACACTCTCTCTTCCAGAAACAGTAACTAAGGTTTGTTCAGCAATAGTTGCAGTATAAGCCACAGGTTGGCTCTATGGGTGTTGGACAAACACAAATATGCCTGAGTGAGAGTCTACAATAGGGATTGGCTAGCTGCCCTAGTAGACGGGTATCCTTGAATACGAGTGGCCAGTTGTTATACAACTGTAAATGTATCCTGGTTTAATCAGAGACTATAAACCAAGATATATATATATATATATATATATATATATATATATATATATATATATATCAGTCTGCGTTAATGATATATATATATAAAGTAATAAAATGAAGTTTGTGTGCATAAATCTTCTACTTTTAACTGCCTGTACCTTGTCAGTTGAAAAATTAAGCCACATATGCAAATTTTCACAAAAAGCATACCAGTGGTGTATTACAGTTTGTATATTTTCTTTAAAAACTAGAAAATATTTAAATAATGTAAAAATTAGAAATAATTTAGGTCAAAGAAATTGTTTGTACTTTATCCTATTGTATTTCATTGGAAGTGAGTAGATATAGGATATTAAAAGGTGTAAGATATTAGAAATAATGTCGGTTAAAGGAGTTTTTTTTTCTTTTCCATTCATACTGAAAAAAACTAAAAGGTTCAGTTAATTTACTAATATTATCACCCCAAAAGTTTCATTGTTATATTTGAGTTTCTGAGGTTCATATTTGATTTTAAATTTTGAAATATGAATGTTCCATTTTCTTTGATTTGGTCTTCAATGTACTACTAACAAAAACATTTTGATCACATTTCATGATTTCATTTTTATAAATTTTATCATGAAAAAGAACAGTTAGAGAATTAGATTAGTTTAACTTTTCTTCTTTTTTGTTTTTTTCTAAAATGTGTCCAGTGAAGGTGATTTAATGCACTGAATCTAAATATCTGAAACTTCGATGTAAACTAAACTGGCAATTAATTTTTCAAACACAAGATTAATTTTTAAAAAAAAATAACTTTGCTACTTTCTTGCAGTTAAAACTAAAGGTAAACCTTAAAGAAGCTACTTCAATTATTTCAATAGATTTTCAGAATTTTAATAAAACATTTCTTGTTTTTATCTTTTCCTCCCTAATGGCTTGCTCTACTTAAATGTCTGTTTAGTTCCTATAAGCACAAAGGTCAAGACAGCAGATGGATTGATATTAAAGCAAGATAATAAAGGCATTCCCCGACCTGCAGTATACTAGATGATGTGTGTGAAGGCAATATTTCCAATCAAAAATGTTACTGTCAGCATCATCAACTGGCTACTTTTGCAGACTCTTGCAAGAAATAGTCATACCAACAAATCAATAAACAGACTGAAGCTAATAATGCTACTGTGTAATTTGGATAAACTTTGCAATGAAATAAGACTGATAGTTAAGAAATTTATGCTTTATGTCATGTAGGTTATTCATCAGGTGCACCAAAGGAAAGGATGTAGTTTTATAAAATTATTTTTACCAACAAGTGTTTCCTTTTGATTTAAGAGACTTCAGTTTCCAGTATGCCTCAGTTTTGCAATATCCATCAATAAATCCCAGAGGTAAACATTTAAATTTGCTGAACTGCATCTTGGGAGAATCTGTGTATGATTTTATATCATATGCTCTAGAATTGGAAGTTGTCAGTGTATCAGGATACTGAGATGTGCTCAATATGAATATTATACTTGACAATTTACTTGTGAAAATGACATACAGCTTATTAGACACTGGATTGCTATAAAGATCAGGAAGAATCATTTCTAATATGAAAAATAACTTTTTACAAGGAATCAAATACATAGTGTTAGAACATCTGGTCTGACATTACTTTCACAACTACCTTGTTTCTAAGATGGTTAGGGACAGATGTTCATAAATATTGCATTTTTTTCTCTTTACAATGAATATCTAAGATTTATCTCAATTCTTAGTCTGTCAAATTGCAAGAGAACAGTGAAATTCTCTCCAAGAGTTTAAGTACTGTATGATCCTAACCATAAAATCTTTTTCTTTGCAGTATGAATAAGTTACAGTTTAATTTAGTTATTGCAACATGATTCCTCCGGTCATTCATAGTGATTTTATATAATTAATCATAGCAGAGCCTGTCTTAGTTTTTGAATGTACTTCAGTTTTTGTCACAGGAATTAATCAGCAACTAAGACAGTCAGTATTACTGTTGGAGGATCCATCATGATACTTTAATTTATAGTTATGTTGTCCTCTGGCATCAGCAAAGAGAAGAATGGGTTTATTTTCACCATACACTTCATGGTCACTGTACAAAGTGAAAACATTGCTATTGAGATAAAGGTTTTTGTTGGTAAACACAAATGCTAGTCTTTCTTTTTTTTTAATGTGGTTGTAATTTCAGTCTGCAGTTGAGAATGTACATGAAATTTAACAAACCAACTCCCATTATCCATTTTATGAACTATTAGTGCTTCTACTTTGTAGGAAGAAACATCTACATGCATCAGAATCAGTTTTGAAGGCTCAAAATGTATCAAGATAGGTGCATAACTATACATATTTTTTGTGCAATCTTGGAAAGCCTTTTTCTGATTTCCTCTCAAGCATTCTTCTTCAACAAATGGTACAGTAGCTCAGTAACAGTTGGCAAAATGGGTGAATGATAACTAATAATTTAAAATTCCAAGAAAATCTTTTTACATTGTAACATTTTTTTGAAGTAAGAGCTTTTGTATTGCAACAATTTTCTCTAGAAGGGGGGATTATTCCTTTCTTTTATAATTCAAAAAACACTTCTGGAAGAACAGAAGTGACATGTAATTTTGAACAATTTAAATCCTGACTTTCCCCAATACAAACAATACTTCCTGAAGATTCATAATGTGACTAGTATCATGAATACCTGAAATCAAAATATCCACCTGCACTTTACAGAGAGGAATGTACTTATATATTTTGTGTTGAATAATACCTGTGGCATTATGTACACTGAATTTCAATTGAGTAGTTTAGCATAGAACATAATGAGTATTAATAGGAAGTAGCTTTTCCCTAACTTGAATTGTTGATACACATGAATCAAATCATTAAATTTCTTTCTTCCTTTTTACAGAAAAAAAAACTGTCCTTAGTACTGTTTATGTTTTGTTTATAGTCCTTACATAATTGAATAGTTCTAGTATTGCTTTTGGGTACTGGTGCTGTAGGTGCAGTCATATGAAAATATTCAACTTTTTTTCATACCTTGTCTTTCTAGTCAATCAAATTCATTCTCATTTCTCCTTTAGTAAATAATCTACTGAATGAGCTCAACAAAGTCAAGGTTTTGCTGTCTTGTCACCATAAAATGTTTTATGCTTCTAGATCATTGAATTAAACTTTATTCAATTTCAATTGAACCTCATCCTTGCTTGAAAGAAACATGGCTCTCCAATCTAACTTCATTTTCTTCAGCTAATTTTTGACAAACAATGTGGGAACTTTGCTCTTCCCAACCAACAATAGGAGGCAACCCTCTTTTGTTTTTTTTCCTCATCCAACACCTCATTATTGACCACACCATACAACTTCATCAACTCATTGTCTATGCTTTCAACTTTGATATTTCTTGTAAATCTTTCATCTTTCTTAAATTTTCTCAAATTCATCACTGAACATGAATCACCTATTCTTACTGCCATCATCACCCTCCAATTATTCACAAGCAGTTTGAGCTACAGAGGCAGGGAACATCACACATCAAGTGTATATAGTTCCATCATCTCCATGCCTTGATCCAAGCAACTATCAATGTTATTCATTGCTATCATTATCTTTCCCCTTTCTATGAATTTGTTTATCTTTTCTATGCTTTTGACAAATATGTCTAATACAATTACATCTGAAACAGTTTTTCTTTTTAAAAAGATGCTTATCAGCAAGGTGGCTGGTATTTTCACTTGTTCCTTTAGCAATTTATGAATTGTGCACATTGAATGTCGTTGAAAAATTTTGCTACAGATATTTCAAAGGCTTTTCCTAATATCAATGCTCTTCTCACTGAGCAGTTACTGCTGAATTTTCACTTGTTACCCCTACCATCAGCTTATTTTTTTAAATGTTAAGTAAATCTCCAAAATTGCTTTCCCAATCTGTCACAATTCAACTTTTAACTTGAAATCTCAATTTCAAAATATAATTTCCAAATTCAAACATGGAGGATATAGTTTTTGGAGAGTAGTTAAATTCTTTATTATTAAAAGTATCAGAAATAGCCAAGAATTATGAAACATTTTTTTTTTTTTTTTTAAGAAATATGTATTGGAAAATGTTTAAGAAAGATTGAAAAGATAGATTCAAATGTTTATTTCATGAAAACATATCTGTAAGGAAAGTGCATTCTAAGCAAAAGAAATCACTTGATTGACAGTTTTTTAATTTATTTTTTGTTTTTGTTTTGAGAGAAGAACAAGGAAATAGTCATGCCAATTATTAAGAATTTATTTATTGTTTTTCAGATTGCCCAAAGGAATTGCCTTCCTCAAAGTTTGACTGTCTACCTGAAAGTGCTCTGGAAGGACCCATTTCTTTGGTAAATTTTTAAATATATTTATGGTTTTATACCATTATACTTTGAATCACTTCAAGTGTTTATTTTATCTAAATAATTCTTTGTTCATATCTGCAGAGAAAGATTTTTTTTGTATAATCCATTGTTTTTTCAAATTTAGCATTTTCAATAAACTTGTTTACAATAAAGTCACTGCTTGCTACATTATCAGATTAGAAATATTACCAGAATAAAAAAAGAACTTTGTTGACATATCCAGAAAGATGTTAATATGTTCTCAAATCCTATCTATGCTTGCATAAAGGAGAAAATAACTTAATTAAAAAAAAAGGTGTGATATTATTATTCAGTAAGGATAAATTTGAATGAATTATACTTTGATGTAGTACTTATATCATGTATGTATGTATGTATATATGTCTTCAAGACTTCATATAAACAACTAAAATCATTTATGCCATTTAGTTTTTTTCCTTTGTACCATAAAAACAAATTGATATTTTGTAGCTATAAAACATTCCTTTATAATTTTATTTCTTGTTTGACTTTAAGACAATTCATTAAAAATGGTCAGATGGGCCAACATACCTGTCTTTCAACTATGTTTCAACTATGTAAAAATGACTGTAACATATAAAGTTACATTAACAATACAGCTGTTATTAAACAGTCTTTCTGTTCTTACTTATTTTAGATAAAAAAAATTATAATTATATAAAGATATGGCTTTCACTAGATTTAAATATGCATAGCTTCTTGCAGTGTATGAGCAAAATTAAAATATCTTTCTTACCCCTTTGGAAATGATGACCTCTCACCCTTTCATTGACTCTGAATTTTATTGGATTGGAACAAAAGTTTGTGGCATATTTTTAAGTGAATTTCAAAGATAATATTTAGATATTTGTACATAGATTTATTTAACCATATATGTACGATTTTGATCCACTAGCTTTGGCCATTTTTTCATCCTACTAGAACTTGACATCTTTCTGGGTGAAGAACTGGTCTAAGTGGTTTTTACGGGCATCAAAAGAATTGAAGTCATTCACAATAAGAGAATTTTTATAGAGATCAAAATAAGTGGTACTACAAAGGTGGGAGGTTGTTTGAGTATGGCGAGTGTACTAGGGAATTCCAGCCAAGCTGTACCAATTTCTACTGGTTTTACAAAGAGAAACGAGATCTGACATTGTTCTGATTAAAAAAATACACCCTGCTAATTCCTGATACTTTTCATCAATTGATCAGTCCAAATGAGAACAGTACTTGTTTAAATTTAATGTCTGATTTTGCAGAAGTTCATGCCCTTCTAATCCTGCTAGATATAAAGTGTCACTTTCTTCAGATGCAAACTGATGTTTAGAGTAGTTCCTTAAGACCATTTTCACACAATATTGTTGTAAACAGTTTATTTTTCATGGCCTGTGATCATTCTTTTCAAAAATGAGTTATTTTTCATCATGTTTGAGTAGAGAATCATGAATGGAAAAGTGGTCCATTAAATTCTTTTTATTAAATTGTGGAGCACAAGCATTTTCAAATACTTTACAACACTCATATAAAATATATGGAGTATCTCTGTAGTGCCCCATGTCATTTGACCAGAATTATTTTAATTAGCATTTTGATTTGTTTATCATCAATGACTGCAATCATGCCAGAATAATCTCATTCTTCCAGATCAAAATTTTCATTTCTGAATCAAGCAAACCACTTATGAATAGTAATCTCAGCTGTGGCACCATCTTCATAAGTGGCACATACCTTTTTTTTTTCATTTTTTTTTTTTTTTTTTTTTTTGCTGTTTGTACAGTATTTTTAGCTTTCTTGAAATAAAAGATCAACAAATAATGAAAAATGCATTCCATTTTTACTTTAAACATAAAAGCATTTAAAATTCTTAATCTGCACAAGTCCTATAGAAAGACATGTTGAACGTGTATAGATGTCATAAATTTCAGTCATGTGTTATACAAAATCACATGTTCAAACACTGCCTGTTGAAAAATGCTACACATTTTTATTCCAACCCAATAAATACTTGCTTTTTTTTTTTTCTTACGATAGTAACCTCTGTAAAGAAAGAACCAAAAAATAAGTAAATAAAACTTAAGTGTTGCTTTGTTATTTTACCTGTAATCACTAACTCTAAAGACTCTATTGTTTCCAACTCAATAGTACAAATTAAATTTGCTGGTCAGTTTCTTACCTGACATTTAACTATACACTCAGGTACTTATTACCTCGATCAATGACATTTGTTTATATGCTTCAACATGACTTAATTCCCTTTTCTCCACTCTTTTTCTCTTGCTATGCCTTTTGCCTTACTCTTTCTATCTCTTAAATTATCACCTCTTGTAATCAATAAGGTTACCAGGATTGCTGAACTGGCATTATTGTTACTTCTTTGCAAATTCATAACACTCTTTTGATCCACCTTCATTTCTGACACTTATTTTCCCCACCTCAACTTTGTCTATCTCTCTCTCTCTCTCTTCCGATTTCTTCCTTTTTCGTCACTTTTTTTTTTTTTTTACTTTTCTATCACTTCCCTACCTACCCCTACCTATCTCTTATTCTTTTATCTCCTTCACTCACTTTGTTCTTTGTGTCCATTTGTGGCTTTTCTTTCAGAAGAAAAAGAACTGAAAATATTTACCCTCACACTGCTAACACCTGAGAAAGTAAAATGGGGAAGGTCTCTTGTACCATTACCAAAAAAATTTTCAAATACTTGTTCTTCATAATATATTGATCACTTATCAATTTGAAGTTTTCAGACATGTATACCCAAACTGTGTACATTGATATTTTAATAGTCTATATAGAAGACAATATTATGTCCAGAAAAGCCATTTTGTCTAGATTTTAACTTTTGGGTAAAATAAATTCCAACCAGCCTAATACTTTTAATGTTGAGTTTTTTAAAGGCAGGCATATTGTCATGATTTGGATTCCACTTGGGTCTTCCTATTCCCATTCAACATTGCACAATACTAAGTTAAGCTTAATTTTTGTTGGAATTTTTGCCCACTAAACTTTAGATAAATGGATTTAGTTATCTGGGAACTGAGATAAACCTCTAGGTTGGGTAGTGCTAGGAATCATTATACCTTGGTTCAGTGGAAGAGACTGAAGTCAATACCATGTGGCAACAGTCTATTTCATGCTTGAATGCAAACTTTAGGCCAGAAGATTGTTGAAAACCTGAAACACTGTCACCATTTGGTATTGACCTCAGTGTCCACTCATATATTTAGTCATGTTCTATCCTTGATATTGAGTACTTCTACCCATAAATATAGCATGCCTTAAAACTGTAATTTTTAATAGTTTTATTACTTCAAATGTTATTTTTAGTGGATATCCATAGTTGAGTGGACACTGTTTTATTTTAAATAGTATTTATTTTGTCTAGTGGCCTGCACACTCAAGGAAATTTATTTCAGATGGTGATATTCTTCTGTAAATAGGGATGCAGATTTGAATCCTGCTTGAGGTCAAATTTTCTTTTAGTGTGCAGGCCAGTAGATGAAATAAATACTGTTTAAAATAAAAATGGAGTGTTTATTCAATTATAGGTATCCACTAAAACAATGTCTGAAGTGATATAATTGTTGGATTAAAAATTAAAATCCATTAATTCTTTAGAAATAAATATATATATATATCTATATCTATATATATATATATATATATATATGCACACACACACTCTGGTAGCCTTGAGATATACAAAGGAATTAAATGTTTTTTTTTATGCTGAACTGCTGGGATAATGATTTTATATGTGCATATCTTTGTCACATGTTGAAAATATAAAACTAAATAATGGAATAATTTCCTTTTGTTCTGATAGGAAAAATTGTCCTACATATAGTGCTTTCATTCATACATTTTGTTATATTTTATCCTCCTGACTGAAATTCTGTCAGGTAAACAAACTTTCATACACTTGCTTGATTTAAAAAAAAAAAAAAAAAAAAGGTTCAACACAATGAGTGATGACTTGCCAATGTTTTGATTTATAAAACATTCAAGCCATAAATCGAAACATTTGTTCCTACCTTAACTATTTGTTATTTATTGGAAAGAACATATTGTGTATATATATATATATATATATACACACACACACATATATATACACACACACACACATGAATAGTAGTGAAAGTTAAACAATTCTTATCATTTCATCACAAATGAAAAAAAACGAGGTAAGCATAATGCCATTCTCTGGATGAATGTTGAGAATACTATGGATAGAGCATGGGAAAAATGAAGTTCAAAGGAGAATATCAATTATAAAGGAAGTGTTGATATCAATCAGAAAGAGACAGCAGAAAATTTGGGGACACATAAGGAAAGAAAACTTGCAGAATTTAAGACAGAGAGTGCATTGAAAGGAATGGATAGAGGAACAAGTGCCACAAGGAAAAATGGATCAAAGAAGAAAATATTGCTCATAACAAAAGATGAGAAGTAGTGGAGAGTCATGATTACTCACAATCTGAAGACGCATAAAAAGAAAGAATATGAATGCATTGACACATATATATTGTTGATAATATAGGGTTATATAGAGATGATGGTCTTATGGTAGTAAAAAATTACATTAAAATTAAGTTAGATAAATTATGAAAGATGATTCACAGAGAACTAAAATTTTAAATCTTATGGTTAAGATAAGTACTAATGTTAAACAAGTAGATTTTCTTGAGGTTACGTTAGATCTTGTTAATGATATATTTCAACCTTATATGAAAAATGTCAACCCAATTTATATTCACCCCAGTTCTAATCACCCTCCATCTGTAATCTAACATACCTTTGTCTGTAGAATGTAGGATCAGCAACCACTTGTCAGACAAAGACGTAATTGATAAATATATCAGTGTTTATAATAAAGTTTTAAAGAATAGTGTAAGTACTCTGAAATCAAGTTTAGAAAATATGATGATAGTGGTCCAAAGAAAAGTAGTAGAAATAGGAAGATCATTTGTTACACACCTCCATTTAATCAGTTAGTCAGTACTAAGGCTATAAGTTCCTCCATTTGATTCATAAATGTTTTCCTAAAAGTACCCTCATCGTAAAATATTTAACAGAAACACATAAAAACTAAGTTACAGTTGCACCAATAATCTTGAAGATTATAAACATAAACAATAATAAAATTTTTAGACCAGTTTAATAATCTGGATCATAATACACATTCTCAGATAAATATTAATGATATTAGCCAATGTAATTGTAGGAATTCTGACCAATGGCCATTGCTAAACAAATGTTTAACTAAATCTCTGGTTTATCTTAGTACTATCTCTATGATAGAGAATCTGACAGTTGAAAAATTCTATATTGGCAGTACTATGAATTCTTTTAAGACTAGGTGGTATCAATATATCTTGTCCTTTACCAATACTACTTACAGAAATAATACATCACTTTCTAAATATTTTTGGAGTTTAAAAGATGATAATTAGACTCTTAAGGTGAAATGGTAAATTTAAAAAATGGCATAGACATGTAGATCTTTATATGACCCTTGTTTTCAGTGTTTACATGAAAAACTCAAAATCATTTTTTTTTTTTTTTTTTTTTTTTGACAAAAATTCATTGTTGAAGTGAATTAACAGTAAATTGTAAACATAGTTTACCTTTTACCTTACAATTTAGGTAAAATTTGAAATTTGACAATGCTTTTTCTTATATTTTAGTTGTACTGCATTGCACTATATATGGCTTATCTTTCTATTTGTAAGATTAATCAGGATTTAATTTTGTATTAATTTCCATGGTAGTATTGGTAACATCTTGTACAGATGTATTGGTATTTGGTTGCTATTTTTGACTTTTTACATTGGTTGGTTAGTGTTCTTAACATCTTATATGAAGGATGTTTATTTAACACTTGCATATTAATTTACCAAATAATTCTACATGTTTAAATTATTTACTAGTTTTTTAAAGAAGTTATTTATTTATCAACTACAATAAAAAATTTTATGTAGGAAATTCACAAAGCATATAACTTGTTTAGCATTTTGTTAAATTTTCTCTCCAAACACTTTTATTTCTTAGGAAATTGCATTGTCTGGTTCCTATAATTTATGTAACCATATGTATCCACTTTAGTTTATGTCTGGCTGCTGTTAGCTGCCAATCTACAGATCATGACCCAGTTATAAAAAAATAATTTTTAATTTTTGCTTCTTTGTTTAGTTTAATTTTAACGTAGGTCATATTTGATTGGTTGATCAGAGTAAAGCTCACAAACCTTATAACCCCCTTTATACTTTTTTTGTAAAAAGAGGTATTTTGCTTTTAAATCTGATTAAATCATTTACTTGCCAGTAATTTACAATAGTCTGATGAAATGCATTGATACTCATTGAAACACAATTGGAATTGTGTAGCAATTTTTACATGTTTTCAGTGTAATATCCTAAAATAAATAATATTACTCTACTCTCTATTGAGCCTTCTTTTAAATTAAATGTTACAAATGTTGGAATTATACTCGGTTTGTGCTCATCGTACATGGAGATATATATATATATATCTTATATATAAAGTACATTGTGTGTTTGTGCGTGTGTGTCCAAGCAACTCCTCCACTCCCACTGGTTCGATTTCAATGATTCATAGCTCATTCAAAAGGCTTAGAAAAGTTAGGTGCAGGGAACGATTTTCGTTGAGCTCAGATTCAGGGATGCCACATTATGTGAGGTTAAAAATATATATTAATATATTATACTAGCCATTATCATTGCTTTCATGGTTCAAGGGGAGTAACTTTTATTTTCCTTTTTGTATCCAAAATTGCAGCTAGCTTAAAATTTTAAGCTAGCTTAAAGCTGCCCTATTGGGTGGCATTTAAACTAGCTCCGGTAGAGGACTCTTGGTTTGGCCATCATGACAGTAGCTAGGGAGGAGTAGATGCGATAGGCATCAATAAACTACAGAAGAACTCATTTAAGTATTGAATTAATGTTTAAGCTTACCTTTTAAAAGTTTAACAATAATTCTTCTGCTGCCACTTAATTTAAAGATGATTTGATGTATGTAGATCCTTATTTTCCATACAAACAATTATTTTTATTTTGTGGGTGATAAAATGGGACAATTGATAAGATAAAATTAATATATTGTAAACATTGGAAAATAGAAATTAGAATTAGTTATACATTCAACATATGAAAAGTTAGAGAAAACTAATAGCTAATTAGATAAAACCTATATAAGTCTACATAAATAAATGTGAAATTCTCCCACAAATTCTGAGATTAAAAAGCTCCAATTCTACTTTATAGTAATTTACACACGGTATTTACTGTCTCCCCACTGAGATGACATGTGACACAAGGTGGGGACCGGAGCGAGAACACCCCGGCAAGGAGCAAAATTTGCCCTCAGCCTCCGCAGCCATTGGTTGTGCTGGCTTCGGTACAAGCACTGATCCCTCTCTCTGGTGCCATGAGAAGGTGCGGACTCAGGCAGCTGTTCCCCAGAGCTAAACATCTCTCAGTATAATTTTCTTCAGTTGCAACTCTGTCCTTTGACAGAGTAACCCCTGAACACACTCTGCCAAAAGACAGAGACGCAACTGAGAGATGATAAGTAATGTGTTAGAAACTACTCAAAATAGTAATTACAGTTGTTTTTTTGTTTTTTTGCCAATGATAAATGTGTAATAGAGAAAGAAATATGCACTACATCATAGTCCTAGCCCAGAAATCTTAAACAAAAATGATCACTATATTAATAAACCCTAATATCATATAACTAAGAGTAACATTTTTAAGCTTAGCTTTGTCTGGCACAAAGTGACATTCCAGTATTCATGTATAAGGGTTGATTGGTCTACTGAGTGGCCTCACAAATAGTGGAGTTGTTTAAACCTGCTTGATATGTTTGTTGTGTGGCAGCATTGTAGAATAGTATTGGTTAATCATGAGTCGACATTAAAGTTGTGTATAAAGCAGTGATCTGGAATTTTTGTTTCTCAAACATTACATGCTAATTAAAGTTCACTGAAACAATGAAAATCTTGAAAGCACTCAAATAATGCATATGCAGAATAAGGCCTGAAAAGAGAATATTTTGCATTAAGACAATGTCAACCCTCATTGCAAAGAGTGCAAAGGGTGTAAAATTGAAATTTACAGTTGTTGCAAACTCTCTGTGCAATTTTAATTTGACACTATCAGATTTCTGGTTGTTCACAAGATTGAAAAAAAAATATATTAAAAGACTAACATTCTTCATGTGATAACAAAGTTGAAGTTACTGTCCACAACTGGATCAAAAGGTCAACCAGAAATTTTCTTCATGAATGGAATTGAAATAGTGGAGAAATTTTAAAAACTGTATGGCACTTTAATGAAAGTAAATTTATAATTTTGCAGAGAAATAAATTTACTTCTTTTTTTTTATACCAGTTTCATTCTTCTAACTGGTCTAACACTTGTTTTATAGGACTAGAGGCTTTACTTACCTGTCAACCCATGTATATACAAAATTTTCTGTTTGAAATTATTTATACAGTTGGTTTAACATTGGAGATGTAAAATATGAGGTGAAAATTACACAATTCCAGGTTAGCTATGGAAAAATTAGCTGTTTATCAGCTTCTGCTTTGATAAGGATAATAGCACTGATTCATAGATTGACACTTGTTCAAGCCATAAAGGTCATTTAGCTATAGATTACAGGCAGTTCATCAGATTAATATTCATGTCCTAATATATTTCATATACAACAAGAACTTGAAGATTTTAATTTTTGACTTAATTTCCTCAATTCATGAGCAAAGTTATAAATTAAATAAATTGTGTGATTTTTTTTATATATTATGTTCCAACTATTAAAACTTGTCTAAAGTCATGGTTCTAAGTTCAAGCTAGTCTGTGTGTGCTTGCATGTGTTGCATTTTTGACATGATCACTTTGAGTTGTCTTTTTCATTACTTCTGGTAAGCTAATATTTTTACATTTTAATGCTTTTTCTTTCTTTGACGATTACTTAATATCAGAGCAGATAAATTTTGTTTCAATGTTACCGCTTTTAAAAGCAGTTTATATCAAACTCATATCAGACGCTGTATAAATTCAAAAAATGAGAACACCAAAACAAAATAGTTAATGCAGAGAAGTATTATCATAATTAGAAGCATTGCACAAAAATATGCAGAAAGGCACCAAATCTGGCTAATTATAAAGGCTTGTTGCTCTTACACAATATGCAAGACCACATATTATTCAGAAAAATAGGGAATATGAAAGTTTTGCCTAATCCTCCTTACACTCCTGACTTTGCTCCTTGTGTGTATCATCTTTTCAGATCATTATGACATTTTAAAAACGGCAAGCAGTTTTAGTTGTGAATAGGTTAAAATGGATATTAAGTGTTTCTTTGCATTGAAATCTGAAAAATTGTGTACCTGAATTATCCAATTTTCCAAGGATTCAACATATGACTTGTCATCCAATTCATCTGCCAGGAAATGTTTTTGTACAGATAAGACCTGACATTACAAGGAAAATATGGAAATGTTTTCTTGTAGAAAATAACTCTTGTATAATAAATTTTTGAAATGTTACATTTTTGAGAAATTATTTAATAGATAAAGGCAAGAATGAAAATAAGAACTGAAAAAATAGCTTGCAAAAATAATCCTGTATTGTAATTGTCTATATAAATAAGCAGTTTCTTTTATTGTTTTTTCTTCCTTTTGTAGAGTCACACTTTCTTTCTTCATAAAAAGATTGTCAAAGATTGGACAGTTTTTCACTGTCGGAATTGTGGCATAGTTACCCATGCAGTCCGAAATGAACAAACAGGAGATAACCAAAAAATTTTAGTTGGCAAAGAAATGGAGGTTAGTATTTCAGTTGTTTGCATAAATTTAAATGCATTATATTCTGCATACCTTCATTTTATATATGTATGCTTAAGAATGCTCATTGAAGATGAATGACTAAGAGAATAAACTTTCTCTTATGATGTTGATGTAAGGTTGAGAGGTGACTTCATTTTATTTGTGTGTTTGTAAGAGGTTTGGCTTGTTTAATGACATATCAACTCCTTATGGGTCATTTAATGCCAAAAGTTAATTTTATTGGGAACTTTGATAATTTTTTTTTTTTATAAAATGTATTGCTGGTAAAAAAATTTTTTTGTTTGTTTTTTACTATGAAAATTTATTGTACATATTCTTACTATAAAAATGTATTTTTATGTTTTGTCCCCAGTTTGGGGTTCACTATTTGCCCATAGCTAGGAGCCTCACAAGTGTTACCACTCTGGGTCAGGGTGGACCTGGGAATACCAGCAATTAAGAGGTGGTTCCATGCTCCTTAAAACCTTCTGATCAGAAGCCTTGATGTAGTTTATTGCCATACCCAGGATGTGTTTGTAAGAGATGGAAAACAGCATGATGGACCTGTTGTAATTTTGTTAGCCTCCATCCTGTTTCTATCTTCCTTAAACACCAGATTCACTAAGAAGAATTTAGGTGTTCTATCATTATGCAGTTGATATTGTATAAAATTCACCCTTCATATTTTGTAGGGTGGCAGGGTATAAGAGGCAAGGAAGTTGACTGACATATATATATATATATATATATATATATATATATATATATATATATAAGCACTCAATAATTTTCAAGTTGATTTTTAATTTCACACTTGATCTAATTAAAAAATGAACTGAACATGCATTTTTGTCTGTTCAGTTCTCCTTTGTGTATATATGTATATATGCACACATGTGTGACAATGTAGCAACAAATTTTTACTACTACTGCCTAGGAAAGTAATTGAGTTACAAGTGTAGTTTTCTCAAGTACTCATTCACCTAATCTTTTTGTCAACCAATGTGGCATGTTGGTGACAAGTATACTTTATCAAGATATCTGGTGATGGGATAGAATGCAAGAAATGGATTTTTAGTGTTATCAATTCTGCAGCTATACAAGTGTGTGTAGTGTATGAAGCTTAAAATTTTGGAGAATGTTTATTGTACTGCTGAAAACGGAAAAAAAATGGAATAGAAATTTTTTAGCTTTTGTTTCCTGCTAGTTCTCTTTTTATTATCTGTACTATTTAAGGTAGCATTCTCTGTTGATCACGCATAATACAATTTGTCATGGTTTGCATAGAATTGTATCTGCACCCAGTTTTAAAGTTTGGTAATAATTTTTTTAATTTTTTTTTTTTTTTTTTATTTGTAACATTTTTCAAATGATTGCATTAAAAAGTAAACATTTTGCTATAATTATATAAAGTAATTATGGTATTCACCAAAGATTTTGTTTTAAAAAGCATTTATGTTTTAAATACCTGCACAATTAAAAAATCTTTTTCTTTTTTTTTTCTTTTTTTTTTTTATTACAGAAAGATGCAACTGTTTTGGAACGTTTGAGGCGGTCAACTGCTTTCTCACCAGCCTTTCAAATTGTACTCAACACAGATGTACCATTCACAGGCACTATGCCTGGTACGTATTAACAAAATTATCAACAAATTTCAATAAATGCAATTAAATTCAAATTAAACTTATTTTTGATGGAATATTTTAAATTGTCTATGAACTACTATTTTTATGTTCATCTTTGCTTACTGAAGACCATTTGGGTTTAACTGATTTACAATCATATGGTATGAATATTAGTATTAATTTAATTTTTTTATTTTGTTCCCTTTTTAGATTTGTAAGATGTAATCAATTTTTTTCACCATGGCAATTTTCTATTGTGAACATCATACTTAAGTATTCTCCCTTGAGAATGTTTCTATTTGATTATATAAAGAATTGATATATAAAGAAATCCGCTGTTTTAATGGCAGTGTTAAAGTCTTTATTGAAGTTTTGCTCCCAAACTCCAAAATCATCTGTTATATACACAAAGCCAAAGTGGTATATTTAACAAGAGAAATATGAATAACAATAGAAAAAGAATTGTTCAATTTATGTTCTATAAAACTATTTCTTCCAGTTTTTGGTTTGCAACAACAATGCCAGTGAGCATTAAAAAAAAAAAAAAAAAAAGACTAAATGTTTAGTTTCAAAAATGGTGAATAGCTATTATTTATAACTGCAAAACTGGTGTCTGACAACTGTTTTAATAAACATGCATTGATATCTAGCCTTTTATATAGTTATCCAACTTATTTGGCAATAAAGCTTGTTAGTAAACAGATCTATTATACATTGAGATTTTTAAAATCCTGAATACAATGGTAAAGTTTCAGGGAAATTTGTGATATACATTTGTATTTAAATCTAAAAAGAAAAATTGACAAGATGCAAGCAATCAGTGAATGTTGTTAATATCAGCAGTAGAGAAGGAAAGAAATGTTGGATATTTAGGGAGTAATAAGTAATGGCATATTCAATCATTTTGATCATGAAAATAGATAAAACCAAAAAGTGAGAAAGATTCACTTTAATGGATGGGCATTGCCTCAAATCAACAAAAGCAAGTTTTTACATAGAATGTGTTCTTCTGAACAAGATTATCAATTATTAATAGTGATTGCATTAGTTTTCAAATTTACTTATTTTTGTGACTATATTTAATTCTGTTTCACATACTCAATTCTTTGTCTTTGGTTGCAGCTCCACAGTATTTTGAATCTCTGCAAAATCAACTGAGCACATTGCAAACACAGATGGATACGTACATGATGGAGGAAGAAAATGAAATGGAAGAACGAATTAGGTTAGTGTTGGAAAATATTTTATTTATCAAAATAGTTGAGTACATGGTGCGATGGATAAATTGTCGTTTAAATTTTGCAAAAATGAAAATAACACTAACATCAACATTTTAACAGATATGCTTATCGAAATTCACACAAATGCTGAAATACTAAAGAGTAAATTTATTCAATAAAATCGCCATTGGCTTCAACCATGGCCTCCAGACAACTTTGACACATTGATATACCTCTGTATGTGTGAGGCTCTTGAGGTGTTCATTTTTGTTTCCATAGTGTATTAATACATGATAAACCCAACATTTTTGGGATGTGCTTCTGATTCTTAACTTCCTTCATGAAATTTAGAAACTTATTTTTAAATTCAGAGAGTGTGTATGCTATTTTCAAAAGTTCAGCTTCAATGTGAAGTGATGCTTTATTTAGCTTTCTTCATTTCCTCACAATTAGGTTTGTTATTGTTGACTGTATAGATCACTATAAGTGATTGAAAAATTTTCTATAGTCTAAAAAGAAAAACTCAACTATGTAAACAGTACTTGGTTAAATATTTTCTCACTAGATATGCATACAGTAACAGTGACTTATAAATAAATGAATATAATTAAATATAAACAAAGATTGATAATAAATTTGTGATTTGATCATTACATTGTTGCAACTTTCTCTATCTGTATACAAACATATGTATACTCAAAAAAATTACAAGTCACATTTGTGAGGATGATAAAGCATAGTTTATATTAGTCTTTAATTTTAAGTTATAAGTTTTCAGAAATACAGCTAAAATTTTCAAAAATATGCAAAATAAATTAAAAATGCTGAAATAGATATTTTCTATTTACAAATAGAAAGTTGTTTAAAGGATTAAATGAAGATAATGAATTTTTGAAAAATTGTTTTTCCTTATAAATTTTTTTATAGCTTAAAAAACAAGCATTTGCAGGAAATGAAATCAACTTGTCATCAATGACTGACTTTTCATCATCTAATTTAAATCTGGCTTAAATCTATTTTAGAAAATATGAAACCCAACAAAAAGCAATGTTTGAAGAAGTTCAAGAACGTGCAAAAGAAGACAAGAAAAAGTTAATTACGTGAGTATTTTCTTAGACTTATCTTTCATCAGGTTACTTCTAGTTGATCTGATCTTAATCAAAATACTCGAGTATTCAGAATTTACAAGTGAAGCATGAAATCTCATATGATTTATTTAAATACTCATTTTTTTTTTCTTCTAAGTGATTTTCATGTTGAAAGAAAAAGAAAGGACACTTATCTAACTTTAACTAAAACTGTTCTTTTCATGTTGTCTTTCATCTTTACAGTATGCTTCTATCAGTGATGGATGCAATAAATGCTGAAAAAGAAGTTGAAGTAGATAAAAGCGAGAATAGTAAGTCTTATGCTTTTCATCTTACACTTTTTGTCACATAATAAACCACTCTGATATTATTTGTGGCTAATAATTCATTGGTCTATCAGTAATAAGTAGCTATAATAAAAGAAAGATTTATTTAATTGCTAAATTTCTTTATCACCTTTATTCACTTAGGGACTACATAAATTTTGATATAAAATATAAACCATCAGTGTACAAGTCTAGATAAATGTCCATCTACATGTACAAAACAAATAAAATGTACCCTTATTTTTTTAACCATTTATTTAATATTTCTGAATGAAAGTGTTCTTGTTACTGAATGATGCTTACTGCCGTTTTATTATTTTAATTGGAAATTATCAAGTATTAAATTATTTGGTATAAGTCAACTAAAGCATAGTATTAATCGTCTGCAGCACAGACCCTTTTTGTTATACTTGGTTTTAAAATAATCTCAACTGATTAAGAGTGAATTTTCAGAAATACTTAATGACTTTGTTGAGAGGCAACAAGTTAATCATGTTACAAGATTTGGTTACTTCTCATGTCATTTCTGATTATTTCTAAGAATAAACAGTAAATTAATCTTATCTTCAGTTTTGCTAAAGATTTAGAATTTTTATATTGTCTGAAAACTGAAATATAAATTAAATTTTTAAGAGCAAAATATTAATGCTGAATTAGATACTTAATTTTTTCCCAAATTTGGATTCTACTTTCCATTTGAATTAGTTTTAAATTTTGCCTTAATAAAATGATTAAAGGAAATAAATTAATTGTTTTTTTTCTTTCTTTTTTTTAGTATAATACTAATTTAATGTAAAATACACTTTTTTTCTTTTTTTTTTTTTTTTTTTTTTTTTTTGCAGGTTGTGCATCGGGTTATCAAAGTTCTGAGTTACCGTCCACACCTAGTGAAATTAAGGTAACATAGATTTTTTGTCCTTATAATCCCCATAATCACTATTACTAAGATTATTATTTAAATGATTACTGGAGATATATTGTTTGATCTAATAATGATATATCTTCCTGCTATGTTGCCATATTTAGGAAAAAAAATTTTTCTTGCTTTTGTTCTTTACTTTTTCTCAAAAAAATTACAGTAGTTACACTTGGCTTAGATAGTTTACCCAAATCCTACTTAGTTTTTCTTTTCCAAATGGAAAATATTATTAAAATTTAATGGCAGTAGTGTTAATCTGTTAACACCACTAGTTGAAAGGAGTTACTTTTGCAACTGACTTTCATGTATATAAGTTTTGTGTATAAATCACTTGTCAGGGTCAGATAAATCTATTGCATTGTGTTATAGATATATTTATATACACTATATAAAAAGAAATTCTAATCATAGACTCCAAACAAATTTAAAAATTGTTTTATGCTAAAAAAAAAAAAAAAAACATTATCACATGACAACATTAAAGTTAAATGGTTCAGTTTTATACTTACAATTTCTGGTATTAATGTAAAAAAAGATTTCAAGAAAATAAACTCTGCATATGCACTAACAGTCATCATTCAGAATAATAGACATGCTTAAGTCTCATAATATTAAAAATTATCAATTATTCATTTTTATTTAATTTATTATTTTGTGTTATTTTTCTTATAGACTCAAAAAAAATATCAAACCTGATTAGATATTACATTATGAAAATTACTGTAATATACAAATTCACTGTTTATTTACTTATTTATTTATTTTATTTATTTATTATTTATATAATTAAAAAATAAATAATCAGTAATTTTGAATATTACAATAATTTTAGTAATTTAATAATTTACATAAATACTTTTATAAAAATATAAATAATTGGGCAATTAAATGTTGTAATGTTTTAATTTTTAATTGCTTAAATGCTATTATGGTTTTAGTACAAACAGGTTTGATATTTATTTGCAATTAATAATAGAGAATAAAAATAAATCATATTTAAAAACATAGTTAAGTAAATAAAAATAAGTAAATAATCAGTAATTTTGAATATTACAAAGCTTGAAGTGTGGCTGATATGACTGAATTATGACTATTGGTGAAATTGCTAAGTTTATTTTCCTACATATTTTATTTTTTTTTATTTTTTTTTTTTACATCAATGCCATAAAATAATTATGAAATCAAACAGTTTAACTTTAATGCTATAACACTTCTGAAAATTCTGTATTTATACAAAGCGCAAAATCCATTTAATATGCTAGCCTTTTCAACACAAACTAAAAATTATTAGTTACTTTTTCAGCCATTATTTTATCAAATGTAGTGTTCTTACCTTAATATTTTTACTGCACACTAAGATAGAACTATTTCTTTGTTATTGCATTATCTATAAGGAGATACTGAAAAGTTCTTGGTCCAACCCCACTTCCCAACATTTGATCAAATAACAAAACATTAGAATTTCTTTGGGAAAGATTTCTTGGTCAGGTGAAGAACATTTCAGTATTCCTCATATGTGAGTTCACCTTTATGTATATAATCTTATTTTGCATATGAAGTGGTATCGATTTCTTTTATTTTCAGAATGATTTTCATTCTAAATCAGAATCAACTGGTTCTGAGAAACAATTATTAGCCACTACTTCAGGAGAATTTGACTTGGAGTCAGATGGTGAGTTCAGATTTGTGAAATTTTTTTTCAAAGTCTTTTTTAAAAATAAATCAATAAGTTTCTAAATATCGTAAATCAATGTTGCTTATACCTAAATAATATTACAGTTAAGTCATTATTGTTGAATTTAAAGAAATTAGAAATGTTATGTTTTAGTTGTAAAGATAAACAGATATTATATATATTTTCACGTTCATTTTACCAATAAAATCCTCAGATAAAAATCAAACACTTTGGTTGAAATTCTAACCTACATCACTTTCTCTGGAATCGTGTTCAATTTAATGCTACTAGCATACATAGATATTGTTGTGTTCTTTCTTTAAAAAAAAAAAACACCTGTTTTCCTTTCTGAAAACTGTCATACTCCGAAAATAAATGCATTTTTGTTTGCTTCTGAGACAAAGCACTGAACTAAATAAAGAAATTTTCCTTTTTTTTTTTCTCTTAAAACCAAAGTGGTGTTTTCATATAGCTGAATAGAGAAAGCTAAGTTCATGAATATTTCTCAAAAAATGAATGAACCAGTTATTGAATATGTTCTTCATTTAAAATAGTCCACTAAATATTGTGAATTTGAGAAACTGGTATCACGAAACCAGTCAGTTGAAAAGGATCTGATTCAAATGAAACTGGTAAATGGTCTTCAAAATGAAGAATATTGGCAAATAACTCTAATACATTTACAACTGGGAAAGTTGTTGCTAGAACAGTGTGTTGAATTTGTTCAGCAACAAGAATAAATTTAAAAATTTAATAGAACACAAGTTACAGATCTGTTAGAGGAAATGGACACAGATGCAATAAAGAAAAAAGACAGAATAATGTGCACTTTTTGTGTTTATCAACATCAAAGAGAAAAATAAAAATACCTGACATAAAACAAAAGATGTGGAAAGTGTTTCAAAATGAATTATTTTAAACGTATGTGTAAATCCAAAAAAAAAATAATTAGAGACGGCCCAACTAAATGAAGAAGAAATAAGAATGGATGTCTTTACATTGAAAAAAAATGAAATGAAAAAGGGTTATTAAAAATTTAAATCAGTAATGTTTAATTGGATATGCAACTAGTTACAGGAAGTGATGTGACATTGATACCCAGAAATTTCTGGAAGAAATTAGAAAAACCAAGATGAAAGAAAAGCTTTGTTCAATTGAATCAGTTTGACAGATCCATGATAAAAACGTTAGGCTGTTTTGAAGCCTACGTGGAACTAAAAAATAAGTTTGACATATTACCAATTATTGTGGCAAACTAAAAAGAATTATGGTCTCATAGCAAATGATGTATTGAACATAAATTTGACAAAATTAGTAAACAAAGTCAAGGTGGAAGAAACTGGAATGTTAAAAAACTATAAAGCAAAGTTAAGACTAAAGGGAAATGTTTCCCCATCAAATTTTTAAGCACGAAAACTGCCAGTCCATTTACTACCAATAATTGTCCTTTTGAATTCATGTTTAATCCTAGGAAGGAACTTCCTAACGTCTTCTAGAATTCTAAGATGGGTCTTCATGTTAATGGTGTTTGACTTTGATATTGAGTATGTTAAAGGCAATACCATTCTGCATGTAGACACTTTGTCAAGATTGAGGTTCATTAAGTCTGAAAGTGAGAAAGAGGAAGAAAAATTTGAAGATATTCTTATATTGGGTTGAAACTGATATTTTGTTGATATACAGATTAGCTGAGTATAGGAAGCAAGATCCCATTTTAAACAGTTCAGGATAAAAAATAATTGGAATAATTGCTTATGGGCAGAAAGGTATTTTAAAGGCTTTAAACACAAGTTAACTGTAGAAAAGGGTGTAATTTTTAATGGAGATGTAGTGGTTCCACCAGCAATGCAAAGGAGCAAAATTATAAAGAGCATATATGACAATATGTTCATTGCAGAATTAACATCTACGCAAAGGAGATTAAAGCTAGAGGTATTGTGGCCAGGCTATTCTACAGATGTAGAATATATAAAATGGTATAAAATGTGCAGTGAAAGAAAAAAATTTAGATAGACAAAAACACATACATGGCCTAAAGAGTCCCAACCTTGGGACAGTACACATGGATCATGCCCATGTTAATAGAGTGGGATTATTACTAATACTGGTAGATTCGTATTCAGGCTGGCCAGAAGTAATACAGGTTTCCAACAAAAGAAGTCTGACCGTGAAACAAGCATGAAGGATCATATTTTCAAGAAATTGAATTCTAAAAACACTAGTATCTGACAATGTCCCAGAGTTTAAAAATTTCAATTTTTTCTCAAAATCTTTTAATGTCTTTTTAAAAATATATTTTTGTATTAATAAAGGCTTCCAGTTTTTAATTTGTTAGATTCATCTTCAGCAAAACGTTTTTCATTTCCTTGTAGGAATGTTTTACATGAGTGGTGATGACAGGGGAGACGACTCTGAACCTTTCTATTTCTCCGATGACGATGATTTTGGTAAGTTAGCAATGATTCTACAAACTTCCATCTCTGGGTGAATATTTAAATAAAAGGCTGAACTGAATCCCATTGAAGTTAGAAACCTGTTCCACATAGTTTAATTTATATGGGATAAACTTCAGTCAGCCAGCTTTAAGTCATCAAATATATAATAGTCTAGGTACCTCCAATAATTTGCTGAAAAAAAAGAGCATATTATTAAGAGGGAAGACCAAAGTATTTTTTGATTATTTTATTAAATTTTTTAATCCTTTTTTAGAACATTCGAAATTTTGGTTAAAAATCTTGTTTTTCTTGCATCAGTTGGAACAATAAAGATTAGTATTAGGAAATTTAGTCTTTTTTCCAGTAAATTGGAATTTCTTGTAAAATCAAGTAATTGTTAGATTTTAATGAAACTTTTCACTTGAATAAAATTATTTTGTAAATTATGTTTTGAGAAATTGTTTCCCAATTAATATTTATATTAAAAGCAGGGACTACTTGGAGAATATAAATCATCAATTTTTTTTTTTCCCCAAATAGTAGATCATTTACCAAAAACCTGTTCTGAATCATAAAATAAAAATGCAATCAAACTAATTAATTATTTAAATAGAAATGCTTTTAATTGTTGTTATGAATAAGATATATTATGGACTCTATTGTCTTAAGAAAAATTTTTTTCAATGAATAATGAATTTTTTCTTTTTTTAAAATTTTAATTAGAATAATTTAAAGTTTTAAATCTTTTAAATTTCTGTATGGGTTAGGTGATATTCTTATTAAGTAAAAACTCTACTTACTAATCATAAATTGGAAAACTAAGTACAAATCATCACTCACCAATATTTTAAAAAAGGATTTTGAATTTGTTTTTTATATGTATAAACATGTCAATTTTTCTATTATAACATGACATTATCAGAAAATAAGAGCAATAACTATAGTAAATTTACAGCCAAAAATTATTTAAAATTCAATAAAACATTAGATTACAGAGAGTATTTTCTTGAATTTTTAAGATTACTGAGTACTTTATATATATATATATATATATATATATATATATATATATATATATATTTAGAAGGAAATCAATCTGTCATCAAGCTCGAACCAACAAACACCTTAAATAAACAGCTACTGTTGGGTTAAAAAAAATTCATTTTTGGCATATTTTAAACTTATATTAAATAATAATTGTTTCAAATCAAATTGCTAATATTCCTTAAATAAATTTTTAGAAAAGTATATTTTATTTTTGGAATATTTTTTAATAAAGAGAATTATATTGCACTGAAAGATGACAAAAAGGAGCGATAATCAGCTATTTTAGCAAAAGAAACAAAAACATTCTTCCAATCAATTTAAATTAGTTTTTTTTTTTTAGTATTTTATTTACTGGAAATATTAAATTTAATCTATTAGCTTGAAATTATAACTAAAAAAAAAAATGAAAGCTCTAAGAAAGATTTTTTTTTTTTTTTTTTTTTTTGAGGTACTTATATAATATTAAAAACTTATTTATTCCAAAGTCAAATCTCATTAATCACACATTTTTCTATTCTATTTTGTATTTTTTCTTTTAATTCTAAAGTTATTAGTTCAATTCAGATTCTAATTTAAATGTTCTAAAGTGAAAGGCATAATAATTTTGTGTAGGCAAATTTGTAATTTTACATCGATTTTAATCTATGCTATAAAAATTTCCTGGAAAATAAGATGATTATGAGTTAGAAGATTATATATGTAAATAATAAGAAATATTTAGCTCATGAAAAATAAGTAAATAGTACTTAGTATCTAAGATGATTTCAGATCATAAGATATATATTCAGCCAACAGAGATGGAGGGACATTATTGTCATCACCAATGATGAACATCCTTAAGCTTAAGCATTATATATATATATATATATATATATATATATATATATTGAAAAATATTCTGAAATATATTAATAGAGTAAATAAAATGTCTTATTAATTTGTGATATATGCATTACATAACGGTTATCAGCACAGGAAACAGAACTGGAAAAGCTGTTTCATGTTCACTTAGCACTAATCACCTTGGGAAAGCTGTGAATCTATTTCCCTTGCATGATGACCAATTGTCAAATATTTTTGTAAAAGAAATGCTTTGTTTTTGGCATGATATGTTGTGGAAGAATGTGGATGAGTCAGCTCTTTAACAAATCCCTGTTCTATAACTATTACTCGGTAATAACTGTATAAAGTTGTTAAACCCATTAGTGTTGACAGGAGTCTCATGTGTGTGAGCATGGATCAGATGATGAAATGTTTTTTTTTCGTATTTTTACAGCCCTTGATTCCTCCACAGAGGTGGCATTTCCTTCATATCCACCTAAAAATACCCAAAAGAACTTGAACAAAGAAATGATGATATCTTCTTCAGTGCCAGTCAATGTTCCCAGAATCAATCAAGCTATGTTTAATTCTTCTGCAGCAGAAAAAGATGACTTTGTAAGTATCTAAGATGATTTGTAAGATTTCTTTTTTGCTATTAGTAAGGTTTTTACTAATATAAGCCCACATCTTTAAGCATAATTTTATAGCCTTGAATTCTTGGCAGAGAACATTGTAGTATTTTGGTTATCTCCCTTAAGGTAGCATCAGATTAGTTTCTTTGTTGGTGATTAGAAATTGTTCACCATTTTCTTATAAACAAAATATTAAAAAAAAAAAAAAAATAAAGACTTATTTACTGATATTTTTAAATTTTAACTATTTTGTACAAATATATTTATATATTTCTCATTAATATTTAATGGAATGTATCCTAAATTAATGTTTTAAAATGTCAAAACATAATTTCAATGGAGTTGATGGATTTAGTGATAAAGATTATATTAAACTAAAAAAATCCTATAACAAAACTAAAAATAGTGTACTTCAGACACATTTTATGATGGCACACTGAAGGTTTCAAAGATTTTGTGTGGTCAATTTATAAACTTTATAAACTTCAGTCAGTAGTTATATTCTTGGTTGTAAGAGCGTTTTTTTTGTTTTTTTTTTTTTACTTGATCAATTCTAAACACAAGCAATAGCATCTTATTACATTGAGTAGTTCTTATATTTCTATGCTCATAAAAAAAAGGGTTTCAATTAAAGAACATGATTATTTGATCTATCAGAACATATCAAATATTTTAATTTTTTTTCCTTTAAAGAAAAAACTTTACTAACAAGTGTCAAAGAACTATAATTGGTGCTTTTGTTACTTTACCTATTAGGCACAAAAAATGTTTGTACTAAAAATATTAAATATGTTTCTTGAAAATTGTTTTTTGCTTTATATAATAGCAGTATTTTATGATTGCTTGACATGACAATATAAGGGGTTTATTAAAAAAGTGTTAATTTTTTTTTTTAAATTACTATATTTTACCAAAGAGTTAGGATGAAATTTCTTCCATTATTTGAAATATTTTCTTTTTTATTTTCCTACAGAGCCCCCCACCTCATGACCCCCAAGAAATGGCTGCTAGCATGAGAGCTTTAGCAGAAAGTCTTCGGAAAGATGAAGGATTTATTTTTGGGGACCTACCTCGACCACGACTCAACACTGGTGATATAAGTATAACTCGCCCTTCACGTCTGTTGTAGGGCTGCTCTTGCAACTACAGTAGTGATGACTGCTGTCAATCAGAATTGAGCTGTGAACATTTTTGCCCTTCCAGGCCAACGATTTTATGAAGAAAATGGGTCGGGGGGGGAAGTGCTGAATTCACCTACAAAAATGTTGGCATACTTTGCTAACAGTGCTGGCTATTCTGTGGAAAGGACAACAGATTCTGTGTTGATTAGTCCACATTTCAAGGTTTCCCTCCTGGATGCAGTTGAAATAACTGCCAATCTACACAATTATTTTAAAACTCATTCCTCAAAGTTACTCGTTGGTAAGATGATGAATTTTTTTGAAAGAAGAAAAGAAAGCAAATGAACTTTTTCTTTTTTTTTTCTTTTATTTATTAACTAGGCTTTCTGTTACACATTTTTGTTTGAACTTTTAATTTGTCTTAAAAGCAAGAAACAAATATAAATTTTCTTAAATATGTATTCCAAGGATATAAAGACAAAGACTAAAAAGATATGTAACAAATAATTTAACATTTTTAAAAACAAATTGAGACTCTGCTGAAATTTTTTGAAAATTTATTTTCCAAATTGCTTCCTACTTATTTTTATTGTCTGCATTGGTTCTTTTTTTTTTTTTTTTAAATACAGAAATTTCAAGAACTTAATTTTGTCTTTATCATTGTACTTTTTTCATTATCTTCTGTGGCAAGAAAAATTTAAAAATTTTTTTAGCCCAAGTCTTTGGAATAGAATCTTTATGTTCTAGAAAATTAAACCATTTCATAAGACTTCATGAATGGAGAGGTATAGTGTTCTAGTTGGTAAGGAGTTTCCATATTTGAAAATTTTATCCTATTTTCTTTATACATTTTTTAATTACAAAGAAAATTTAGAGATGTTAAAGAAATTCTGCTTTGGTTTTCTGAAATTCCTTCTTTTCATCAAACTTAATCCCAGCATCCCCAAATCCTATTTTAGCTGAAGGAAAAGATGTTAAAATACTGTCAAATCTTTATGGGAAATAATACCAAAGTGACTTAAGTTATGAAAAAGAAAAATGTGAATTAAGTTTAGAAATCTTGAAAGCATTTTCATTGCCAAAAACTAAAAGTGTAATGAAAAGAAATAGCTCATTAAATTAAGGAAGAAGTGAATTAAAAATTAGAAACAATCTTCCTTGAATTCTTTGCATTTAACCCTTTAACTGCCACAATTAGTTTCCATTATGTGCATGTACACATATATGTGGATGCAATGTTTTTCTGTTTCTTGTTTTATAAAAGTGGCAAAAGGGTTTTTTGTTTTTCATGGATCAAAATTTTTAAATTTGTTTTATTTTATTTATTTATTTTTTATTTTTTGAAGGAAAAATATTTTTATGTACACACAAGCAATGGCCAGTTTCTATTAGAATTTTATCCGCTGATCAAAAATGATTCAAACAGCTTTTAATACAAAAAAATTCTCCACTCAGTTTCTTATTTCAATATTGATAAGTTTAATTTTTGGTATATTTATTTTCAAACAAAAAGTTTTAATAATTTTCTTTATTAATAAGTTTGAATTAACAAAGTTAAATTAGCCTAAATAACAAGCAAACATTTCTACTCTTCAGTAAAAATAAGGCTGTTTCTCCCATTATTTTCTGTGAAACTATATGTTAGGGAACTCTTTACATAGAATTAGGTGCTGTTTTATTTTTGGTCATTAAACCTGTCATTTTGTATAATTATTTTTTTTTTTTTTTTTTTTTTTTACAATATATTTAGTTTTAATATGATCATTTCTTTTGGCAAATTTTTAATGCTTGGAAAATAATTTCCTTTGGTGCTAATAACAAATCTTTACAGTGTTAGAAACTGTCTTTTCAGTACTAAAAACAAAAGTATAAATGAAGTTTTAAGTCATTTTTATTTCCTATTTTTACTTATTGAAAAATATTTTTTGCAAGTATATTTGGTTTTTGCTTTTCCAAAGACATGATGCTGTGAATAAAAGAATTAAAAAATAAAAATAAAAACATGGGCATTCTTTACAAATATATAAACTGGAATTTCAAGAACTAAATTGTTAATCTTATCATTGTGGCTTATGCAAACCTGAAACTAGTTGATGAAAAAAAATTAAACATTAATAGTTAAATCATGATGCTTTATTTATGGCTTTATCTTTTAACAAATTTTTTTCAATGCAAATATATATTTACAATTGTGTAATTATTTTTCTGTAAAGTAGTAACAATTTTTAAATGTAAGATGAGGGTATTTTGATCCTTTTACCCTAGAAATAAAGGACAGCAAATAATGTAAGGACAGTAATGAAATTGTATGTAAATGATTTTTGTTTTGTTTTTTTTATTAATTTTATTTTTTAATATTTTTTAATACTTGGTCATTCAAAGTGCTGATTAATTGTATCAGCCAAAGTAGAGAAGTACAACTTAAATCAGTTTCTTCTCTGCTGACTGCTTCCTATCCACCCTTGCTATACTTAGTGCAGATCAGGTTTTTATGGGAAAACAGGTCTTGAATTTGGCTGTTGTTGGTCAGTATATTCAAAAGATGATATCCTTCATTTGAGGTTACCAACATGGCTGTTTTTGCACTTGTCTTAACCAAAGCCAGATTGTGATAAGTAAAAAGATTGTTTTGTCTATTTTTTCTCCTATCATGTTTTTATCATATTTAAAATAGTTTAAAAAATAAAACTTCATTATTTTTTATTTTTTTAATAAAATTTGATTCTCTCATTTTGAAATATTTTATAAGTATACTTAAATGTTTGCCTCTGAGTTCAGAAAGGTTTGCATATTTCATATGTGTGGCGAGAGATTTAATAAACTAAACCAATGCCCACAAATACAATCTCAATGTTCAGCTCCAAAGAGAGGCATCTTAAAAGCTTCAAGCTATTTACGAGTTGACTGAGGCAGTTGATAAATCATGAATGTTTGAATAGTTTCTTGAAGTCAGCAGAAAGATAACATAAATTTGGTTCTGTTTTTAAAAGTTGTCAAATAAAAAAAAAAATCTTTTGCATATAATCTTTAATATACATTGTCCACATGTTCAGGTTGAATTATTTTCAACTGGAGGAAAGCTAGACAATTATTTGATTTTTCTCTTTTGTTATTTTGTTCTGTTTGGTTTTCTATAAGGAAACAAAGATCTCATTTTTTTTTTTTTTTTAAATATTATTTTGGTAGCCTAATTGTTGCCTTTTCTAAATCTTGGATAACTGTCTCCTCTCACTCACATACTGTTCATTTGTGATGCATTTTTCAGCAAATGTTGCCATTTTTACCCACTTTTTATTCTTTCTCTGGTTTGGCCAGTTATCATATTGCTTGAAATATCTCCATTCACTCACACATTGTCGGGGGAAAGGAGGTACAAAAAAATAAAACCAAAACTAAAATTACAGCCCTGAAATCCTGGACTAAAAGATAAGTTAGATTATTACTTGCTTCATAGATAGATTGCATTGCCAATCTGTCTTAAGATATACTCCCCATGTTCATTTCTTTATTTGGTTCATCTGTCTGTCTCATTTGTGAGACATAGTTATTCTCTCTTGCAAAAGAGAGATATTTATGGTAGTCCAAGTGGTGATAATACTCATAGCATTATTTAATTTTCTGCAATTTTTTCCTTTTTTTTCTTTTTGTAGGATTAAAATTTAACCTTAGTCTTAACTTTTTTAATTAAAAATTTCACCACAAATGTTAAATACCTTTTAATTTTGATTTTTCATTTTTAAAATGTTTTAATATTGTACTTTTAATTTTTTTTTTTTTTTCCAAAAATAAAATTTTTTATTTTAAAAAAAATTATTCTTTACTTGTTTACTGCTTCTACTAATGGCTATCAATTTCTATGCCTAAAAGGAAGATTTTTTCCATTATAAAAATTTAAATTTAATTTTTAGAAACTTTTGTAACAATTATTTCAAATATTGGGGTTTGTTTTTGTTGTAGTTTTAATTTAAGAATCCATAATTAAGTTCTAAATTCTGCAACATATTTTTCTCTTATATACAAACACATACCATTTGAATTGCAAAACTATTGTTTTTCCTTACAAAACATTTTTATTGAAATCTCTCAATTCTTACAAAAAGTGATTTTAAAATGTTTTTCTCTAAATGTTAATGAACACTTTCTTATGTCATTCTAGAAAAAAAAAATTATAGATATGGACTAATATTAAGAAACAGTTACATTTTTTTTGTATATCAGCATGAGGTGAAAATGACAAAAAGTACAATTGGTCAGATGTGCAAACTATTATGGATATAAAAACTTTGGCCTTCATTTTTGTTATTAGGTATTATTATCTTGTATTACAACATTTTTGGTCAAACAGTGAGTCTTATGACATTCTAAAAGATTTTATTTTTTACATTCCATTTAAAACTTAACAGCTTTGCCAAGATTTAAAGGGTAGCATGGAAAATTTATAGTCTTTTTCTTTGATACTGCAATAATAGTCAACCTAGTTATGGTAGTAATTGTAGTAGTGATAATGAAGATAATAAAAAATATAGTAGAAATAATAGTAATGAAGCAAATTTCGGTCTGTGCAATTCTGTGATATAAAAACTGTTCACTTCCAAATGTCCGAGAGTTGTTGGGACAGACATGTTTTTGCTTTGGACTTTGTTCAGCAGGTCTTCAATTCAACAGAATGATAATTTGGTCTTTTACTACTGTAACACCATTAATACAAGCAAGATGCATCAGTCTGTGATGAAATTGATGTAATAAATTGCTTCAATTTCAAGACATCAGCAGTGAAGTGTAAAACTAAAAACAAATTATGATAAATAAAACAGATTTTTAATTAATATTTCAATTTTGATGTTATTTGTGTATTAAAAAAATTAAGCCAAACATTTACCACAAATCAACCACCACTACATTATTTTTATTTATTTATTTATTTTTTTGTAAAACCAACTTTCCAAAAGAAAGTGGCTCTTACATTTTGATATGTTGGGTTGGAAAGAAAATAGTTGTCCACATTCAATTCAAAAAATAATAATAAATATTCATCACTTATCTGTTGGCTTCATTCATTAATACTCTCATTTATCTTTTAAAAAATTCTATGCCAGATATTAATGTCACTAAGAAAATAAAAACAAAAAAATTTTACTGGATAATTTTAGTTTGTATTACTATTGCTTTTTGATAATAATTAAATCTGACTTCAGCATAAACTTCAGATTATATGTAAAAAGATAAAAAATTTTCATATTTGATTTGATGCCAATAAAAAAGACTTAAATTTAAACTAGCAACATTGCTCTTTCAGTCAAGAGAATTTCGTATTAGAATTTCACTTTTTACATTTTGGGGGGTTTTTTTTGGGTTTTTTTTTTTTTTTTTGCTCATGTAAATGTAATTTTGAGTTGAGTTTTGATGCAATTTTCTAATATTTTAAATTTTTATTCATTAATCTTCTTTCAAACACCATTACAGCAAAATTTTAGTAGAGTATTTGAGAAATTTTTGAGCAAATTTAATTTCTGTCAGTTTTCTCCTTGTGACTCATTTTGGCACCGGCTGTCAGAAAACAAGGAATTGCTTGCTTTTGTTGTCTTCAATTTAATAGGAATCTATTTTTGTTTACTCTGAAATACTGCTAGATTTGCTTGCTCATAGGTATTTATTAAGTTTAACTTAGTCCAGTATCTGAGGAGGATTGAAATGGGAAAATTGTTACCTCAAATCTTTTAATTTGCAGTAATTTGTCTCAAAAACCAGCACTGAAACACCTACTTTTGGCCTGGGTTTGTAAAATAACCTCTTGGCACTTTGAAAATATGCAACTATCTCATCCACTAAGCAGGTCCAATATTTAATGCTGTTACTGATAGCAAAGTTTGTCAATGCATTGGAAGCATGAAACTGTCATGGCTAAATTCCACATTGTGTATCCAGTTATGAAGCACTTGCATTATTAGGCAAATTTTTCATTAACAAAGAGCACAGTCTCTTTTTAATTAGGAACAATGTTGTGCAAGCATCTATCAAACTAAAGACAGACCTTTAGTTTGTATTATTGCTGAGTATAATGAACTAATAGGCTTAACTACTTGCATATGTCCTTGCTTAAAATAAGAGTGAGATTTGAAAACAAACTAATAAATATCTTGTTTTTGATGTGTTGAATGCTAGATTATAGATTACAATTAAAAATATTTAAAGATGATTAAACTGATTTGTATTTTATCTGAACACAGTTTAAGACAATATAACCAACAAATATTTTCTATAGTTTTATAAACTAGAATATAAATCTACTTACTATTTCATCATGAAGCTATTTCTAGCTAATTGAATTAAGTACTGATACGGGAATTATAAAAAATTGAATTGATGGCTAAGGAGATCATTATATTAAAGTCTATTATAATTTTTAATCTTATCAAACCAGAAGTATACATGATGTAAACCTGTGATAATATCATGAGACTTATTACTATGTTTTTTCAAATTGTGTTTGTTTCCAGTGTTTGCAAATAACTGAAATACTGACACATACAGTTTTTCAGGCCACAGCAATTTTAATTTTTTATTCACAAATAAAAAGAACAGCAATCACCACTGCATTTAAGACACACAGTTAAGTAAATGTATTTCTTTGATTGTTTTGTAAATGGAGAATACGTGATAGTCTGTATTGTATCTGGGTTTGAGTGATTTTATATATATATATATATATATATATATATATATATATAAAATTATTTCTCAATGATTTTATCATAAAATGTGAAGCATTTAGTTAAAAAAAATTTGTTTTTTAATTTCCTATATGCTGTCTCTTTATTTGGAATGTATTCTTTTAAGGGAATTACAATAAACAGTAATACCTTTTAAAAGACTGGTTTTATGAAGGTCAATGAAATTAAAAGCAAAAATTGTTTTTATTAAAATTTTATGAAGTTAGAAATGACATTGGAACAACAATCAACTTTATACAAATTAACCAGTTTAAAAAAATATCTTGGTCTGGCTTTGAAGTGTTTCATGAATTTTATTCACAATTTTTTAATTCTTTTAATTCAGTTTAAAATCAGTTAAAATTATCCAAATAAAATGTACAAAGTTACATATAAAATACAGAACAGTTGTTTTAAAAAGTTCAAATGTGATATAATTTTTTTTAATATAAAATATACTAGCTTTAGTGGACAACTTCTTTGCCCAACATTTTTAAATTTGTGGTCAGTATTTTAAAGATAATAAATGTTGACTACTTAGTGCCTAAAAGTTAAAAAAAAAAAAATCTTTAAATCCATTCATTATTTTTGTTCATTCTCTTTGGTCTTGTGTAGTGATCACATTATCAACCCATCATTTCATGTGCATAAGGGAATTTTGAAGGTTCATTCAAAAGCAGATAGCTTTGTTAAAAGTTATTTGAAAGTATTTTGAGTTGAACTGCAATCATTCGATAACCTAAAAAGTAGTAAAAAACACTTCACTCTAATTTGTAAATTGATCAGAATTTAATTGGAAATCTATTCAAAACTTTCTAGCAATAAATTTATGTTGCATGCAAATATACACACATATATTTACATGTACATATATCTACAGAAATATATACACTTTTGAATGCAAAATTCTTTAGATTAAGTTTTAACTAAAGAGTGGACATTAAGCAAAATCTTTGACATCCATATTTTCACTTGATGTATATTTGTATCAGATAAGTATTACAAATAAACAGGTAAATATTGGATGATATAAACAAATGGTACCCCCACATTCTCATAAATTCAATATATGCAAACTATTAGATATGTTCATTATACATTCTACTGAACCTAAAATAACCCTTATGTAATCTCTTAAGTATGCTTTTCTCATTCTTGTTCATAGTTTCATAAACAATCACAATAAAATTCAGTTTTCCATGTGTTCCTTTTAATTTCAATAAATTTTATTTTTTTGAGGTAGAATTACTACATTCCAGAAAGATAAAATACATCTGAAACCCTGGCCATTTGCTCAGAGAACCAATTCTTCAGTGGCAGATATATAATGCAAACATAGGTATACAGTTATTCAAATAAAATGTAACATCAAAGAAACTTTATTTTCTTAAATTTTTCTAGCTGAAAACAATATTAATTCCAACTGTTATGTTTTTCTAGTCCTTTATCATAATAACCGATAACTGTTTCTCTTTCTGAGTTAAAATGTGACGGTTCACTCTATATATAGATAACAGCAAAAAAAACAAATAGAACTAATCATGTTGACTTTAAACTATGAGTTATATACAAATAGTACTGTAATTTTTCAACAATAAACAAATATTCAACCAAAATGGTTATATTTTATTGATTTATACATTTCAAGTCAATTTCATCAAGGAAAAATGTCTAAAAAAATATATATTTTTTTTAGTTTTACATATTTGAATATCTAGAAAGACTTGATTTTTCTGGAGCAAAAGGCCCAAAATCAAGACCAAATAAGCTTAACAAATGAAACTAGTTTAAAAAAAATGTTAAGCTACAAAAATATTTCCAGAGATATTTGCTATGTTAATAATTACAGATTTTCTAAAAATTTATTTGGAATAAAATTGTTTGTTTTATTCTTACTTTTTAAAGATTATATCAGGTCTATTCTATCATATATCAATCTTCTGCTATTTTTAAAAACAAAGATTTGCATATCCTGTTTTTATTTTAGTCATGGTTCATAATTGAAAAATTACAGAAGATAGTAGGAAACCATTTTTCCATGTTTTTACATTTTTGATATACACCCTTGGATTGGAGTTGTGCTGGTGACAATCTGGTACTCACAATAAGTAGACATTACCATATTTTGTTCTTTTGCAACTTGTATTTTCTCCTCTTGCTTTTTTGTTTTATTTGTATTTTTAAAAAATTTTTATAAAACCCCCGCATCCTTTTTTTTCAAGCTCACAATTCCACAAAATCATTTCTTCATTATCAAGAAGCATAAACAAACAAGGAAAAGCAATCGAACATGTTTTGAAATTATTTTTTTCTTAAAAGGTGCCTAGTTTATTTTTTTCCATTTGTTCTTTTTTTTGTTTGTTTTTATTGTTAATCATTTGGCTCAATAGTTAAGTTCTACTGTAATCTATGTGAAAATTATATAATTTTAACTTTCATATTTTTAAAAATTGTCTCTCATTCAACTGACATATTCTGTATATAGCTGGAGGTGATCTGCTCTGGACACAGCTCTATAGGGGTCACAAATCAGCCTAATTCTATATTAATTCCACTTCTTACTCAATGTTGGATGCAACATTTCCCAACCCAACCTGATGAACATTTATCATATAGAAATCATCTTATCATCAAGTCTTGATTGTTAAAAAGAAAACAAAAGTTATGAATAAAAGGGGACTGAACTTTATGAGTTGTTATTCACTTTTTAAAGTGATTATATGCATGCAAAAGACTACATCTGAAATAATGGGACAAGCTCTCAAGTGTTTTTAATATTTACTTGATACCATATTACAGTAAAGTTTTGATCATATAAAGCATTGATAGTGTCTTTAGAAAAGAATGTATTTTACTAAAATAGCAGAAAACTTTACATATATCTTACAGATTAAATTTTTAATTTGCTTGTCCAAGCATTAATGTAATATATAATGCCACTGCATGATGAATGTTAATTCCACATAAACAGCTGGTTCTTAATGACTGACTTGGTGTCTGAAAATAATTTTGATATATTTTCTACTCTAATTATGAAGATTTATATTGTTTATTTTAGCTTTCACCTGAATCACAAGTCAATGCTGTCAAGTATAAGCTTTTCTATGATATGGTATCAGTCAAAGATTAACTTTGCTTTTTATTTAAGCTTCTGTTTTTTTTTGTTTTTTTTAAGTTTGCTTTTGAATCTGCAAGCTAAAAATTGTGAAGGAAAATTAGTTCATTTTCATTTAACTATACTGAGAATATGCCTTATTTAAAACTTTTGACAGCTTTAACCCTCTTCAATATTATAAAAAAATAAAAATAAACCCTACACATAAATTTATATATAACTGTAAAATAACTTAAGTACCAAGGAAAAATGAAAAATCTTTTTTAAAAATCTATTTGTCTACTGCTTAGAGCTTAAGATCAAAGATATCTCTTGTATGTATAGTGTTGTGAAAATGGCTTATTTTTTTTAATTAAAATTTAGGCAAAACTATTATCAATACCTATTTATTTCCATAAAATAATACTACAAAAGTGAATTTTACATTCTGTAAACTATTTTTCTCAGGGGGGGGGAATAGCTTATACCTATTAAAACAAATTTACCCAAATTAGTTCTACAGAAATGAGTTTTACTCTTGTCTTACAGAAGAAAGATGTAATAGTTTACAAATAAAATATTTCCTTTCAAATATCAAATAATGCCTATTTGGAAATATAACCAGCAAGAATTTTTGAAGCAGAGGATAAAAATTAAAAGCAAATTATTTTGTAAATAAGAGAAAATTTAATTTCAACTCTTAAATGGTTAAATTTGTCATGTAATTTAAGTACCAATTTTTTTTTTTTTTTTTTTTTTACTACTATCAATCATTGGGTGATATCCAGGAATTTAAAAAAAAAATACTAGAAGTATCTGATCTTGGTTTTAAATCACTTTAGTTAACTGCAAGATAAATGTTTCCAACCAAGCACCTGGAATAAAATCTCAAACGTTCTAACCCATATTCTGATGCTGTAACCATTGCATTTGACCAAGAAATGCAAGTAAACTCCCAGGTTATTTTAAACATTATGCTAATTTTTACATTTGTAATTTAAAAAAATGTAACTTTCTTATTTATACATAAAAAGCAGATATTTATTAAACTTAGTCTGGCATAAAATCAAATGGGAGAAAGGATGATTGTGTCACAGCAATATTTCAAATGGTAATCAGAATTTAAAATATTAACTTCTTTTTTAAACTGAAACAACAGCAACTGATGTTAGTGGGGAAATATACAACTACCTCAGCTACCAAGTAGATTACAGAATTGTTTATAGTGAAAACAATTACTTATTTAGCTTTTCATATTAAAACATTCATAAAATCTTCATGTTAATTTATCAATAAGCATTTTTAATATCAATCATACATAACATAATTTTGTATTAGACTTTGATGATTCCAGTGTCTGTACAATACATGGTATTATTAATTTAGTCACTGCGACCAACTAATGGCTACACTGTCAGACAACATCCAGTAAGTATTGGGCACTAGCCACATTGGGAGCATGTAGAGGGCAGGCATCAAACGAGAACAGGCACACCAACAAAGTATGTGCTTGAAATTAAAGATAAGGGAGGCAATTAAGATAAGGATAAGCAAATGTAATGAAGGATTGAAGACTACCTGAACTTCTAATAAAGAGAAAACTATCATCTGCTATTATGTGGACTTAACTGTTTCAGAAGAGCTCAGTAAGGTAATTAACATCCATCAGCATGAAATGTAGAAAATCAGCTTTATTGGAACCACTTCATGTGCTATTGTGTTTCTGCTAGAGAGAAAGTAAAGTATCTTAAGACAATGCAATGTCAAATTACTCACTCTCTATAAAGTAAGTGTGATAGCAGTGAATGTTCTCCTGACTGATCACAGTGGGTAAAGTTTTTACCTGAGTTGTCAGAACTTAACTCCAAATCTTTACTGATTACATCTACTCAGAATCCTTGTGTGGACTGAGGACCAAGAGAATCACACATGACATGATTTTTCTCTGTAGATTAGCTCAAGGAGAGATGTTAAGAACAGGAGAGTTTTGTTTCAGCTTACGAAGATGGATTGCCTCCCACAGCTGTTTGGCATCATCATCTATTTCTGTAAGAACATGCATAGTGTGATCAGCTATGGTCACCTTCAAGTCTTTCACAAATCAAAATGGCACAAAACAAGAATATGTTCTTGCATGAAATTTATTTAACATTATCTTTTTGCTGCTGCTGAATTTCACATTCAGATATTCTACACAAAGTGTTTTCTTACACACTAGAAGTGACAGAAAGCTGTTCAACTTTGGTCTTGTCCCCAAGGTGGGCAAAATTTGCACAGCCCTCATCAGATGAAAATGTTGTTTATTGATAATGCAGCCCTGACCTTGTACGTCGATGAGGATCTCTAGCATCTGATCAATTAATTTTTCCATGTGTACAGAGGTTTTGAATGGATTATCAGCATGAAGAACTCTAATTTCATGGGTTAAGATGTTTCTGCACCACCATCAATAATGAGGTGTTTGAAATCACTGACCACTGCTTATTTGTTGGAATTAGGCTTATGGTTATATCTTTTTTTTTTAATAAAAAAAATATAATCCTGAGATATGTAGGAGTTACATCATTAAGAGTTTTGCATCATATATGATAAATATAAGGCAAATATTAGTTATCTGCAGAAGTTTATATATTTACACATATTTTTTTAAAAAACAAAGGATTGCTGTCTATGTTATGTTTAAAATATAAATATATATGACTTCGCATTTTCTTTGTAAAGCTTTTCAAGATAAGATAAAATGTTTGGCCAATTTACTTTTTTTTCCAAGGTTTTAACTTAAATACCTTAAATTATAGAGTAACTTTTTTAATGTCTTGTGAAATATCTCTGAAAAATTATTTTGCAATTCTCTCTCCAAATAATTTCTTGAGAATGATAGTTTTATGCTGAGGTAAAGTTACCATTAGTATTTTATAAAACGTCAGTTATTATCTTGAGCTTTTTTCTTTCTTTTTTTATTTTTTAGATTAATGAATACAGATTATTTATTTCATTTGATCTGACAAGAGATGAATTAGCAGAATTATTATACTGAAATCTATAAAAAAGGAATTAAATAGTTATATTTTAACTTAATATAAACTGAAAATAGCCATGAAATATACATATTATTCTGAATATTCATCCTGCAGTTTAAAACATTAGGCATGTTGTTTCTCAAATTTCTTTAAGCCTCTCTATCCTAAATTCTAATATTTAATTATTGAAACACAACTCTGTTTCTTACTATGAATCATTTAGAATTTTCCAACCTTTCAACTCCTTTTAAGGTTTAAAAACAGAAAATAGATGAAGCAAGATCTGGGGAGTAAGGTAAATGGTCTTTTCACTCAAACCTCAAATTATTCAAAAGCAGATGAATTGTCATGTAAAAAGAGAGCACCTTCTGCTGATTCCCTCACCATTTTTCTTTCTGTGCCTTGTCTAATCAGCATAGCAAGTTAGTAATCTGCATTGACTATTTGGCCTTTCTGAAAATAGTCATCAGTCATCTGTTATTCCCTAAAAACTGTGACCATGACTTTTCCAGTTGACTTTTTAATTTATTTGGCTGTGCAAACTCAAGTACTGCCACTGCATGTACTCTTTGGTCTCTAGATTGTGATAGTATATCTTGGTTTTATCAATAGTGACAAGTCATTACACAAAATCATCAACAGATTACTGAAAATACTACAAAATAAACTTAGATATCTCCACACAATGTTGTTTCTGGTTGGCATCCACTTGACTGATAGCTTTTGCATGCACAATTTATGAATTTTAATCCAATATATTCCTTTGGATATCACTACTGCTTCAGTAATTCTTTTTGACATGATTTATCAATTAGCCAAAATTAAGTCATAATAAAACAATTTTACTACTGAAGGCCTTTTAGACTGTACTTTAATAGTAATAAATCATTTTTCCACATTTAAGCAATACATTCAATATTTATTGTCTGTTCCAAGACATTTTCCTACAATCAGAAAAAAGTGCATTTATAAGGAGAAACTGATGAAAATTGCAAAGTTAAAAATTTGGCTAGTGAGAAGAGGAGAAGGGAAAGAATATCAAATCTCTTATCCCGAGTATTATGAATGGTGCAAATGAAAAAACGGAACTCTTACTCCATTGTGAAATTGACATTTATTAAATGACATAAAAAATAATAGCACAGAATACAAAATTTACAAAACAAAGTTGCATAAAATTTTCCTTAGTGTGCCTAACACTTAAGAAAGATAACAAGTTCTAATTACAATTCTGTTGGGCTCATGAAAGCAATTATAATTGTTATTAACAAAATATTCACTTACTTCAATTCATTTGACTGTTGAAAGATGTTGAGAAGGTTGACAATTCACAGGTGTTGCTGAGTTTCTGGTTTAAACAACATTTCAGTTTTACAAATCGGGATGAAATAAATCTTTTATTGACATAAGTTCAGAATCATGGTTAATAACTTTAATTTTTGTCAGACAAACCAAACTTCTCAAATAGCTGCAAATCAGCTCCAAATTGAATCAGAAATTTGATATCATGGGATCATAACTTACTTTCCCCATTGGTTAAAATATCACAAAATGTATTTCATTAAGCCACACTTGTTCACAAACTTTATTACAGTAGGTTTTCAGTGCATCAGACTTGAGCCGCTTTTTATACAATTTTTTAAAACGAATTTTATACATGTACCTTTCATAAACCGTCAGGCTTCATTTTGGCAGTTATTTTTTTACAGCATCAATTTTCTTGAGTCTCACATATACAAAGTTTTTTTTACACATCGATTTTTTTCAAACCATATTTTTACCAGCCGCCTGTCTTCATTTTTAAAGTTCATTAAAGAGTACGTACGCTATTAGTAACTCTGTTTTCAAGAAAGTGTAATACACACTCGTAGTCTGTTGTATTATTTTTTTTTAATTTACGTTTTAATTATTTTTTTATAAGACCCAAATTACTTCACAAGTGGATGCGTTTTTAATGGAGAAAGCAATCATTACTTCTTATTTTTGTTTGAATATTGTATTTTTAGATATGAATTATGAGTGGACAATATTTTAATTTTCTACTTACTTATTGGAAAAAGTTCTGTCAAAAGATAAAAAAATAAGTTAGAATGTGAAAATAGCTTACAAGCTCCCTTTAGAAGGCAGATTATTTCTTAAATTAAAAAGTACGACAGGCGACCTTTGTAGATGAAAATATCAAAATTTAAATTTAATAGCACAGTGATACATCCATAAACTAAAACTTTGGAACGAAGTAAATCAGACCTGAAATAAAAATTTATAAATCAATTGATTTTACAATTATACGTTGCAATACTACAAACTTTTTATTTGAATAAAAACTGCCACAAGTTACACACATGCAAGTGCTTCTTGTGTAAGATTTTTTAAGCTGGATATAGGAAAGAAGTAACTGTCAGTTTATAAGATTTTATGCCAGTAATCATAAGTATATCAAACATAAAATGATGGTTTAAAAAATTAGAGAGTTGTAGGCAAAAAAAAAAAAAAAATCAAAAAACGTTTGGTTTACAATGGATCCTGAAAAAAAAAAAGTCATACAACAAATGTACAAAACTCAATTGAACCAGAACCAAATCAAGAATAAAATGAATAAACAACAAAAAGAGAATATTGAGATAAAATTCTGAAATTTATGTGAATAATATTTAATTAAAATAACATTCAGGTTGAAAACTATTCCTTTATTCGAGTGTGTTTAAGCCAGGAAGGAGACTTTTCGACATTCAGTCAACAACAATAGCAGAATAAAAAGAGTTCAACAGAATAATGTACAAGAAGAAAGATTTACATTTAACTTCATAACCATGGCATGTCAAGGAAAAATTAAAGAAAAAGTTACATAAAAAGTAGCAATATTGTTTTCGGTGATAACTGACATTTATTTATGTGAATTTGAATAAAATTAATTTTTAAACAATGCGAATTTTCTACAAAGTATGCCAAGAAACTCCAGTTGAGCCTAATAAAAACGTACTTTTTTCCCCCAATATCCACGACAATTACCTATCTTTTATATTTAATTTAACTTAGTGAATTCGATTGTCATGTTCTGAACAATGATGACATGAAATAAAATTAAATATTTGCATTGTTTAATGACATAAATCATTGTGTAGAGATACTGTGGTGTATGTACTTTACAAATACAAAGTGAAAAAGTTATTTAGTGTTTTTGTTAACTGAAAATACGTAACCCCTATAAAATGAATATATGTGTTTAAAAACATCAGATCTCTTACTAAAGATAAAACACATTGTGGAATATGAACCGAAGGCAGAAACAAAATTTGAATGAGCGGGAAATTTCCAGAATAGAAAAACGAAACAATAAAGGGAAATAATTGGTACAAAAGATTTTTTTAAATAATTTTTTCATAAAAAAAGTTGTATCTTTTTTTAGCCATAAATAATTTTTAAAGAGTAAAAATTCAAATGTATAATTATTGTAATGACTTTATTTGCTGCATTTGACTTTGCATTACAAATTATAATGTGCGAACAAATTAATGATTTTTTAAAACGAGTGTCAGTTACTTAATCAAAATAATGAGCATTTTAAAAACTAGTCTTTTACTTTCTTTCAAATTGAATATTTAATTTAAATGTCAGAAAAAAAAATCATGTTATTCTTATAGGCCTCCGTCGGTCAGGGTTGACCATAGGTAGCATCCAAGTTGTCTGCTTGTCTACGTCTGTGACTGTAGAGGCCGATGCGAGAGAGACAATCTCTGTTGCAGAGGTCGCATGTGTTTTCTGTCTCTGGTCTGCTGGAACTGTCACTTTGCTTTCTGTGGACACGCCTTTCCGTGGCGGCTTGTGTCAGCTTCTCCTACCCTGACTAGAGGTCAAGGTTCCTCTCCATTCGGATCGTATGGCTGCCAGGCTCTCCCAGGACTTTGTATTGATGTCCACAGCTTTCAATGTTGCGTCTAGCTACTTCGCGGTACCACAGCTGTGGCCGCCCGGCGGGCCTCCTTCCAGCGGCCAACTCTCCATACAAGAGGTCATTGGGGATGCGGCTGTCTGGCATGCGATGGACGTGGCCCAACCAACGGAGTCTGTGCTGTCTGAGCAGTGTGAACATGCTGGGTAATCCTGCTCAAGGCAGGACCTCAGTGTTGGGCCCTTTATCTTGCCACGCTATTTCCAGGATGCGGCGGATGCTTCATATATGAAAGGTGTTCAGACGCCTTTCTTGCCTGGCGTACGTGATCCAAGACTCGCTGCCATATAGGAGTGTGCTGATAACGCAGGTGTTGCACACTGCCATCTTGGTCTTCACCGACAGCTTGGGATTGGTCTACACACGTTTTGTGAGGCGCGCAATCGGGAAGGCAGTCACAACACTTGTGACTGCCTTCCCGATTCTCAACATCTGCAGTGTGGCTGCGTCCTTGCTCCCACTCTATTCGGGATTTTCTTCGCGTTGCTTCTGAAATCTAAAGGGATTTACTTGCGTACGAGATCAGATGGCGGGTTGTTCAATCTCGCTCTACTCAGAGCCAGGACCAAAGTGCACGAAGCCCTTGTCAGAGACACCCAGTGTGAATTTCAGTCACTGATAAACCATTTCTCCCAGGCCTGCAGAGATTTCGGGCTGACCATCAGCCTGAAAACGACAAATGTACTGGGACAAGGTACCGAAACACCACCAGCCATTACCATCGATGACTATGAGCTCGGTGCAATCCATCAGTTCACGTACCTTGGCTCCACCATCACTGGCAACCTCACCTTAGACGCAGAGACTGACAAGAGAATCGGGAAGGCAGTGACAACACTTGCGCGCCTATGTTATTCTTAGCGAAGGATAAAAGAATACACTTTCGCGGAGGAAAAACACAAGTTTTTTTTTTTTTTTTTTTTTTTACCTGCTTGTAGCGAATGCTTAAAATTATTTATTATTGCATACAATAATTTTGGCACATGGCCGAAGGGAAAGGCTGATCCTCGCTAACTATCCTAGTCCTAGATAATCACGATCACGACCCATTCATCCGATACAAATTATCCCCTTACCAAAAGAACTCATCCATCTCCATTCAATCCTATATATACCACAATATCACATTATTCACTTCTACAAAAACACCCCATGATATAAAAATCTAAAATGTTTATATACATAAATATATAAAGATTTATTGAAACATGAAATGAGGGGGCGGGAATGAACCGAATAAACTAACCAAAAATTTAAAACGAAAACAAACTAAAACACAACAGATCTTAGTAATACCCGTCCGCCCCTCAAAATAATCAGAGTGGCCGCTGTATTCTGCCGATAGGCAGAATCAAGCAGCGCAATCATTAATGGAGTGAGGAAGGAAAAGATAAATAGTGGAGTGGAAAAAAGTCTGACCCAGCTGTGGTGAAAAATGGGACCAAAAAACAAACTGGGGATGTTGGGAATCTCAACCTGGATTAAAACAAAAGAGAATGCCAGGCCGGGAACAACACTTATTCACATTAACAAGAAAAATAGAAAACAGTCTAACTTAACCAGGGAAGGGTTCGCAAGAAGCCACCCCGTTATGACCAAGAGGACTTAAAAAAGGAACTCAAGACTAGCCTCTTTTACACGAACCAAGCTCGCTACTTTCACCCACCATCTGCTGAAATCTGTCGATATCAAACGCTTTGTATCAGTTCTGATCTTCACCTTCAGCTGATGCTGAAAGAATCCGATCATAACCTGATGAGAATAGTGTTCGTATCGCAAGAATCCCTTTTCCGCGACGTCCAAATCACCATTCGAGCCACGGTTAGCAGCATCAGAAACACCATTCGTTTCTCCCCAGAATACGGGGGCGACACATTATCGCACATGTATGCGAGATCGATGAGCACGAGAACATTGGAAGCGATACGAGCCGTCAACTCGTCGACATAGTCCCAGAAAGGGCGCATCTGAGTAAAATGATAGAAGGCTTGTGAAACCGTTTCTTTTAACCCACGGTCACAGCGATGACAGTCGGGTAAATCCGCCCAGCCCCATCTGAAGAACTTGTCATTGAGAGATCCTCAACCAATCCCCAGATAAGCGAAAACTCAGGGTTACTGAGGTAATTCGCCGCTGGCGCCCAGGACCAGAAGGAGCGCAACTCGGCCAACGACAAGCCAAATCGTCCACGTAGCGGTTCCTTCACGAATCCCTCTACTAATTCACAAGACCCTCCGAGGCTGTGAAAGGTCAGTGAACGAGGAATGACCCTCGACACTCGCTGAGAAAATTCGACAGTCTCCTGAACCTGCGACGGCGCTTAGCCCAGTATATGGGAAGAGTGATGGTAAGGCTAGGGAAGGCGTCTTGAACACTCCCCGCCAAAATCGAATCCTCAGTCAAAACGCAGTGTAGGAGAGCCAACCTCGAGGCGTGTCGGTGACACACCAAGTGTGGCATTCTTGGCCCCCCCATAACACGGATGCTGGACACAGCATTCTTTGCGGACCTTCTGCTTGCAACTACCCCACAAAAGGTTGAACAACAAGCCATCGATCGCCTTCCTAGGGTCCTTGCAGAGAAGAAGTACAGGTAAGCAGTAAAGAATAAAAGGAAAGACATAAGTGACACACGCCTCAGCTCTACCCTTCAAGGATAACTTCCTTCGGAGCCAAGTCCCAACCGGCGCTCCGACCTTTGTCTGTACTTCTGACCAATTTTTCTCTAGCTGGAGGTCGGGTCCAAACCACACTCTAAGAATGGGGACAGGACCGTCCGTCCAGTTGAAGGACCCCGGAAGAGCGACCCCCTTCCAAGAATCTAACCGCAAGCCGGAAGACTTGTTGCGGTTAATCTTGGGCCCACGTGACCTTTTCGTACTGTTCAAGCGCCTTCTGTACCACCTCAATGTCGCTGCGACACGACACGAAAATGAATACATCATCGGCGCAGGCGGAAACCTTGGTTTGAACTCCACCAGGGACAGCGATTCCACGTAGGACCGGACTGCTCGTAAAGTAGGGGCGACAGTTTGTAACTCAAGCGAATGCTTAAAAAGTTAAAATTAGAAAAAAAAGATTCTGAACAACCATATAGGATTTTTAGGTAACCTTATAATTTTCAATTAGAATTTTAAATTGTCACGTGAAAAATCATTTATGACCGCGGCGCACAGACACAAAAAATGTACTTTAAATATCAAATTCAATTGGGTAAATTTCCTGCCTTGTGGCAAGCAGCAGCAGCAGCAGCAGCAGTATTTAATGCTACTACTCAACGCGGCGACTATGACAAGCTGTTACTACCGCATCAACAACCATCTGTACAATGGCGAGATTAAAGTGCTTCTTTGACATTGTCATTAACGGAAAACCTTCTGGTCGAATTATATTTGAACTCTTCAATGATATTGTTCCCAAAACGGCTGAGAATTTCCGAGCTTTATGTACAGGAGAGAAAGGTTTCGGTTACAAAGGATCGAAGTTTCATAGAGTCATTCCTAATTTCATGCTTCAAGGTGGGGATTTTACCCGCGGAGACGGTACCGGCGGCAAGAGCATTTACGGTGAGAAATTTGCAGACGAGAATTTCCAACGCAGACACACAGAGCCTGGTCTACTGTCTATGGCTAATGCCGGTCCCAACACCAACGGTTCTCAATTCTTTATCACTACCGCAGCGACGCCATGGCTTAATGGCAAACACGTCGTGTTCGGCAAAGTTATCGAAGGGATGGATGTTGTAAAAGTTGTGGAAAGCAAAGGTTCCGATAGTGGCAAAGTCTCCGATGCTATTTTGATTGCGAACTGTGGAATTGCTTAATTTTTCACGCAATTACACTAAATTAGTGCGTACTTAATGAACTGGTAACCAGAAAATCTGAAATGAAGCAAAGAAAAAATGTTTGCTGTTATTGAATCTGTAATTAAAAACTTACTCTTAATTTTGAGTTTTTACTCTTTTTCTTTAGTAATAAATGAAGTTTCTTTTTCAGGAAAGGTGACTCCTTTCTAATTTAACCCTGCATACAAATTCAAAATGCTTAACGTTTGGTTTGAAAACCAGTTACTTGCTTCGCCACAAAACTTACTCCTTATCAAACAGGTAAGTCATCAAAAAAAAAAAAAAAATTACTAAATTCAATTGGCCTGTTTCTTTTGAGGTAATCAAAATTAAATGACTCTTCAATGCAGCCGAATGATTGCTGTTTCTAGATTAACTATCCGTGTAAAAAATCGTTTTGTTTCTAATAATGGTGGCACTTCTTTTTGAACTTGATATTCAGCTGTCCAGTCATGTGTGTGTATATGTATAACTTTTTTTTTTTTTATACCTAACGTGCATTTTTTAACCATATATATATATATATATATAAATCTTCGCTGGTGCAAGAACGATTTCTCTGAGTTTTTATTCTTACGTAGTCAATTCGCAAGACTAAATATTTTTGCATGCTTTAAGCTCATGACCTAAAAGCTCATAAGTTGGATCATATGATCCAGCGATTTGGATAATGGCTCCTTAATGGATAATAAAGTTTCACGACTTAACCTAAGGAATTCCTTTTATCACTCATTACAAATTGAAATATAGCTTCCTGAATTAACGACATAAAAAAAAAAAAAAAAAACTTGTAGCGTTGGATGCTAATAACGTTACGGTGCCTCACTTCTAAGACTTCCCTTCTTAGCACATCTAGAAAAAAAAATGCTACTTTTAAAGCCGCACTCGAAACCATCGTACCATTTTAAATTTAAAGATGGAAACTAGTTAAAGTGGTAGTGCTTGACTTGCACTGTGCATGTGAAAAGTAGATCCTGAAGCTTCTGCTCATAATTGCCAAGTTGATTTTTGTACAGACCATATTATAATTGACGCAATGTTTTTTTTTTTTTTTTTTTCCTCTTAATTCTATATTCAATTTCCCAACAAAAATTGAACTGATACCAGTGTCGACACATATTGTAGCCTTGCACTGTTTCCTATCATGTGAGCGACTGCTACAATGAAGTTGCTTAGTGATGTCAAATCTTTATTCTTTACTATCTCTACTACCCACGTGTCCCAGTGAATATTTAATGTAAGATCTTAAATGTGTGAAAGGAAAGAACAAAAATTACTTTAATACTGCGTGACAATTTTTGTCCGTGTTCTGATTTACTTGCCTTAACTTGCTGTCGTATCAACTACAACGGAAGAAGCTAAAAGGATTAAGAATAAGATTTACTTCGATATTTGACTACGTAAACGTTTTTAACGAAATTACTTGCAATAGCGGGAGAGAATAAGACACGCTAAAAAAAGGAAAAAAATTGTCATGAGACTACATACAAAGTATTTTCGAAGTTTATTCAACCGACGTCAGAACTTATACGTTAATTCTTTTTATTAACTGTAAGTGTAATCAGATGAATTTCACTTAAAAAATTTAAGTTTCTTCTTATTGAAGCCTATATATATTTTTTTTTTTTTTTTTTTTTTTTTCAGTGAGAAAACTTATACATTTACATGTGCGCTTTTCGAAGTGCGAAGAAAAAAACACTACTCGCCCGTTTTAACTTAAATTTTCAGTCTTTATTCGTTACTGATTTTTTTTTTTTTTTTTTTTTTTTTGTGTGGGAGTATTTTCGCAGGTGAGTTATCAATTATACCCGACTTTAACTCCGAGGCTCCGCTATTTCTTTCCTTACTAACGAATATTTTCTAGTTTTTATGCAGAAACTGTTACAAAACCGTTAAAAATAATGTTCGACATAAATTCAATAAGATTCAATTCTTGTGGAAGTTGCTTAGGAATTTTATCATTTTTTTTTTTCATTAATATTTAAATTTAAGATTATAGTAAAAAAAAGCTGTCTTACTATTCAATTGGAGAAGCTTCGTACAAATCAAACGATTTTTTTTTTTTTTTTTTCCAACCTACCTATTGTTAGTATTAATGATTATAGTCGGGATTATTTCCTTTTTAATTTCCATATGCAAAGTAATAGTTGCAAAGATTAAAATTCTTAATCTTAAATGTTCGTATCTGAAAATTATCCTTTCAGGTTTGACAGGAAAAATTTATTAGTTTTACTTTTATTTGTAATTTCTTTACAGTACTTTAATCTAGTACGATTTTTTTTGAAAGTAAACGTGAACTTTTTTTTTTTTTTTTTTTAGGGAGGTTCAGAAAGGAAATTAGGTAGTGAATAGATTTTTTTTTTTTTTCCACAGGTAAGAAAAAATGGATTGAGTGAAACTGAAAAAAGGATCCTAGTTTAACTAATTTTATTTTTTAGTCAACATACTAAAAAGGAAACTATCAATTTATATAGCAATTGGACGAACTGAACTTTTTCAAAGACTTACAAAGTTTCAGTTCACAATGGCAATCAAAGCTTTCAGATAAAAAAAAAAAAAATTAGTACTGCGTTTACAAAACTAAAACATTACCGATATTCCAAATCAATGATTGATACTGCTTTTAAAGGATTCGTACGAAACATTTTCTCTACTACATCCAACAAAAAAAAAATGTCTACCCAAATGAAATTAATACTTAAATTGGCAAATAATGAAATCACTTAGCCATCTGAAGAAGGTGGTGGCATAGTAATTATAAACACAGAAAATAACAATGTTACAAGCAGAAAAGTAAACCAAAAACTAAAATATCTAACAACTATAAAACAAGATATTAAAAACAAAATATGGCCTTTTATACAGAATATCACTTGCATCCCTGTTATGGATTTTAGTAAAAACAATATTCCAATAGGAATTGGTAGTGTTACTTAGAAAATTGTCAGAGCTGGCACAATTTTCGAACACCCCTCTCTTAAATTCAGCACAACTAAACAAAACATTCTGATGACTTACTAAAAAAATCAAATAGGCATGACAATTTTTTTTTGAGTGATTTAAATATTATTTCTATATATGATGTTAAATAAATACCATTTAAATATTTTAATTCCAAAAACCTCAATTAAGCATAAATTTTATCTACTTAATTGAGACAATGCACCAATTTATTTTCAATTCAATAGTTATATAACAAAAATTTAGATTTCCTATTATTGATTGTTTGGCATTCTTATTTCTAGCATTTTTTAGAATCTTACATGTACGAAGGAAAAATTATTCATAAAAGCCTGCAATATAAAAAATGAATAATGGGTAATATACAGTTGAAGATAATTTATTTCTAAACACAAATAAATTCTTTCGTACTTGTTTTATGCACATTTTTTAAGTGGGTCTGGCCGTGACCACCGATGTATCGGTGGTCACGGTCTGGCAATACAGTGTAACCCGGATATAAGAGTTGTCGGGACCGGAGAAGTCTCTTATATCCGGGTTTGGTCTATTTTATACATTAACACAGGCTCTAATTTGGGACCAGAGAAAATCTCTCTTATATCCGGGTCACACTGTAGAACACTTAATGTTGACCTTGACAGATTTACTGGCTACCACGTGTAAATAAACATCTTAGTTATGTCTTAAGCCAAAAATAAGTATTTTTATAGAATCCACTGAATTAATCCTTACAATTACTAATTTACTTTCAAACTGGTCTCTAGGACAAATATTGCATTTTTAATAAATTTTTAAATATTTTCATTTTTCGTCATTAATAATAATAATAATGAGTGACGGTGCCAATGTTTTAAAAATGTCTAAAAACATTTTCAATAAAATTATTTTCCTTCTAAGATATTTTTGGAGACTACTTAAATAGACTGCTCCTCTCATAAAAAAAAATAGTGTAGAGCACAACAATTGTTACAATAAAAAAATATTGTTTTGTGTTGTTGGTGTCAATTGTCAAAATGATTTCTGACTTAAATAATGAACATACATACATTTTTAAAGTAAACAAAAATTTACGTAAATAAAGTATCCATTTTAACCTCGAATATGTTTTGAATCTGTTCCATTCCAATATTATAAACAGGACCCTCCCAAGTTCATATGTTTTTTTATTCTGAGAAGTGTCATCGCCTAAGGAAGGTTTTTAAAGAATGCTAATCTCCAAAAAATATTTCCCCAAACATTTTTCCTTATTTTTGACCAGTAGACTTAAGGAGTGCCTTTCGTCTTTATTGATTAATGTTTCAAATAAAACTGAAATTTAACTTCAAACATAACATTTAAATTATTTAAAATGTTTTTCTTTTTTTTATTTTACGTAAACTGTTGTGATACCTAGAGTAAATAAATATTCAGAATTTGAGAGAAATTAACATAAAACACTAAATTTTATGCTTTTTTTTTTTTTTTTTTTAGAAATAAACTTGAAATCTTGTTTTAGTATGGATGCTTGCAAGAGATTTAAATTACATCAACATTAACTATACCTTGGGGCAGGTTTTGAAGAAAATATAAAAAAAATCTGTTACTTAGATAACTTAAAAAAAAAATCATTAACTTCTTAGGACAAAAGTGTAAGAAAAAAGGAAAGAACTACAAAGGAAGTTTCCTCCTGTAACAGGGGAGAAAGTTACAAAAACCATAAAAGATTAAAGAGGGGGAAAAAGCAAACTGACTTTGATTCACTTTGAAATATTTATTTATTTTTTAAATCAAATAACTTAATTTAAATATATCTCAAGAGGTGAAATTGTAAGAGAAAGATTTTGAATATTGCCAAACATCTCTATTAACTTTTCCATTTAATAACAAACAATTGAGGGGATTTTTCATGACTAATTAATGTCATTTATTTTACAATTAGTTATTGGTAGGAGATAAAATTCAGGGGTGAAATTCAGAAGTGTTTCTCAATTTCTGTCCACATCCCGCTCTGGTCAAGCTCAATGCACGATTTCTAGGTTGACTGAAAATCAAATTCATTTTTCACTCAAGTGGAACAAAGTCACAATATAATTTGTCACTTGATCAAATTTGATTGTCTCGCTTGCTAAGTCACTAGAAAAATAAAACAGGTTTTTCTAATTCTTAATATTTGTTTTTAGTTTGCTTATTGATTCTAAAAAAACTTTTTGATCTGGCTTTTCCACAAACATTTCAAGGATAAGCACAGATTCAGTACAAATAAAGTTCTTGGAAGGGAACAAACATTTTCTAGCAATAGTAGTATTAGATAAATAACAACTAACTTCAATTTAGGTACCTCCACAGATTCGCTAAAAAAATAGAATACCATGGTGAAAAAATACCCCAAACTTAAGAAAAACGAAGTTTTATCACCCAAAATCTTTGTCATTATAAAGTCAAAAGGATTTTTTGATAATTATACTTTTTAATCATTTTTAGAACCTTCAAAATTTTGGTTAAAATTTTTTTTCTTGCATCAGTGAATGATCATAAATTTAGTATAGGAAATTTTAGCATCATTTTGCAGTGAGAACCATATTGATTTGGAAATTCTTGCAAGAATAAAATATTCAGGATTTATTCACAAATGAATTAAATCTTAGAAATCTTGGTAAAAAAAATTTTTTTTTACATCTGCTACCCCACCTGCACACACACACACTTATTTAATTTTATAAAATTTCAAGAAATACATTTTTGTAGGGCTTAATGTTTATATTGTTTATAAGCACACATCATTGGAGAATTTTAATCAAGTTTTTTTTTTTTTTTGTAAAACAAGAAACACCAGTTACTGAAAATCTGAACCGTTAAATAAAAAATGCAATACAGAGATATTATTTAATTAAAAAAGCTTTAATTGCTTATATTAAGGACACTTGTCTTAAGAAAAATATTTTTTGATGAATATTGAATTTGAAAAGAATTGTTTTCATTTTTTTAAATTTTAATTAAAATAATTTATAAAATTTCTGTATATAAATACAGGAATTGTACTGGTTAGGTGATATTTTTATTAAGTAAAAACTATATTTACTAATAGATGGAAAAGCTTATTACAACTAATCAGTTCCAACATTAAAAAAAAAAAAATTTTTTAATTTTTTTGTGTGTGTACTGTATAAACATGCTGATTTTTGTAAATGGATGCTCATACAAAAATAATAAAATAAGACTGATAACTACTATTTTATATATATTAACACAGGCTCTAATTTGGGACCAGATAAAATCTCTCTTATATCCGGGTTACACTAATTTCAAAACGAAAATTCATTTTGACTCAATTTAAATTAGTTTTGAAATGCAGCAAAGTATTTTGCTTACTGTAAATATTAAATAAATTTAATCTATTAGCTTGAAATTAAAACTAAAAAGCTTCAAGAAAGATTTTTTTGTTTTTAAAAAATTTTTTAAACCTTAGGTATTGCATTTGTATGGAGGTATCTACTTTGAATATTTTTATATTTTTATAAATTTTTAACATTATTGGGTAGTTAAAAAGTTATATAAGATGCTCATGTCATATTTGTCAAATAATTTTTGTAGATATGTCCCTTGCAGAAAAAATTTCAAATATGTCTATCAAGTAGGTACGTCCAATAATTTGCTGAAAAAGAGCATAGAATAATGGAAAAGGCCCAAAACTTGGTTAAAGCAAACTTTTATTATCAAAGGTTTATTAGAGGAAATAACAAATTATTTCTCAAATATTAAATTTTTTAATCCTTTCTAGCACATTTGAATTTTTGTTAAAAATTTTGTTTTTCTTGTGTCAGTGGAGACAGCAAAGATTAGTATAGGAAATTTTTTTAGCATGTAAATAAACTTTAATTTGGAAATTCTTGCAAGAATCAAATAATTGGTGGATTTTAATTTTTTTTTTTTTTTTTTACATATTACATTAATTATTTTTTAATGTTTTAAAATTCTATTTTAATTTGTCTCTTTTAGTTATTATTGAAAACTATTTTAATAATAAATTGAAAAGCTTAGTACAATACAATACAAATCATCAAACAGACAAACACCAATATTTTTAAAAGAATTTTGAATTTTTTTGTATGTGTAAAAGTAAAACGTGCCGATACGGTCAATCAACCATAGACAGCTTTACCAGAAAATAAGAGCCAAAAATACACTCCAGCCAAAAATATTTAAATTTCAATAAAACATTAGATTACGGAGAATATTTTCCTAAATTTTTAAGATTACTGAGTACTTAAAAAATGAAGACGATCACGTAATTCAGTTACTTTTTTAAAATCACAAATAGAACATAAAATTATTTTTAATCTGTCGAACCCGTGAATGCGTTAGGCTTAAAAACTGCATTTGTGCAGTATTTTAAATTTAAAAAGTAACTAGTTGATTTTTAAGTCATCAATTATACTTTAAACCAACTAATATTCCTCAAATGAAGATTCAGAAAAAAGTATATTTTATTTTTGTCAGGTGCTTTAAAGAAAATTACAGTGCGATAAAAGACACCTAAAAAAGGGCGCTAATCAGCTAATTTTTCAGAAAAAAAATGCTTTCAATTTAAATTAGTTTTTTAAATACTTATTTTTTATTTATTGGAAATATTAAATTTTATCTATTAACTTGATAATAAAATAAATGCTTCAAGAAAGTTTTTTTCATTTATAAAATTCATTTAAAACCTTAGGTATTACTATTGGTTTTCTGTTTTTTTTTCTTTGGAGGAGGAGGAGGAAGTACCTCAACATCTGATAAAAAAAAAAAACACCCACCTCCGTGTTAAAAAATTCTTTTCTGCGATATTTTAAAATAAAATAAGTAATAATTTGTATCAAATCACATTAATTAAATTTTAAATCAGATAATGTTTTTCAACGAAATTTTCAGAAAAGTGAATTTTGTTTTTGAAAGATTTGTTTAATAAAGAAAGAGAATTACGTTTAGAAAGAATTGTAAATATGGCTGAAATTGAAATTAGATTTCAAAAAACACACTTATTCCATCCAAATCAATTCAAAATATTATTTTGAAATACAGCAAAGTAGTTTGCTTATTGGGAATATTAACTTTAATTAGTTTGAAACTAAAACAAAAGCTTCTTCAAGAAAGATTCTTCATTTTAAAAAATTCATTTTATTTTTAAAAACCTTAGGTCTCTCATTTTTCCCCAAGTTACCTACATTAAAAACTGGTAAACATGTCTTGGACATTATCCAACGTGGATAGAATTGCAATAAAGGTATTAATTACGATACGAACGACCTTTTTAGTCTTGAGTTTGCAACCAGTACTGGCTCATTAAAGAAAGACTAAAAAGTGTAGTAAAAAAACCGAACGTATTGTTGCAAACTCGAATGAAATGTGTTCCGATGAATCAGTGAGTAAAAAAAAAAAAAAACTTTACTCACTGATTTATCGGAACATTTTTCATTTCTGTTTTTATTCATTGTATAACAGATTAATGAATGCTTAATAATAATAGCTAAAATGAACTGTTAAATTGTGCTCGAAAATAAATGAACACGTTCTATTTAAGAAGTGTGTTTTAAAATTTCACGAGTTGTGAGTAGGTAAATTTTAGAACTTGCCCTATGTCCCTCACCAACATTCTTCTCTTTACAAACAACTGAACCGATTTCATTGGACAGACTGTTTTAAAAGGAAAAGCTTAGCTCGAAATCATTGATAAAATGAACGTTATGGGATTAAAGAGGTTAAGCAACTCTAAATGTTTTAAGTAAGTCTCTCTAGACAGTTGAAAAAATTCAAAGAAAAAAGTTGAAAATGAATAAAAACCAATAGTAATAATAATATTAGTCTCTAAAAGGTGTTTTAGTTTTTTCACAATATCACTTCGTGACTTTAAGGAAATCATCACGAATGGCTTTTGATGAAAAATCAGTCTCTATGGGAAACCGAAAAATGGTTTCGAAGTCTTTATTGTCCCTACTTATTTTATCATCGTTGGCTGTTCTCTTTCCTTGCGACGAATTTTGATAGTCATAATTTACCCATGCTGTGAACAAAAATTACATAACTAATTCTAAATTTAATTCTTAATTCCGTTTTCGAAAATGGATTTTTTTCCCGCCAGAAAGGGTCTGAAACATGAATACATAGAAAAATAAATAAAATAAAATTCAAAAAATTTAATACAGTAGATAATGAACATTTATATATAGGAATATAAACATTAATTTTTAGTGAATCGGGTAATTTGGTAATATTTTGTAAAAATTAAAATTGAGATTTCAATTTTTTAAAAACTAATGTCATAAAATTTAAAAAGATAAAGTTGGTTCTTGTTTAATGTGCTGCTGTAAGAATAAGATTAATGTGCTAAGTTAAGTAGTTCTAAAAAATAACCAGTACATTAATCTTGAATCCAACTTGCAATATCAAATTCTTATTGAAGTTCTTGTCGATCATTAGTTACAGCAAACAAACGTGAAATAAATAGCTGACAAAAAAAGCTGGCCCTTTTCGCCCCACTGGTTTTAACATTTATTATTATTACCATCAGTTTTCTTTTACTTTTGTTGAGTACTAAACATTTATAGCGAACTCACTTGCCAGATATTTACAACAATCATGCTTCTAGCTAGTTCGAATTCACAATACCGGTATGTTATACAAATGCCGCCACGCCAGCTTAATTTTTTTCAAGCCAAATAATACGTATAAAAAAGCCAAATACCCATGATTTTATTTATTTATTAATTAGTGGAAATGTAGGCGTTTTATAATGAAACTACTTTATTATTTATTTCAAATTTAATTTATAGCTGTAAATTTGGAAATGTAATTTTAAAATTCAAACAAGTCTGATTCGCTGGACAGTCTACTCTTGTTTCTTGTTTTTTTTTTCTTTGTAGGATTTTATGATTAAAACCAAAAACGTTTTTTCAGATAAATTTCATAAGATTTCATACCTAATTTATTAAATTTAATGATAGAATAATAACTTTTATAAATTTAATTATTCGTTTTCTTTAGGAGTGTAGCATCCGTAAGACTTTTTTTTCATTTAGAGCGTCGAACACGTGAAAGACTAGGAAGAAAAGGTCATTAGTTTATTTATGATATGGATAATTATGAAAGAGAAATTTCTTCCTTTTGGCGGGCTGCTGAAATTGACATAGATTTGTAAAATTATTATTCTTATTTTCATTTTGTTTTTTACAATAAATTTCTGGGAGCCCTTCTGGATTAAGGACATAAGAAAGGGCCGAAATCTCCCATAATTCAGGCGTATCACTGAGGTTTAAAAAAAACTGTAGCATAGCAGCTATTATATATTTTAGCAAAAAAAAAAAAAAAAAAAGACATTTCTGAAACTTGGCTTCAAAAATCCACTCTGGTAACTCTGCCATCACCATTTACTGCATTGCGAAGAATGTATGATTATTTACCCGCTGCCCAACGCAGCAAGATGTGGCACAAGGCCGAGTTTAAAGTGGGGATAACCGAACCCGTAGGCTCAGGCAAAAATTCCCCATGTCTTTACAAGGGAGATTATCATTTTTAAAAGTGACATTAAAAAAAAATGTTTTAACATTAAATAATTTTAAAAACATTAAGAATTCTTTAAATTGTGAAAGTTTAAGATTAAATACAGAATTTTTAACTTCTAGTGTTCTAAAACAATAATAATTATTGTTATTTTTTATTTTATTTTTTTAAACAACAAAATTTGTATATTTGTCATTTTATTATAAATTCGTAGGGAGTGGAAGCAAGTTGTCGGCCCTTGTCAAATAGTAGTAGTAGGAGCAGCAACAATTTAATTTCCTATTCGAGCCAAGTAGCCGACAAGTTGAGTCGCATTTTCAACTCGCTCTTGTGGAGAGACAGCTTTGCTTCAATAATGGGTAGACCGAAGTGTTTCTTTGACGTTGCCATCGATGGAAAACCGACTGGTCGGATCATATTTGAACTCTACAACGACATAGTTCCTAAAACAGCTGAGAATTTCCGAGCGTTGTGCACTGGAGAGAAGGGCTTTGGCTACAGAGCATCTACTTTTCACCGGGTCATTCCCAACTTTATGCTTCAAGGCGGTGACTTCACCAACCATAATGGCACAGGAGGCAAAAGTATCTATGGCTCGAAATTTGCTGACGAGAATTTCATCAAGAAGCACGATGAAGATGGCCTGCTGTCTATGGCTAATGCCGGTCCCAACACCAACGGTTCTCAATTCTTTATCACTACCGTACTGACGCCATGGCTTGATGGCAAGCACGTCGTTTTCGGCAAAGTTATCGAAGGGATGGATGTTGTAAGAGTTGTGGAAAAGACAGGTTCTCAAAATGGAAAAACCGCTAAGAAAGTTGTCATTAGCGAATGTGGACAACTTAATTGACGTTTCTGAAAAAAACGAATCGTACCACATAAAATGAACCTACTTTAATGCTTTATGGTTAACGCTAAAAATCTATAATAAAAGTCAGGTGACAATTTCACCGGCATTTTCCATTTATTTGTTTTTGTGTATTTTTTTTTCTTCAGAGTTTGACAACTTTATCAATTTAACGGTGCCATGTGGTTTTAACTTTTTAATGTATTTCATATTTATTTAAATGCCTGCTTTACAATGTATCGTAAACTGATAACGTGCTAATTTTTTTTCTATTAAGATGGCGCCTTTTTTTTCTACGTCCATTTGCTGCAGTTAAGACAAGCTTAATAAAACGGTAAGTGGATATTGTCTGAATACTGTCCCGCTTTTTTTTTTTTTTTTTTCATAGGTTATCTCTTTGTTTAAATCTCGATGTTTACATGTACACTTATCCTGATTTCAGTAAGAATTCGCGATAATTGAAAAATGAATCCTACTACAATCTCTGTATCGTGACTTGGCCGTGCGTTTCATATAACTAATGTTTTTCAAAAAAATCTTGTGCCCTCATTCCGATCGAATATAATTTTGAAACAAGGGAGTATTTTTTTTCTAAGGACATGAGTGGTTTCGGAAGTTAACTTTTAATAAGTTTAAACCGGTTAAGTTTCTTTTTTGTAAATTTTGAAAAACTCTTCAAACCTTGGCCTATTTTCTTTTTTTTTTTTTTTTTTTCCCTCAATTAAAATGTAGGGTAGAAAAATTATTTGATTGGTAGATTCGCTTTTTGTAAACCAATCATTAAAATATATCGTTTATGCTTTTACTAAGTTTAATCTCGAGAGATTAAACAAATTTGCTTACCTCCTATCAATAGGATTTGACAAATCATTTGAAGAAATGACTTGATTTTAATATTCAAAAATTTCTGCAATTCCAGCATAGACTAATAAAATTACTCAATTATGTTATGGCTAAAATAAACAACGATTTTTTTTTTTTTTTTTGCCTGAACCCAACAAGTCAATATTAAAATGAGTGCTAAAAAATTCTATTCCTACATCACGTGAGTTTTCCATATTTTATTTCATGCTAAAATAAAAAGCTGTCTCGGTTTTAAAATATGACTAAACTTTGACGATTAGGTATTAAGGAGGCTTTTTAATTAATTTAAATACTTTATTTCGATTTTTTTTATTACTACATTCTAAGTACTATCCTCCCACGTGGGCTTAGTGTTAAATTGTATAAACTGGGTATATACACTTTTGTGACGTTAGACTAAAACTGGTAATAGTTTGTAAGGACATTTTTCATCCCCCGAAATGAGTTGTTTGGTATTTTGTAAGGATGAAGAGATATTTATTGATGTAGCTTTTTTTTCCCGTTTGGATGAAATTGTATTTTTCTTTGTTCAGACGATATTCATTTCCTTTAATTAAAAATCTTATTGGATACAACGGCTTCAGAAGTAATTCATTTTACAGGGTGGTCCGAAAGTATTGTCACCATTATAATTTTCTATTTCAGATGGCTGACACGAAAACTTCATACAGGCCTTGATTTGACAGTCGAAAATGAAAACTGAATCCAGTACATGTGCTTTCTACTTGTACTATTATCGTTACTTTTTAGAGATGACAAGACTTTCGGACCACTGATATAAATGGACCTCGATTTTGTAACCTCTTACGGAAATATGGCTACGAGAAAATGCCAGTATACTCGGCTGAACTTTCTAGAACCATTCCAATCTGCTCAACGTAAAACTTTACTCGACTTCCGAAGCCTCTTCATACGGGATTTTTCACGTAAATTCATTGATTAATATTGATCCTCCCATATGAGCGGAAAAAAAAAATGCGACCGAAAAGGTTTTTTTTTTTCTCCTCCCTATCTCTATCTAAAATTACAGATAATACTCCAGTGGCAAATTATCAAAGCCAGAAAATTTTCGTGTAGGAATCGAGGATAATCAGGATCCAATTAAAATTAATCTCCTAAACTGTACATTTCCAGTACTTAATACTGTTTTGTTCTTGTTTTTTTTTTTTTTTTTTTTTTTTATACCGAATTTCTTTTAGATTGAACAGGGGTGGGGACTTCGCTAGTGGAAAAAAATTACTTGTAATTTTTTAGTGCGATCATCGGTTGTTCGTCACCAGTGCTTTTTTTTTTTTTTTAAGGCATTCTTCAAGATTCAAAATATAAAATTTATAATGCTTTCTTGGTTTGAACGGTTTTTTTTTTTTTTTTGTATTATGTACAAAAAGGACTATCACAATTCTGATAGTTATTTCAATTTCACATATTTTAATACTTAATGTCCGATATTAAAAGCAAATATTTCATTTTCCGTTCATTGTCTTTAAAAGTAGTTTTCCAGTCTATTGGTAAGTATTTTTGTCTTCGCGTTTCACTCCATTTAATTCTTTCTTAACCAATGGGTAATTTTCAGTTTCTTTAAATTCAAGAAACTGACACTTAAATACATCTCTGGCACAAATATTGTATTTAATTTAGGTACCTCCACGTACGAAATCTCTACAAAATGAGCATAGCATGATGGAAAAGACCCAAAGTTTTTTAATTATTTTACTTCTTTTTAGAACTTTCTAAATTTATTAAAGAAACTTGTCTCTCTTGGTATCACCAGAACTAGTAAAATTTTTTTCTTTTTTTTTCGCCTGATACCTCACCCCCTTAATTTTATCGTCCCTATTTTTATTTTTTTAATTAAAAAAACTTTCAGGAATATAAATCAAATTTTCATTTAAAATTTGGCTCGCAAGAACCCCAATTTTAGCTCTGAATTGTACAAAAATGCAAGAAAACTAAGACATTTATTTTATATAAACAATGGATTTTTTTTTTTATCAGTATAAGGACTTTTTGTCTGAAGTGTTAAAAAAAAAAAAAATTTTTTTCCAAATAAGTGATTCTAATTTCATAAGTTAGAACAGTTGCCCTTCATGTTTTTCACTCATTAAAAAAAAAATCTATAGATAAGTTAAAGCTTATTACGATCTGTTACTCGCAGCATTTTTTAAAATTTGATATATATATAAAATCTCGATATATGAATTTCCTTTTCAGTAAGACATGCTGCAAATTTTTTTTTAAATTCAAATTTAGGGACAAAGGTGTCATTGGGGAAAAATTTCATCACAAAAAAAAAAAAAAAAAAATTGTTTAAGGCGTTTGTATTTGTCATGAAAGACATGTGGCAAAAAGAAAGGAAAAAAAAAAGTCATCTGTTAAGTGTTGTCATCACCCGGGTCAGTAGGTGTTAAAACAAATTTTTTACTATAGCACACCTGAAGTGACTTAAGTTTAGAAACCCTCAAAAAAACAGCTGTGCTGAGATAAAACTTAATTTTTTTTTTTTTTTTTTTTTTTAAATGAACATAAAATTGTGTAGATAAATTTTTTTATCTTTATAAAATTTGAATTATAAATGTACTTTTTTCGTAATTTAAATGTTGCTTTTATTCTAGAATTCTGCCTCAAACGTAAGGTTAAAAAAATTGGATGTGTGTGGTGATATATTAATGAACTGGTTCACTTAAGCTAGAACGATTTATATCACTTTCCCCTACCGTCCAATAAATTACGCTGACGCAAATTGACTGATTTACGTACATCTCAATCAGGCTAAAAAGAAAAAGCACCACGGTTGGAAATCTTTTACAAAATTTTATGATGAAAAAGTATGATTACATTCATTAAGCATACTTAAAATTTTCCTGAAATAACTTCTGAAAAAAGGATAATTGAATTTTACAAGATTTTTAAATGGGAAACTTTACTTTTTTCATAAAAACTGTCAATGATGGCTGACATGATTGATTTTTACGTCAATTTTGATGACTAGCTAAAGTTTTGGACATGCTTGAAAGAATTCAAAAGCTTTAAAAAATACTTTGGTCTTTACTCTTAATGATAAACATCTAGACAATACAAAATTTTTCAAATCAAGTTTGAGGCATTTTTTTTCATCAGGGTATGCGTTTTTGTGAAATGGTGCTCATCCCTAATTTTATGAAAACGCTAGAAATTTGCTCGCATCGGGTTTAGTGATTACAAAAAGCACAAGGCTTTGAGGAAAACAAATCTCTGAATTGTAACATACAAAAACTCAAAACAAATATTTAATTTCAAATGCTTTTATTTACTTTTAGTTTTTATGAATATGAACTATTTTCTGAAAGCAAAAGATTTTTTCGATGAAAAACGGATTTTTAATACAATTGTCATTTCTTTAATATTATTTTTTACATTTAAGTCGTTAAAATTAGTTAAAAGCCGCATCAGGTTTCCTAAGTATCCTTATGAGATAGGTCTCTCTTCTTTTCTTTTTTTTTTTTTTTTTTTTTAGCGCGTTATAAATTGTATCATTTTATTTTTGACTATTCAGAAGATCCGCAATAATTAAATGTAATTTTGTGTTTATAATCACGCTGTAATTATAACGTACGGAAGACCAACCATAATACAATTAAGTTGCGTTATTTGAGTTAAGCATTGTTCTCCGCTGTTAAGGCATTTACTTTTGCGAAACACGTGTGGAGAAGTTAATTTGATTTTTCAACTGAGACTGGTACCTACAAGTATCGGTATCATCCTATGAAATTATGATCTTATTTTTATATTAATCTCAGTTATGACATTTTTTTTCCCTGAATGAAATATCAAAATTAATAAAATGAATGGAAATACAAATAACAGTAAAATGTAATAAATTTACATAAAATTTAGTATTTTATGTACCCTTCTGATAAAATTTCATAAATGTACTTATAAAATTAATTGGATATCTTATGGAATTTAATCTCCCTCTTCTTAACAGATTTATTTTAATTTCTTTATTATATATTTTCCATAAAGCATTGTAATCGTGAAAGCTAAGTACAAAAAACAAAAATTAGAGCGCTGAAAGTTTTCCTTAAAAATAACGAGGTAAATAATTTGTTCCCTTAAATCTAAATAACTTATCGCCTTCCGTAGAACAAATTATGATCACGTAATCCGTCAAACGTCATTCAACACCTGGCAAGTGACGCGGCAAGTGCTTTGTTTTATTCTCTTTTCGACGTAGAAGCTAAGTCAACCTTGGTTCAAAATATTTTAAATATTTCTGATTTTCTTTTCTTTGAGAAAATGATAATTGATTTTTAAAAGAATTTCAAAGTGAGATTTTCATCTTTTTTTTTATAAAATGGAAAAAAAAAATGGAGGCCATGATCGATTATCTCTCAATTTTGCTGACTCAAAAAAATTTTTTTAACCAAAATTTCGGACGTGCTCGGAACGATTAAAAAATGTAAAAAAAAAAAAAAAAACCAAATACTTTGATGCCTCTTAATAATAACAAACATTTAGACGATACAGTTTTGTTTTCAAGTTTGGCGTCTTTTTCATCATGTTATGCTCTTTTTAGCGATTTCATGGAGGTACCTTTAATTTAAAAAAACCTTAAAATTTGCCATTTACTATTTTTCGTATACAACAATGTCAGCTGTGACTGACGCAAAAAGTGTGCTGAGCAACTACGATACCTACAGATTCAGAATATCTTAATTCTGATTAGCCTTTGAGGCCCTTATCTTTCAAACAGGATTGAAATTAAAGTTCAAAAGATGCATTTATAATGCGTGCTTTCACGTTAAAGTAATTTCTTTCAGTTCTGACCCTCTTGCTTAATTTCCCATCAAGAAGTCGGAAAAAGAACTGGATTTTTTTCCTTTCAATTTTCTAACAGTAACGTCTATTATCCGCTAATTCTCAAATAAACGTTTTCAAGGAAGCTTTTTTAAGAATTGTGTTGCCTTCTGATATGGGCGAAGTTATAGTTTATTGCAGGGGAGTAAAAAATAAATAATATTCAATTAAAACTGAGATATCTCTTAAATTTTACTGTTGGAAGTACTTTGCTTATTGGGAATGTTAAATTTTAAAAGTAATCGGTTAGCTTAGAATTAAAAGCTTCAAGATACATTTTATTTTTTAATGTATACTTGGCACTTGGGCATCGCTTTGTTTTTGGATAACATTCCGGATGAATGTTAACGGTTTTCACACACACACACACACACACTATATTCTTTAACCTCTTCACATTTTTTTTTAAAAAGAAAAAACGTGCACAAACATAGCTTTATAAGTTTAAAAAAAAAAAAAATTTACAATGAGAAATATTCATTTCTAACAATTTTTTTTCTTTTCCCCCCTCCTTTCTTTCCTCTGCAATGAAGGGAGGGAATGTTGGCTTAAGAAAAGCAATATCGTCTCCTACTTTCCCGCCAAAAGTACGTCGAGGTAGCTAGACAATTTTCGTTGTTAATTGTTAAACTCTTATATATGTAATTGTATTTTCGCAGTTCTCGGATGTCCGAGCGTCGTTATTTTCCATATTTTAGTCCCCAGACAGGTTTTTATGAGCATCTACGACAGCGTGAAGCTACCCTCGCCTTTTACTGGAAATTGTGCGATTTTTTTTTCCTTTTATTATTTTATTTATTTAAATTTTTTTTTTTTGTGTATGTGGGTATCGTTGAGTTTCGAACAATTTCAGTATACCAAATATTAAATTTATATTTCTCTCTTGAAATGATTTGAACGAGTTTGATCATGCCGGTGGTAATCTCAATGTTTATGCAAAAAATCGTTTGGAACAATAACATGAAAATAAATAGCATCAATAATTCGCCGAAAAGGCAACATTATGTAAAAAGCCCCCAAAAAGGTTTTTATCACCACTTATTTATTTTATTTTATTTTTTAACTATTTAAAAAAAAAAAAAAAAAATTTAATACTTTCTAGCACGTCCGAAATTTCGGGTTTTTTTTTTTTTTTTTTTTTTTTAAATGTCTACTCTACGGTAAGCTCCGCGCTAAATATCTAATAAAATTTTCTGGAATCGTTAGGTGTAAATTACATGCTTAATTCGAAAATAACAAAGAAATTTTGATGAAATCTAGCGTTTTGGAGTTAGTGACAATAAAAACTCGGACTTAGTCGCCGTCGACCATTACTGGCCTTGTTTAACTAAATTCACTGCGAAACATTTTGCGCGCGGAAGCCTTTTTGCTGATCTTATTCAGTCTAAATTACTACCCACTCAGGTTGTGTCGGAAAACAATGACAAGTATTGCTTGTTTTTGTTTTGTTTTTTATAGCAAACCCCTATTTTTGTGTCGGTCTGTTTCTGAGATGAGGTATTATGTACTTTATTCGGACTATTATCCTCATCTTTGTCGCCATATTTATCACAACGTTTCGGCCATTGTATGCACAGTGGATAAAGGCGTTGGTTAGATCCAGTGACAGGACCCAGAGTGTGAGTTCAATACCTGGTTAAGGGAGTGGAGAACTTTCAGAGGGAAATTAAGAGGAGATAACTGATATCCATCAAGCATGGCCCGTGGAACTAGAACAGTCTATGTGTGAAATAAAGGGTTCAGTTCGACATTCCAACCACTTGAAGAAAGCTGGAGCGTACAACAGCCGAAACGTTGTGATAAATATGGCGACAAAGATGAGGATAATAGTCCCTATTTTTTGTGTATAAAAGCAATGACAATTGTAAATCTTTTATTTTAAATTAAAAATAAAGTAATAAAATGCGCAAATATTGTAAAGAGCATGAATATTTACAAAGGAAATAATTAATGAGCAAACTTTGTAAAGAGCATGATTATTTACAAAATAAAAAATGCTAGGGAGGAGCTTTTTTGTTTTGTTTTGTAAATAATCATGTTCTTTTCAACGTTTGCGCATTATTATTAGTTTTATTTTTAATTTAAAAAGAAAGCTTTACTATAGAATAAAAACACTTGTCATTGCTTTTCGGTACAACTTAAGAGCGCAGTAACTTAAGAGCAGTATAAAAGCCGTATAATTAAGTTTTCGCACGCAAAATGTTCCGCAGTGAATGTAGCTAAACAAGGCCAGTAATCGCCGATGGCTGAACGTGACTGAGTCCGAACTTTTATTGTTGATGGCAACAGAACGGTAGATTTTATCAAAATTAATTATTTTCGAGATCAGCATGTAAATTTATACGGAAATATTATCCGTCGAGATTTCGATCGATACCTTTGTGAGGTCATTACCCGGGAGGGGCGTACTTTGAGGTCGACCAGACATGTGCGAGGCGTTTTACCAATGAGCCAAGTCTCAGTGGCAACAAGTTTCGCAGCTATTTGGCTGACTTTCCCCGGCTGAAGTGGCTAGCTGCGAGGGTGAAATCACAGACAGTGAAGTCTACTTGGTACTGAAGAAAGTCAGCAAAGGCAAGTTGTCGGGACTTGATGGGGTGCCCTGCGAAATGTACTTGTACTGTCGCACATTTTTTTTCCGATTTTGACAGTGGTATTCAACAACTGATTCTGGCAGGGGTTCATCCCTGACCCGATTTCCAGGGGCGTGAAAAAGGGTGTAGGGAAGAATTTAGATGATTATAGACCCATAACTCTGCTAAACACAGTTAAAGATCTTGGCCAATATCCTGACAGCGTTTGCAGTCAGTTGTTGCGAGCTTGTTGGGACCCAAGCAGACTTGTGCTGTGAGGGGACGAACAATTCAAAGCAACCTGCGTCTGATCCGCACGATCATAGAGGGAGTAAAAGACAATGAACAAGCCGTATCGATCAATTTGAATTAGTCCAAGGCATTTGACAGGGTTGACCATCAGTACCTGGCTGCTGTCCTGCAGGCCGCCGGATTCGAACCCGACTTCTGCAAGTGGATCAGTCTCCTGTATTGCACCCGCAGTGCTGTGGTATAGGTGAACGGGAAGCGGTCGAGCGCTGTTACGGTCGGTCTGACAGAGTTGTCCGCTGTCGTCCCTACTTTATGCTTTGGCGTTGGAGCCCCTCCTTCGCCAGCTGAGGGATGGAGTGTGTGAGGTCTGGCCCTACGCGGAATCGGTTTTCCCTGGAAGAAACTCGAACTACGGTTTCTGCATACGCCGATGATGTATCAATTTTCGTGTCGTGACGTCGCGACATTAAGATAGTACAGAAGGCGCTTGAAGGTGACAAGGACCAAGATTAATAGTAACTAGTCTTCCGGTTTTGCGGTTAGGTGCCTGGAAAGGGGTCGCGCTTCCGGATCCCTTTGGTTGGACTGATGGATCCGCCGCATTCTTGGAGTGTGGTTCGGGCCCGCACTCCAGCTGGAGAAGAATTGGTTAGAAGTACAGACAAAGGTCGAAGCGTCGGTTCGGACTTGGCTTCGAAGGGGGTTGTCCTTGAAGGGTAGGGCTGAGGCGTGTGCAACTTACGTCTTGCCCCTCATCCTATACTGCTTGACTGTACCTCCTCTTTGCGAGACTCGTATGGAGGCAATCGAGTGTCTGTTGACCAACCTTTTGTGGAGTGGTCGCAAACGTTGGGTTCGTAAAGAAGCCTGTTATCAGCGTCCGTGCCATGGTGGGGTGCATGGGATTTCCACACCTGGCGAGTCATCGCCGTGCCTCTCGGTTGGGTTTCCTACGCCGTGTTTTGATGGAGGACTCGATTTGGGGGCGGAGTGTTAGTGACACCTTCCATAGCCTTATCATCACTCCTCCCATTTCTTTGGGTAAGCGCCGTCGCGCTTGTGGAAGGTTATCGAATTTCCTCAGCGGTTTTGAGAGCCATTCCTCGGTCCAGTGACCTTTCTCGGCGTCTGAGACTATTGTATCCTGAATTAGTGGAGGGGGTTCGCGAAGGATCCTCTGTGTGACTGGCTCAGCTTGGCATCGGAGTTGCGCTCTTTGTGGTCCTGGGCACCAGCGGTGGATTACCTCAGTAACCCTGAGTTTTCGCTTAGCTAGCGATTGATTCGGAACGTGATACTTCTCAAGGACGTACTCTTCAGATGGGGCCAGGCAGATTTGCCAGACTGTCATCGGTGTGACCTTGGTTTAGAAGAAATAGATGTGCACGCCTTCTACCATTGTCCTCAGGTGCACTCTTTCTAGGAGTATGTCGGCGAGTTGAGTGTTCGTATCGCTCCTGAGCAGCTCGTGTCCATTAATCTCGTGTACATGTACGACAATGTGTCGACCCCGTTCTCCGGGGTAAAACGGTTGATGCTTTTCAGGTTGCTAGCCGTGGCTAGAATGGTGGTGTAGATGTAGCGAAAGGTGGGAATCTTGCGAAATAAACGGTTTTTGTATCAGGATCGGGTTATTTTCTTTAAACACCAGCTTAGGGTAAAAATCAGATCTGATCAAAAGCGTTTGATTTCGACAGATTTCAGCGAAAAGTGGGTGACCGAGCCTGGTTCGTATGGACGGGGCTAGCCTTGATTTTCTCTTCTAAGTTCCCTTGATGCAACGGGGCGGTTTCCTGTAAACCCACCCCTGGTTAAGTTAGCACTATTTTCCTTTCCTAGTTAATGAGTAATAAGTGTTGTTCCTGGCACTCTCTTTTGTTATGACCCATGTCGAGATTCCCAATCTTCCCATTTTTTTTTTGTCCCCTGTTTTTAGCTCAGAAGTGTCAGCCTTTGATTTCCCCATTTCATCATTTATTTTTTTACCCTACCCATTCCATTAGTGCATTAGTGAGTGTGCTGCTTCATTCTGTCTAGTGGCAGAATACAATGGCCTCTCTTATTATTTTGAGGGGTGGACGGTTCCTACTAACATTAATTTGTTTTAGTTGTATCTTTTGTTTAATTTTTGAGTTTGTTTTGGGGTTCATCTCCCCTCCCTCATCATTTCATGAATCATGAAATTTTTATTTATATATATTTATGGACTTTTAAATTTTGATGTAATGGGGTGTTTTGTAGGTTCCCCTGCGAGTATGTGGTATTTTGGTGTATGTAGGATTGGAGGTGTATGGATAAATTTTTGTGGTAAATGTGTAATGAATAAATGGGTCGCGAGTCGGATTGACTAGGACAGCTAAGGATGACCAGCCCCTCCCTTTTTCCCCCTTTGCCATGTGCCAAAATTCCTGTATTTTAAGGAATAAATGTCTGTAAATTTACTCGGAAATAAAACGATTTGGGAAATTTTTAATAGATATTTAGCGCGGGGCTTAAAAAGCAAATTACCCGGAAATATTTAAAAAATTTTCTTAAAAAAATAAACGAGAAATTTCTACTCAAACAATGAAGATAACATGTTTTCGTTTTTAAAATGCATTGTTTACGAAGTTCGAAGGAAGGAGTAATTACGTATTATTGTTTTAGCCATTTCGAAGCTGAAACATTTTTCCAACTTCAAAACAATTCTCCGGTAAAGATTACACTGTGTAATTTTTACCGGAGAATTCTTCGCAAGATGTCAGTATAGCATAATGATAACAGGCCCAAAACTTAATAAAAACAAAGTTTCATCCTAAAAATGTTTATGTTATTCTTAAGAGGAAAGAATAAAGTATTTTTTAAATATTTTTTTAAAATTTTCTCTTCTTTCTAACACTTTTTAAATTTGGGTCAAACATCTCGTTTTCTTTTTTTTTTTAAACCGTACGACTTGTGGTCATTGCTTTTTAGTGTAGCAATTTCGGGTGAGAACCCATTAATTTTGAAATCATTGCAAAAATCAAATAATTGTCTAATTAAAATGAAACTTTTAGAACTTATTAAAAAATGAATGAATTTATTTTTGAAATTTTTATTTTTAGAAAATCTTGGTAATTTTTTTTTTTTTTTTTTTTACATCTGTTACTACCTCCAAATTTAATTTTATGAAATTTTATAGAATTTCAAAAAGTTTGCAACTTTTTTTTTTTTCTTATAAAGAGGACTTCTTGGAGAAATTAAATAACCAATTTAGTTTTTCACAACTAGTCCCAATTTTTAAAAAAATCTGCTCCAAATCATAAAAATAAAAACTGCAATAAACTATCTAATTATCAAATTAGATAAGTTTTTATTTGCTTTTATAAATAATATACATTAAGGACATTATTATCTGAAGAAAAAATAAAATTTCGGTGAATATAGAATTTTTACAACAATTGTTTGCATTTTTCTTTTATTTTTTTCCCCTTTTTTTTCATTTTTTTTCTTTTATTTTCAAAAATGTTTTAAAATTCTTTCTTGCAGCGCATTTGGTCCGCTATTAGGTTTTTAAGTGAAGACGATATTTACTAAGTGAAAATTAAAAGCTTAATACAAATAACGCTACCAAAACTTTTTACTATAATAAAAGTTAATATTTTTTGTGCGTCACGATGTTTATTTTTATTTATTGGTATGGTGTCTCGCAAGTGATATTATGGTTAAAAGATCACGTGTTTCAAGGCTTGTCTCCCCCTATGGGAAAGCCCTTGGTGTACAATTATCTAAGTAATAAAAATTTAAGTACTTTAAAAATTTATTAAATAAAATAACTTTAACAATTCATAAACATCAAAATATATAATAAAGAATAAATGAAAAAATAGGATCTTAAAAGATATAAATATTAAATACTATAAATTTTAAAGCATAGTATAACTCAGTTATTAAATTAAGTGAATTATTGAGATAAAATTATATTTCAGTGGTAAAAATGTAATACCTGAGTGAGATAGAAGTTATAATAATTAATAATTTTTATTATTAATTATTATTAATAATTTAAGATAAATATTAATATAATTAATAATATAATTTATAATTTATATAATAATTAATAATATTACATCTCAGTTATTTAGTTAAAAATTGTAATAACTGATAATATAGTAATTAATAAAATTATTTATCATAATTATCTACCATTATAGAGGTAACTACATAATTTTAAAATTTTTATAGTATTTTATTTTTAAATTATTATAAGAAAACATCTTCAAAATTACAGTTAAAAAAAAAAAAATCAGTAAAATATTAGATAATTGCCTGAAATATTTTAAATTTTAGACATTACTTAGTAGTTAAAAAATTCAATAGCAAACCATTCTTACTTAGAATTCGAAAAATTGTATCAGCTCTGGTCCACCATACTAAACCTGTCAACACACGCGGCCATCAAATTATCGATGGAGACTCGAGAAAATTCAAGACTCCGTAGTGAAGAAATGCTTGTCTAGAAAATTTCATAGTGTAAGTAAGGATGTTTGTTTTAAAACAGATTAATTAAACTTTAAATTTGCTAATTTTACGAAAGTAACGTTTCAAAAATCTATATGTTATTTTAGGCGGTTTTTTTAAAACAAAAAATTATTTTTGTTTACATTTCTCTATAAAAAAAAGTTAAACATGGCCGTTTCAATTAGTTTTTCAGAAGAATCGATTAAAATCATTATAATTTCTAGTTTCAATTAGTTTTTCAGAAGAATCGATTAAAATCATTATAATTTCTAGTTGAAATACAGTACAGTGTTTTGTTTTCTGGAATTAGAAAATTGAACCCTTTAGCTTTCAATTGAAGCTTGGGGAAAGCTCAAAAATGATTTTTTATTCATGAAAAATACATTTAAACCTTGGGTACCGAATTTTTTTGGAGGTGCCTAGATTACAGGAATATTTTTATACCAAAGATGTACGAAAATGTTTTTTTTCCCCATATCTTCATGTTATTTAATAATAAGTGATAGCTTTTAATTTAATTTCGAAACATCATTTACTAGTCAACTTCAACGGGGTGCAGCTGCATTTTGCAATTATCGAATTGAATTATAATTTACAGATTGAAAATCGATCTAAGTTTTATTTTGTCAGAGAATTTCACAATATTCAAAGAAGTTTCGCCAGAATATTATTTTGAAATTGGGGTGTCACTACAGACAGCATTAAAAAAGCTGAAATTAAATACAAAACGCGCTAAAAATTAGCGCTACGGCAGTTTTTATTTCGCTACTAAATACTAAACACTAAACAGTAACTATAGAGTTTATTTTATATTTTTTATACTAAAGATCTATTTCTATGCTATTTAAATGATATAGCTTTGACTGTAATACTAGTTTACTGCGAACTTATAACGATTTTACTGCAGAGAGAGTATGTCTCAATTATAATTCCGACGTTTTTGGTCGCGAGTGTGCATTGCTATAAATTGCAACATCTACATTTTGTATTTTTTTAATTGTATTGCTATTTGCCAAGAATAAATTTGGAAATATTTTATTTGAATTTCTCATTTTCGTTGTCCTTGCCTTTGATCCGTCAGATCATTGAGTTTTATTTTTAAATTGTTAGCGTGCACGTCTGACAACCCAGGCCCATGCATCCGCTACAAAATAAAAACTTAAAGTACCAGCAATACAATTGAATCATTTGTTTTAAATTTAAATTAAATTTAATAAAAAAAATTTAGATTTTTTTCTGTCGGATCTGAAAGCAAAGAAAGTAACATTTTATGCAAGAAGCACCAATTCTCAAAAAAAAAAAATTGAGTTTTATTGAATTAATTTTGGAAAGATGCGGGCCGAATTTTCCATGATCACACGCAATATTTCATTTTTTTTTTTTTTTACTGAAATATCTTCAGTGATTTCTTTTTAGTTTTTATTTATATAGCTACAGAAAAAAGGACCCTCCCCGCATAAATTAAAACAAAAAAGTACACGTGATATCGAAAAGGGGGTGTAAAACATACCCCCTCAATATTCCCCCCAAAGTTTTGTTAATTATCAGTAAAATATTCATTTTTAATAAATAAGTCCTGAGAATTTCGTTTGAATTGGATAATTTCCTGATTTGGAGAAATATTTAAAAACGGAGTGTCGATCGATTTTATTTTACTTCATTACGGAAAAAAAGGATCTATTTTGGTGTGTATTTAAGAACGTATTACCTTCCTACTAAGCTTGAAATGGATAAGAGCTACAAAGGGCAGGAAATTTTAGAGAGCCATAATCACCTACGTCCTGATGGGGCACGACACAGTTCATAGTCCAAGTCCAACCTCATATGGGCTGGGCCTTCCGAGAAAAAATTATAAGGGAGGCCACTCTATATTCTTTTGAATCATAAAAATTCAATTGATTCATGTTTTACTTTTAACATCTTTACTCAAATTATATCCTTTTAGAAAAGTAATAACCGTAACTTAAAGATTTCAATAAAAAGTAAAACTAAAATAAATAAATATAAGAATCTTTTTTATATATTTGTATTACCCATTTTTTCCAGGGACGTGGATTTCATCAGTAAGGTGTTTTCTCATTTGTTGACGCATCAAACAAAATCTTTCCAATTGTTTTCAGAAGAAATTTTATATTGCCATTGATAAGGAAACTGTGATGAAATTTACATTCAGATGAGCAAGAATTATTGAATAGGAATTTCATACAGTTGCCTCCACTTTTGTTGGCATTCACATTTTTTTAAACTTTGCTTTTTGGTTGCTTGCAGATGATAAATTCATGTGTGATGAACAAATTCTAGTTAAATGCGTCTTTTCCAGGTACTTTCCCTGACTATTGTCAGCAGAGACAGGATGAGCTTCCTTTAAACAAGCCAATGTTAGGCAATAGTCCCTTATCTGCAGAATACATAAGCTTTAATTCGTGAAGTCCATCTGCCACGTTTTTAAAATCAATCGCATAAATGTATGGCTCTAATTTTGTTATCAATAAGATGGCTAACCGAGCATCTTTTTTCAAATCGGCATTTACCAAGAACAAATTGTTTACGTGAAGGAATCGTCAATTTTTCTTTTCACATATGCCTATATTATAATTCCGGCAAATAATAGGAACAGTCTGTTGATTGCGATTTTCTGTTTTTTCTGAACAAATGTCTCAACTCTTCTTTTAGAAACCGCAGTTTATACTTCTGTAAAAAGTTACCTCCACTGAATTTTTTTTCAGTATCTAAGTTTTAAAATTAAATTTTAATCATGAAAAAGCATTCTTGAAGATTTTATTCTAGTTTTAATTGAAAGCTAAATGATCAAATTTATTATTTCAAGTAAGTAAAATATTCTGGTGTATTTCAGATATAAATTATATAGATTGAAATGTCAATTGCTCGATTTTTAAAAATTTTTTTAAAAGCGGCCATTTTCTTAATTTTTAAGAAATTTGTAAACAAACACATTTATCGGGTTTTAAATTCTTTAAAAATTAAATTATTGATTTGTGACACGTTATTTGATTAAAATTAGAAAACTTAAATTAATATGATTTGAAACAAATCTTACTTACTTAGCATAAAAAAACAATATACAAGCATTTCTTAACGATGGGTTCCTCTTTGATCTTTATTGATTTATGGAGAAGCACTTAAGTTGATGCACAGCTATTATGGATGACCAGAAATGACATATTTACGAAAACTAAGTGAACGCATTTTTTTTTTAGTTTTTAACTACCTAGTAATTTTTACAAATTAACATATTTTCAGCAATTATTTAATATCTTTTACAATTCAGAGCAGATTTTCAATGAAACAGGCAAGTGTTTTATAAAAAAATATTGATGATTTGCTTTCTCCAAAGAGTCCTGTTTTTTAAATAATAAAAAAATCCCCTCTTAAAAGTTTAAAAAAAAACCCAAGATTACCAAGATTTTCTAAAAAAAAAAAAATTTCAAAGATATTTTCATTCATTTCTGAATATGTCCTGAAAGTCTCATTAAAATCCAAAAATTATTTGAATTTTGCAAGAATTTCCAAATCAATGTGTGCATTCCTCGGAAAAAGCGCAAAATAAAACAAACTTTCTTTAGTTCGCCGCTGTCGTAAAAAAGAAAAAGATTTTTAACCAAAATTTCGAACGTGCTAGAAAGGAGTAAAAAATAATAATAAATACTCTGGTCTTTCCTCTTAATAATAACATGAACATTTTGATGACAAAACTTTGTTTTTATTGAGTTTGGGGCCTTTTTTCATCATGCTATGCTGTGGAGGTACTTACACATCCAGTTCTTTAAAACTCCAGAAGTTGAAAATTAAAAGTAAAATTAATTTTCGTTTTACTTTTTAGTTTCAATTTTGTGAAATGAAAACTGACAAGTTTGAAATTATATTCCAGAGATCGATACAATCATTCATATAAGAGAAACCGGAAAAAAATATTATTTGTTTTAAATCTGATACTGAGTGATTGGTAATTTTTCAAATCTCTAAACTTACAAGTTGTTATGATAAGAAAAAAAAAACTTTGATCTACTTTTCTCTGTAAATTTTTAAAATATTTTTACGAAGATTATCGATCACTGAAGATTTTTTTAAAAAAATTAATGTCATATAATTCCATAGGAAATGAAAAAGTTTGTTTACCTAGATAAAAGTGTATTCTTGCACGCATGAAAAGCACATTAATAGATTTTGCTTTTTACCCACACAATACGAAATCGCTAAAAAAAAAAGGTAGTCTGATGAAAAAGACGCCAAACTTTACGAAAACAAAATTTTATCGTCTAAATGCTTATGTTATTATGAAGAGGAAAGATCAAAGTTTTTTTTTAATTATTTCTTAAAATTTTTCCTTCTTTTTAGAACATTCTAAATTTTGATTAAAAAAAAACCTTGTTTCTCTTTGTACCAACCGGAACTAGTAAAATAACATAGACAATTTTTAGCACGTTTTTTTTTGTGACACACATTAATTTGGAAAATCTTGCAAAAATAAAAATAATTGTCGGATGTCAATGAAACTTTCAGAAACCATTCACAGATGATCGAAATTATTATAAATATGTTTTTTTTTTTTTTTTTTTTTTTATTAAAGTCATGGCAGAAATATTTTTTTTATCTTTATTACCATAACTAATTTTATGAAAACGCTAGAAATTCGATCGCATCGTGTTTAGTGATTACAATAGTTAAAAGCACAAGGCTTTGAAGAATGCAAATCATGTTTTTTTTTTTTTGTTTGTTTTTTTTTTTTAATTGGACCCGCAGTACCTGAAAATCAGCTCTGAATTGTAACATACAAAAAAACTCAATAAAACAAAGATATTACTTAATTTCAAAAGCTTTTATTTGTTTTTCGTTGTTTTTCTGAATATGGACAATATTTTTTGAAAGCAAAAATTGTTTTCAATGAAAATTGAATTTTTAATACAATTATTTCGTATTTCTTTAATTATAATAGATTTTTACATTTAAGTTGTTTAAAAATATTATAAAATTAGTTAAAAGCCGCATAGGGTTTCCTAAGTGTCCCCATGAGATAGATCATTTTTTAGCGCTTTGTAAACTGTATCGTTTTGTTTGACCAATCAGAAGATCCGCAGTAATTAAGAAATGTAATTTTGTGTTCATAAAAAACGTTAAAAATGGTTGAAATTAAAAAGTACGGAAGGTCACAAGCAATAAAACGTTGCGTGTCTTGAGTGTAAGCGTTCTCCGTTGAACGTCGATTACATTATTGCAAATTCTTCGTGCGAAACACATGCTGAGCATTTTGAATTACCGACTTTTACTTAACTCATTAAAAAAAATTGAACATCATCCTAAGCCATTTTCACCATCAACGTTACTACATTTTTAAAAGTACCATTTATTTCATTTACATATTTCATTGCAATTTCAATTTTTTGATGTTGTTTTACAGTTTTCAGTGAGTCGTCTTTATTTCAATTTTATGTGAATTTCTTATTTCAAACAAACTGTTTTCGGTTCTATCCTTAAAGTGTTGTTGTCATCACCCTGATCAAAAAACAAAAATACATCAAGCCATTGTTCAAACTAAACATAGATTAAAAAAAAATGTGTTTTTTTACAAGGTGATGACAGCTTGGTATTGTCGGCTGGCTGGCCTTTGATCCAGCAATGTCAAAGTCAATTTTGGCTTAATTTCAACACTGTTTTCCTTATCGCTGATTTTAAAAAAATAATAAAAAAAATATAAAAAACATCCTGGTTTCCAGTGTTCAGGAATAGCAATTTTAACTATTTTTCATATTTTATCCCCAGAAAAAATTTTATAATCATTTTTTACACCAACCAATTTCACTTAGAAATGAAAGAGCATTCTTTGCTTTCAGGAAATACCTAGTTTCATTGGGTGCAGATCAAAAGTTTCCTTGATATTTTGTTCAGATGATGACAAAAGTCATTTTTCAATATTTTTTTTCATTTCAAATTGGCTGAAGTGTAACAAAATAACTTTTGATATGTTTGTGATGATTTTTACTTGGGATAGAAATGTTTTATCATAGCAGATCTGTATTGACTTTTTTTTTTCTCTATAGTTGCCCTCAAAAAACCTGTACAGCACTTGTATTTTAATTTATTTATAGTATTTATAATTTCTACAGATAGTATCAACAAAATTATGGTGTAAGCTACAGTAATAAAAAAAAAAAAAAAAACAAAATAAAAAGAAATTGGAATGCTGAAAGGGTTTTTTTTTACTTTAATAATTACGGTACTACATAAGCTGGTTTATGTAAAAAAAAACGTTAAAAGTCAATTATGCCCTTCCATTATTAACTTCTCTCATGTTAGCTGTCGATATGTGATGACAGCAATCATTTATCTTTGTCAATAGCCAACGATGTTTTTTAATGAAGAAAATAAGCAAAAAGTTTTTTCAAAATATATTAAATAATCTTTAAATTTTCTAATTTTCATCAAATAAATTTTGAAAAACGTATAATTGATTTTTGGAAGAATTTTAACTGGGATTTTTAGTTTGTCTTAATGTCTTCAATGTCGAATAAAAGAAATAAATTTAGTACTAACATAAAAATAATCCTTTTTAATTTAAATGATTATAAATACAATGAATGAAAGCTTAAAATAAAATGAATAGTTCATATATTTCGTAACCTCCCAGATGATTTTTTAAATTTTTAGTTACCCACTATTTCATTTTTATGTAAATTATTTTTAATAAAAATTATGTCAGATGAGAAAACTGCTGGTAAAATGTGTCAATCTTTTTCCGAAGAGAAATGTAAAAATTCAACAATGCATGCGAATTTTGAAATAACGTTTTGTTTTGTGATGCCCTTTAGGCTTTAAGACATAATTTAAATAAGTGTTCTTAATCGACTTATTTATTCCTAGAAATAACAAATAATGCTGTAAAAAATGAAGAATTGATCTACTGCTGCTTTTTTTTTTAATGTCAAGCGTTTCGGCGTGGGAGTACTGAGTAATGGTTAAGAAGCGAGGCTGGTTAACCATTATTAGTAGTGAATTCAATTCTCATTGTGTATCTCTGCCCTGTAATAAACTGAAGATAAATACGAAGCCGAGATACAAAAACAGGTATTATTTAAAACAGTGGAAAAAAGTTAAAATTAATTATTTCCCCAGAAGCTTTTAAAGCTTCTGGGAAATTAATTAGGGCAATAAAACTGAAAAGGATAATTTTTATTTTTTTTTTTTTAAAGGTAACCAAAAAAGTTCTGTCCGTTTTAAAGGAAAAAAAAAAAAAACAAGCTTCACAATATGTTGTAACTTATATTTAGTCTTCAAATAATCACCATCGGCATCCAGCACCTTCTGCCAACGTGTCTCCAGCTGTTCAATGCCCTTGCGGTAGAACTCTTTGACACAAAAAAAAGTCCGTGAGGGCTTTGTGCAAAATCTGCTTCATTGGTGAAGGATTTCCCACGAAGATGATTATCCAGGGAATAGGAAGAGGTGGTAATCGGATGGCGCAAGATCAGGTGAATAAGGTGGATGGCACAAAGTCTCCCACCCAAGTTGCTGTATGGTATCCCTCACCACTCGCGCGACATGCGGCCTGGCGTTGTCATGGAGGAAAAGCACACCTTTGCGATTCACCAGTGCTGGCTCCTTCTGGTGCAATGTCTGTTGCACACGTTTCAATTGCTGCAAGTATAGGTCTCCAGTGACCGTTTGGCTCGTTGGTAGCAGTTCATAATGAACCACTTGACGACCTGTCCACCAGACACAAAGCATAATCTTTCGTGGGTGCATAGGCAGTCTTGCGGTGTGAGGGACAGTATCCTAAGGAGAAAACCAATGTCTGGAACACTTCGTACAGAACCCACTTTTCATCACTGATAAGCACTCGATTCAATAAGGATGCGGTACGGTGGCGAGAAAGCAGTGATACGCAGGCTGCCACTCGTTGTCCTTTGTAGACCTCCAACAACGTTTGCGGAACCCACTTGCTCAGTTTGTACATCTTACCTAGGCGGTGCAGGTGAAGTCTAACTGTTTCATCGGAAACGTTGAACTGTCTTGCAAGTTCACCACACGTTAGACTACTGTCCTCTTCAATGGCCGCCTTCAGGACTCCGTCATTCAAGACCTGTGGTCGTCCACTGCGAGGCTCATCATAGAGAGACAAATCTCTCGACTTGAATTTTCGAAACCAATGCCTTGCAGTACGTTCATCCACAGCACTATCCCCAAACGCTTGACATATATTATGGCGACTTGATGCAGCTGCTGATAAGCCCACTTTGAAGTCGTAAAGTAAACAGCCCTGAACGAGATCTCTAGACACTTCCATCCTTCTCACAGCTGTCCGGTTTATAACTGATGGCGGGCACTGTTTTTATAACGTCTGATGTTCCTACTTCCGGCTGTCCGAATTTGAAAACAATTGCTACACGCATTTCATATATATTTCAACTTCATTCAATGACTAATTAAAAAACGGACAGAACTTTTTTGGTTACCTTGTAGATAGTATGCTCCATATTTGTAGCAAAACTTTTAACAGAAAAACACAATTTGCACATAATTAGAGATAGCAAATTAAAGCCAAATTTATACAATTTTTAGAAAATATATATCTGTAACTACACACCAATTTTCGTTTTGCTGTCATAGACATGCCGCACTCTATTCAAAACAAAGACCATTATCGATGCATCTCTTGTTTGCCACATATTTGTACAACTACGACCGTGCATTTCCCTTATGTAGGCTATAAAAGAAGCTGGACAGCGGACACAGAGAGAGAGACCTCACACGCGCATGTGCTAATCATAGACGCTATCCAAGAGCATGGCTGATTGCCCGTCTAATAATTAGGCTGTGAAAATGACCTCCTGTGAACGCAGAAAGAGAACAGAATCTACTATTGAGGTGACAAGCCAAACAAGTAGACAGCCGGTTTAAGCATACTCCTCTTTTGCACTCTCAGTTCACACCTCATATACCATACATTTGAACTCATGACTTACCAGACATTTTTATATCTTGTAAATGAAAATAAATCTTTGTTGATTCGTTTAAACCCGTGTATAATTCGTTTCTTTACTCCAACTTCCACTCCGGATCAAACTAAGTTAAATAGAACAATAGGAATTAATATTTGAACGTTGGTAACGTTCGTAAAGTAGTTTTAAATAAAAATCCTAAATAGATTCAGTATTTAAAAAAATTTTTTATAAAATATACTTGATGCTCAGTACAGAGAAAATTCAGTGGTGACAAAGCTTCTCAGAGTGAATGCCCAAACGTACATTTTAACTAGATACCTCAAAAGAAAGATGATGCCTAAGGTTTAAAAATCCATTTTTAAAAATGAAAAATCTTTCTTGAAGCTTTTATTCTAGTTTTAATTTCACACTAATAGATTAAATTTAATATTTTCAATAAGCAAAATATTTTGCTGTATTTCAGACTGAATTTAAATTTATTCGAATGAGTTTTTTATCAGTAAAAATACTAAAATTGTCCATATTGACAAATCTGTCAACACAATGCAATTCGATTAAAAAATCATTAAAAAATAAAATATACTTTTCTGAACTTTACTTTTTGGAATATTAGCTGATTTAAAGTTTAATTAATGTGATTTGAAACAAATATTACATACTTTTCGGTTAAAATATCGCCGAAAAGCATTTTTGACAATTCTCTTGATAGACTTATGTTTGGGAATTTTTTTCTAAGAGGGCATAACAAATTATTTGTTACAATTACTTGATGACTATAAGGTGAATGCACTTTTTTATATAATTTTTACCTACCTAGTAATCTTTAAAATTTAGGAAAATATTTGGTGCTACTAACTATAGTATATCTATGAAGGCATTTGCAAGCTACTGTAAATGACGATGCACTCATTATTGCTGGAAAATGCTCAGGAAAAATGATGATCTGTTTACTGTTTTTAAAATCAGTTTACAAGCATTAAAATCACTGTTTGATAATTTATTATTATTATTTTTTATTATTTATTATTGAAATTTCATAAAATAAAGTGTACGTGTGGGGGACAGATACAGAAAAATACTTTTGCCAAGATTTTCTAAGAAACGTATCTAAAATAATTTCATTCATTTGTGAATAGGTGCTGGAAGTTTCATTAAAATCCGACAATTACCTGATATTCGCAAAAATTTGTTCTTCACCACAAAAAGACGCTACAATTTCTTTGTTGACGCAAGAAAAACTTTCCAAAAAGGATTGAAAAATATAATTTAATAATCCAAAAATACTTTGGTCTTTTCTCTTAATAATAAAAATTTTGCTGATAATAATTCATTTTTATTAAGATTGGGACTTTCTTTTTATCATATATGCTTATTCTTTTTCTTTTCTTTTTTTTTTTTTTAGTTAATATTTGAAAACTGAATAAAAAGGTATCTCCACTTGGTCGCTGAAAATCAGCATCCATAGCATGTTGAAGAAAGGCCCCAAACTTAATAAAAAAAAAGTTTTATCGTCAAAATTTTCATGTTATCATTAAGAGGAAAGCCCAAAGTATTTTTATCATTTTATTACATTTTTTAATCCTTTCTAGCACATTCGAAATTTCGGTTAAAATCTTTCTTTTTTTTTTTTTTTTTTTTTTGTTATACGCCAGCGGTCGACGTAATATTTTTACGATTAGTGTTTTTTGCGCTTTTTTCAGGTGAAAAACACATTGATTTGAAAATTATTGCAAAAATCGAATAATTAACGCGACTGTGTCCGAATTTTTATTGTCGATAACTCCAAAACGGTAGATTTTATCACAATTCAATTGTTATTTTCGAGTTCAGCATGTAAATTTACACGGAAATATAACGATTCCAGAAATTTTTAATAGATATTTAGCGCGAGGTTTAAAAAGCAAATTGCCCGATATTATTTAATTAGAAAAGCTTTTAATGGCTTTCGTTTTATGGATAATATATATATTAAAGTCATTATTTTAAGCCAACATATTTTTCCGATGAAAAACGTATTTTTACAAGAATTTTTTGTTTCAGTTTTAAATACAAAAGTTGTTAAATATTTTAAAATTAAGTTTGAATATGTTATGGAATCCTCCCTACTTGCCTGTCACCCCCTACGGGAAGATGCACTCTTCCCCAAATTAACCTTTAACCAATCATCACTTCACTTTTCCAAACTCAACTTCCCATTGATTGAAAGGACACAAAAAGTTGAGAAAATCTTTTTTTTTTTTCCGCGCAGCTGTCTGGAGCCTATTTGAAAACCTAAAAAATCTATAAAAAAGAATCGCTCAACTTAATTCAAGTCAGTCAGACACTGAGTTTCGAGAGATGCCAGCAGACTCCACGCGTGCTAACACACTGACTCAATAACACGACCAGCCTCTCATCAACTCAACACAACTGTCACTACTATTGCCGCGTGAAGAAACTTACAATTTACTAAAAAAATGACATTATCACGACGAAATATTAATTGTACATTTAATCAACTTTAGCATATCAGTCAAAGCCTCACAACTCTTCATAACTTGAATCAACACTTACAATTGTCACACACATACACACTATTATTTGAACTCACACGATTGACATTTTACCTTGCAGAAATCAAACTGTTTTAATTTCACAAACAAACTTAAACCATCAACATTCATTCATCAAATCTCTGCATGGACACTCTTTGTAATTTTATCTCACTTGCCATATTTAACAAGCAACCTATCATCACTTTGTGTATGTCAAATATATATATATATATATATATATATATATATATATATATATATAAAATCATGTTATTGTTGAAATCTATAACTACGTTGTTTTTTCCTGGATTTCTTCAAGTTATATTGTCTTCATATGTTCGTTTAATTTATTTGTTGTGGGTAAATGCATAATGTACATGCACATTTTAGGCCTTCACACAATTTCATCTTCTGACACAGCATAAATTCTGCAACAATGAGTCTTTCTGGGAATGCTGTTATTAAAAGTTCTGTTTTTACAGATCTAGAAAATCTTAAATTTGAAATCTTATGATTTGGGAAAATTTTAAGAGATATTTAGCGCGCGGGCATTTGGGCGTTAAAAAGCAAATTTACCTAAATTTATTTGTATTTTAAAACACTGATCTCCTTGATATCAGGCACTTAAATTATTTTTCCCGAAGTGCAATAAGCCGGAAATTGAATAAAAGCTATGATCTACTTGTATTAGAAATAAAACTTAATATTTTGGAGATAAATTCGTATTTTGTAGAAAGAAAGTCATTTGAAACGCTATAACCGACAATCAAAGGAACAGTTTTTTGTCTGTTTTTTTTATGAAGATAAATTTTTATAAATTTATCTATTTTGAAATTGAAGAGAAAATATTAAGCTTCTGAATAAAGTTGTCTTGAACTGAATAATTCTTTTTGATCTGAGTAAATTTTTTTTTTTTCTTTCTCATCAGAATCTTCATTGACTTACCTGTTCAATGAATTCAGGTTGCTTGTAAACGGCTGGCTTTGATTGTTTATCAGTGGTGTCGTTTGGTTTTGCATTTATTTTTAACTCTTCGAACAAAGTTAATAATTAGTGTTTATAAATTATTTTAAGATTTCGCTTGCTAAAACCCCGAACTAAGTTTCAAACAATTTTTTTCTTCTCTCTTGCTAAAACCCAAATCAGCGTTCGTAAGGAACCCATTTTTTTAAAATTTTTATAAATATTACATCTCATGTAGCACAATGTCAAACATGATCCTGGAAATGGCATGAAAATATGGGGGTCAAAAAATGTCCTACACCTAGTTAATCTGTGTGTCATTTCATTCATTAAAATTTCCATAAAAACAACTCATTCATACCAAATTCCAAACATGCCATAATTATTTCACTAAACTTTGTTTCTATATTATTTTTTTTTTCTTTTATATAAAAATAAGTATCCCAACACTACTTACAGTGAAATTCTTAACTAAACACTAAAAAGGCATATATTCAACATTTCATTCAATTTGAAAATAATGAGAAACAAAAGCTTTTTCATGAACTTTGTTTCTATGTTATTTATTTTTATATGTACTACAGTGTGCGAAACATTTTGGCATTTTGGTCATTTTTTTGGCCATTTTTTTCACTGACGGCAGTTTAGACTTCCTCAAATTTTGTAACATACGCACTCCACAGGGTTTATTACAATTTTGGTAACACGTTAGTTTGAAAGTTAACATTCTAAGCTTCATTTTCATATATTTTATATTTTTTAATTTTAATAAGAAGTTTGTAAACAATTCAAATGAAAAGTTTGATCGTAAAATTCAAATGCTTCTTGTAAAAATAAAAACACATAAAATATATCATTAAAACGCTCATTTAATAATCTATGAAACTAAATCAAAATCAAATATATGAAACGATAGCTCCATTTTGCGCGTGTGCGATTATGTGTAACCATGTGCGATTTGCTTGGCCATCATTTCAACTCCACGCGAGACTCAATACACAGCATCAACACGGACACAAAAGAATTGACCAGCATGTTTTCTATGGACGAAATTTTCAAGGAAATTGATAAGAATTTGTTTTAAATATTAATTTTCTATGATATGTAAAATGTAAATGGGATTTAAAATCCGTTTTCGTCATAAAAATATGAAACAAAAATTGATTTGTTTATTTTACGCTCAGATTGAAATCACAAAAGAAAAACGTAGGACTTATTGATCGAAAAATGTTCATATTCAAAGAATGAGATAAAAAAAACATTCTACAAAAAAAATCTAGAATGTCTTTTATGTTTTTGCAGTATTCTCACAATAATTATCAGTTACCAAGTAACATTTTGTTTAAAGTTACCCTTTCAAACAATTTTCTAATTTTCTTACTTATGAATGGATTTTAGTTACGATTTATTGCTATCTAGATAAAAATTTATGATTTAATATTCATTTTCCTAATTTATTTTCATTTTCCTATAATTTATTTAATTTCTTAGTAATATTTATTCCATTTTCCTATAATTTATTTAATTTCTTAGTAATATTTATTTCATTCTAAAATATTTTTGTGTCAGTTTTAAGGACCAGTGTGGAAATAGGTTTGTTGAGAAAATATTTTAGTGCTTCCTTATTTGTTACTCAGGTGTATAGATGGCTCTAAATTTATATTTATCCCTGATTATACTTAGTGCAATTTTTTATGAACTGTAAATAAACTCAAATTCAGTAAGAAAACGTAGACAATAATTTGTAGATGACTACTAAGTAGTACTTCGACAAAATGGGATAGAATTATAAATTCATTTTTTTCTTTTTGAAGATGACGATGAACAGAATCAGTTACAACGTTGTTTTATGACAAAAGGACGTGGAAGAAAGATGTCTTTGTCTAAAGTGGAATGTTCCAAGAAGGTGCTGCTTCAAATATATTCATTGAAAGAGAAGTATCAGCCTCAGGAAACCTGGGATTCTGCTATTACTTGGCTACATAAATTGTTCCCAATCTTTCCTAAGAACAGATGGGTACACCTTATTGAGAAAGTTGTAGCAGAAGTTCAGAGTTGTCCAAAAGCGGATTGTCCTGCATTGTACCATGAGGTAACAAATTTGGGATTCATAGGTGAAAGATGTGAGAGTGTTGGATTGACTCAGTGTTTTGTTTGTCGGATCCAACGCTGGGTCATAAGCTTTTATGCGCGGAAGTAACACATGGGCTCATACTTGAACTATATAAACTGGATACGCCAGCAAACGTATACTAGTCAGACTAGAAGAACTTGGGTAGTGCCTGAATTAGATTATTTGGAAGGATTGTATGAAGAGTATGCCAAGACTTACTTTTGACTACTCAGTGAAGAGGTATCCTAAAACCCAGCCCACCATTACTGAAAAATTCCAAATAAACTTTATTTGATTAATTTTATGTCTGTGTTGTTTATTTTTATGTACATAATGTGAGAGGAACATTACAGTTTAAATATTGAAACAATTTGGTGATTTCATGCCACTTACGTAGTGATCGGAACTAACATGTGTCAGAACTTCAACCTTTTGATCAAATTGTGACAGATAAAATATTTTTATTTTAATGATTTCAGTTACAAATTTAGTGGTTGAATACCACTTCATGATATGGTGAGTTTTCTGTTGTTTTCTTATGTTCATTAGTGGGTATTGGCGTGTGTTAAGCTTCTTTCTCTCTACAGTCCAGAAATTGTTCATGTTGAGTCAGGACTGTACTTGTTCAGAATCTGCTCCATATACATTCTAATCTGTTGGTTTTAGGTCATTTTAACCATGATAAATGGAAAGAGCATCCCCAGAAATTGCTAGATATGAAAATTGGTGTTTCTGATGTAAGAAGTATTCATTTTATGACACAATTCAAGCAAGTCTAAAATCGGCCTTTCAAATACCTTGTGACAAAAGGTTAAAAAGCAATTCTTTTCAATTTTGAAGTGGAATAATCCAGAATATATCCATTCTATCACCCCCTCCCCCCCAAAAAAAATAGGCATGTTACTGGTATAGTCATAATGTGATATTTGAAATTTGGGATGAATGTGGGTCTTATTTCCAGTTTTATGAAATGTCAAACCTCAGGTTATGAGTTGTTTGCACGTCGTTGCACAAGTTTTGATTTATTAAATTTGCATATTTAGACTGAATTTATTTAAAAAAATATGCAGTGATACTATCTGTAATTTTATTATTAATTTCTTTGTTATGTACCTAACAAGTATAGTATAATCTTAACTGTTGTTCTTAATTGCTTTTTAAAATATAGGAGTCCAAATATGGTATTTTGTCCTAATTCATAATAGACAAAAAATGGCTAAGTCGAGTACATGTGTAAAAATAAAAATAAATCTGCCAAAATTAAACGGTTTGAGATTTTTGATGAAATAAAAACTTTTTCTTTAATAATGTAGATTAAGAAATGCAATCAGATACCTATCTTTCGATGAAATATGCTGATAAACGCATTCTGTCAGTTCTGATCTTCCTCTTGTGCTGATGCCGAAAGAATCCAGTCAGATCCCGATGAGAATAACGTTCGCATCGTAAGATTTCTTCTATCCGCGTCATCCACGCCAACATCCTTGCCATGGTTAGCAGCGTTAGAAATACCATCCGTCTTACCCAAGAACACGTAGCAACACATTATCGCATGCGTATGCGAGATCAGTGGGCACAAGATGTTTGGGATCGATACGAGCCGACATTATCCCAGAATGGGCCCACCTCTAAATGGCTCCCACCATGCTTGGCCTTTCTCAACAGTGTGATCACAGCCCTGGAAATCCGGTTGGGGTTGGTCTCCTTCGGGAACCAGTTGTTGAACACCGCTGTCAAAACCGGAACAAATATGTGCAACAGCCTCAAGTACAATCCCCGGCAGACCCTCTTCAATTCGAAGTGGACTTCGCCCCTCTGTGATCTCACCCTCTCAACCAGCCGCTTCAGTCGACGAGAGTCGAGGAACGTCGTTTAAATAGCTGTGAAACTCATTGCCACACAGACCAAGCTCCTTGGTAAATCGGTTCCGAAAATGCTGTCGAAACGCCTCACACATGTCGTTGGTCGACTGTAGGCGGCGTCCATCTGGGGTGTCGACCTCGCGAATGTAACGATCGAATCCTAAACGTATTTCCTCCTTGTGCGATTCTACGCCCGTATTCACGGCTTCGCTAGACATCTTGTTTAACCTATGTATAACTAATTGACACCAGTTGCGCTTGCTAGCCGATCGCTCCAGAACCTGCCTAGCTAGCCTTATGTCTCGGGAATCGCTTCCAACCTCCTTCTGAGCCAGACTCTCTTTAATTAACTTCACCTTCTTAGCTTTAATGAGAGCGAATCTTTGGCTAAAATCGGTGGTGAAAGACCTAAGTCTATCCTTAAGCCTCTCCTACCACTTATTCCCAATAACTGCCTCCACTAACTCGCACTGCCCTAAACTAGTTAGCTTTTGCCAGAAGTCCTGTCTGTTCAGTAAGGACGACTTGAACTTCCAGTGTCGAGCCAGTCTAGTCTAACGCCATCCGGGCACAAACAATTTTATGGTTCGAATAAACCAACTAGTGGAATGTGGACAATCTAGCAGATCTATTTCGACACTTCTCGCTAACATTCTATCCAGGTGGTTGACCACCTGAATAGAGGACCACCTGAAAGCCCACGCCCACATCTCCCGCCCCGGGTGAACGATTCTGTATATATTCTGTAGGGAACGCTAGTTTTAATGCCCTGCATCAGGAAAGGTGGAGCAAAATCAGGGCTCTCGCAGAACATAGTATTTTTTAATTTACTGAGTTCGGGGGACTCAAATTAACCTATCCTGATTTGAGGGAACAAGTCCTTGGCGGCAACCAGGAAATTACAAACCTTCAGTTTGCCGCCAGAGTTCCTTATTAAAGTGATAATTCCCGGAACTTGCGGGAAATTCTTGGTGTCTTCTGTCGACGAAGCTAAACTTAAATAAAGGCCTCAAGAGGACCTTTCTCACCGAGGAAAGGTCCCTCTCTGTCTGTCAATATAAAAAATGGCATCCTCCTTGGGGAAAGAGATATATTTTTATGTTTGGGATGGGTTACGGGAGGTTGTACCCTTTAGCCTTCTCCTCATAACCTCCCTCCAATCACCGAGGACCTTGGGCCTCCTGTCATGTCTCTCTATCCTCGCTGCTTCCGTTGGTGATGCCGTCTTAGTTTGTGACGCCGGTTTCAGCTTTTCTGCAGCACCACAGGCCCAGCAGTGTCTACACACCAGTGTGTCGGGGATGTCCAAGAATTTTTTTCGGTCCATTGTTTCCTGCAAACAAAATCCCCGGTGACAATGTCCGCCTTGCTCGTTATCGGGGAGCCATTCTCGACAAGTTCAATTTTAGAAAAATAGGCGTCAATTTTCTTGCATGGAAAGGAAAAATGGAATGGAGTTTGCGTATCACTGGCTGAGGACTTCAGTGTAGACAACATTTTTAGCTTTTTGCGAGGGTGAATAAAGGAACCTATCCTCGCGACTGCCAACTCGGGAGCAGGCTACGTAAAGTTGGCCGTGTGAGAAGCACTGCTCCTCTAAGTGTACACCAGTGACAGACAGCGTTTGTCTTTGGGCCTTATTAATTGTCAGAGGAAAACAGGGTGCGACTGGGAATTGGAATCTTCTGAAAGTGAAGGGTACGTCGGCATCTGATGGATACAAATGCATCCTTGGGATAAGCACTTGCTCCCCTTTACCGCAGCAAGTTATAATTTTGGCCTCAATAATGTTTGGGTGTAGGGCCTGAATAACCATCCTGGTCCCATTACAGAGTTTCGGTGGACGCAGGTTTCTAAGCAACATAACCGGGATCTCCACTTTAAGTTCCAGAATGTGAGGAAAGAGACCAACGGGGTGGAGGCTGTTTAAGAACTTCACTGGAAAGTTTGCCATTTCAGCGGGGTCTGGAGTTCTGTCAATGGATTTGTAAACGTGCAACACCCCTGGCACAGTTTCCAGAAGCTGTCTATTAAGGGTTGTCACAGTGGTGTTTTTTGGGGCAAGAATTGCCCTCCCAGCAAGCCACTCAATATTGTTGTAGTTGGTTTGAAGATCAGGAAAAACTGATTCCCTGAGTGTTGCTGGCGTTGTGACCACTGTAGACAACCCTTGGACTTTTACAAATCCATTAGTGTCCGCTGGAATAATACCTTCGCCAAGGGCTAATAATGAATTCGAAAATTCGGCGGACTCAACATCACCAGTTAGGTGTGCACGCATGTTGGTGGTAAGGTGCAATGCTCTAACAGTGGGCCAAAGTTGTGACGATTTCTTTGGTCTATGAGAAGTTTTCGCTCATTTGTTGTGACATAGGCGTTGAGCTCCTCAACAGAGTAGGATGTCTCCCGCACAATCTCAGGTGAGAAACTAGAGGAATCCACATGATCTGGCGTTGAAAGCCCAATAGCTGTGAGAGATTCCCTCCTCCCCCATTTCAACAAACAGGTTCTCAATGATTATAAGCGCCCTGTTGTAAACTTCATCGTTGAATGTAAGAGCCATTGTTGGACACAGCAGTTGCGCTTCTCTGAGTATGTCTTCGGACAAAAAGTCCTTGTATTTGTCCCAAAGTGATTTGTGATCACTGGGTTCACACATTTGTAAGATTGTGGTGAAGAGGTGGCGCAAAGCAGAGGGCATTTTTAAAAGAGCTCCCTCGGCCATTGTGGCATCCCATTGGCTTTCGTCTTCCAAAAGGCCGAGACGGAGGCAGGCCTCACGAAAAGTGTCACATAAAACTCCATTAACCGTCCGTAAGTTATTGTAGCTCGTTGGACCACTAACTTCGTGCAAAAGGAGTCGCAAGTAAAAACATTCCTGTCGTGATGGGGGAACCGTGAATACCCTTCCGAGTGTGGCGTCTTTTTTGACGCCTGGATAGCCCTCGACGTTGGCCCCGCACTTCCGCCGAGCCCAGGTGTTCTTTTTTGTTCACATGTAGTATGAAGGCACGTCTGGGTACAGTAGAGTCCTAGCAAACTCGTCCTGTCGACAAAGTTTGAAGAACGCTGTAAGCGTTGTGTCTTTGGTACGCGCAACCATATCCATTGCTGTATCCGCAAAAAAATAACGAAGTTCGTCGTTTTCTAGGTGCACAGCAAGCTGGGCGATTGCTGGGATACGTTCGTGGATGGGGAAGCTGAATATGTGCCAAGGGCCCTCTATGCTGCTAATGACGCGCCCTGCAAGGAAGTCCTGGATTTCGTCTACGGAACCTTCCTGCCTAATATCAAACATTGCAGCATCAGTCCCTTTGTTGATGTACTTGCATACATACTTGATGGAGCGAACTGAATGGCAATATTCGACATTGATGTGCGCATTGAACGCTTTTGTTAGCAGGGGACAGTATGGCACTACCCATCTGTTATCCACTTGGTGGCCCTTTACCACGGCTGTAAATCCTCCCTCAGCGGGACTCCTTCGCCGGTACAGTGGATAACCATCGCTCCCTGTAATGGTTTCGCTCACGAAATCTCGTGGGTACTGCCGGGTGCATTTGCCGTCGCTGTTGTGACAGCTGGTGTAATTGTAATACGACCAGCAGGGACCATGAATCATGTTGGTTGTCACTTTTTCGTACAATTCAGGGTCAGCCGACGGATCATGAATTTCAGCAGAAATAAGATGATCGATTTCTGTGGCCTCAATCTTGTCGCACAGCCAAATTAGTATATGTGCGTGAGGCAGGCCACGTTTCTGCCACTCAATAGTGTGTATGCGACACGTCTACTATGAATTGATGGAAAAGTTGTCGGCTTCGATGAAGATGATTGAATGCACCCTCATGTACCATCAATAGGTAGGCGTAGAAAGCCCTGCAAGACACTGTTTTTAAGGTGGACCCATTTTGCAGAATGCCAAAGTGGTACCCATCTTCTCCGTAAGGGAAGTGTGTATTGCAGTGCATCGTTGGACCGGTGCGTTTCACTGATTCTTCGGAGCCCACTGCCTCGCGATTCGATAACAATGTCACGTCTGTTGTATTGATCACCGCTGACAATGACGGAAACTTCGTTACTTGCGGGAGCATTGTAACAACGTTCGTGCTCTCCCTGAGGCCGTTTGTCAGCATCAATTACAATAATGAAATCAGAAGAAGTGTTATTTTCGAGAGCATACTTAAAACTGCGGACATAGCTGTTTGTCTCGTGGAGCATTTGTTGGAGACTCATTATGATATCCCTGTGAGGATGATTGTCCTGGCCTTTATCGTTCTCGGGAATAATGCACATGCGAGCATCTTGCCTTTTGATTATAGTCAGCTATGAAGTATATTTGTAGAAAGGCCGAATCAGTGGCAGTTTCCGGCAAAAGAGACCCAATCCGGTGGTAAACCTGACCTTGAACCTTGAAGGTGGGATTCCAACCGACTTCGCGGAAGGCATTACCACCAAAAGAGGTCATCTGGAAGGCACAATTGTACTGTCTGATTTTTGCGAGGAAATGTTTGGAGTCTGGACTGGAACCCTCCAACAGAGCTTTCAACGGAACAGGTAGCTCTTGAAAAGGTGGCAACTGTACCTTACCGTCTGAACAACACAAACCTGCAGACTCTCCAGGCCATTTTTTGGCATTGCAATGCCCACAGACAACTGACATGGGTCCTATTTGGAGGTCTTTGCGATCGGAAAGCCTCAAAACTGGCTCATCGTTGAACGCCAGCTTAAACTAAAACTGCTTTGGTGGGCTACAGAGCTCTCGCTGTGCATGGCGGCGCTGGTTAACAGTCTGCAACCTTTCAAGCATTTCAGTAGGTCCTTCTACAGCTCTAGCAGCGGAAGTTGAAATTGCATCGCGTAACTTTCCGACGCCCTTGCAGCAGAAGTTACAGCGGCGTCGGCTGCATGGCGTGCGGTTTTCTCAGTCATGGATTCCTGGGACCGTCGAATGGACGTTGCCGCAGCTTTCGCTGCGTTACGTGCGGTTTTCTCATCCGTGGTCTCCTGGGACCGTCGAATGGAAGTTGCAGCGGCGTCGGCTGCATTGCGAGTAGCTTTTCGATGCGGGCTCTGTCGAGACCGCAAAGGCACTTGTGATGAAGACGTTTTTTTGTTGTCTTGCAGGCGTTTAGGCAGTTTCCTCTTACTTTTCAACGAATATGTGTAAACTGATTTGCAGTACAAACGGTAGTTACGCTCACCAAGCGTTTCATGTGACAAAACATACTGCTTCCGTTGAGAGGCCTCTGCCTAGGTTTCCTCTTCCCGCTTTCTCTTTGCCGCAAAGGCTCTTTTAGTACGCCTGCTAAGATTGCCTCGCCATGGTATTTTGGCACGCTTAGCAAAGCTGCCGGGTCGGTCATCGCCACGGTATTCAGAAGAGTGCAAAGCAGAGGTTGAAGTAGACGCTATATGATCATCTGTAACCGGTGTTATTATGTGCTCCTCCGCAGTCGCCTGTTCTGCATGTGTAACGTTAACGGTATTAGGGGTCTTCAGTTGCTGACGTGCGGATGTTCGACATGTAGGCGCTATTTGAAGGGTTGTAGAAATGCTGTGTAAGAATGCGAATAGAAGTTGATGCCGAAGCTGAAGCGGTGCAACCTCGTTGTATACGAAAAGTAAAAATGCAGTGGAGCGGTATGGAAAAAGCTTCTAGCTATGGGCCGTGCTTTCTGGCAGCACGAAAACGTCGCTGTAGGAAGAGGTTACGCAACCAAAACGTTGAAGTGTTGAAGGTTAAAAAGTAGTGAAACACTGAGGTGTACTGGGTCGCATAGTAAAGGCAAAAGAGAAGTAACTTGCGACAGCAGTTAACTGTCTTTCAGTGAAGACGCGAATAAAGGAAGTGCTTATTTTGGTAAGATGTGACGATTAAAGTGTTGACAAAGTCGAATATGTCATTTGTGGCTCAAGTCAGACCTGGTAGCAGGGATAAAAAAGCCGAATTTCAATTGCCCCGCACCCATTCCAGAATTTGAGGTCAAAAGTTTTCTTCCACTCCACTGCACGCACTGACCTGTTTCTTCCCGCGCATAGCGTGACCTTAAATTAATCTGCATTTAGGAAATACCCAACCGGAAAAAAATTTTTTAAGGGTTCACCGATTGTCGATTTGCACTGTTGGGGGGGGGGCGTTCAGAGTTGAAACTTCACATGGTGACTCCCAATGGCCTCCTCATAAATCGACATGCGGTTCAGGCGCAATCTGGGCGTATCAGTTTTTGGGTTTTATCGATTTTCCGCGCTGTTTAGGGGTCTGTGGTCATGAAACTTCTGAACAACACTTCTAATGGTAGACTCTAAGAGGGTGTCAAATTTGGTTGAAATGCGATCATTCCTTCTGTAGGCAGATTTTTTCTATTATCGATTTTTTCGGAACCTGAGTCCGAACTCAAAAATCGGGTTCCGTCAATGTCCTTACAGCAGCCATTTGCAAACTTGTGGTGAAAACCGCATCGAAATTGGGTGAGAAATGCGGCCTGGGCGAGGTAACAACGCCCACGATAGACACACAGACAGACAACATGAGAAATATAGATAGATAGATAGATTTCATTTCAATTTTGAATTAAATTAAGTTTATTTTGAAATTCTTGAATTTTTCGCTCTGTCTCCTGTGACATCGTTGGTTATTAATAATTGACTAAAATCAGATTTACTTACTATTAATAATAAATAAAATAGAAGATTTGGATAGAATCGAATGCGCGGAAAATTAATGACCAAAAATCAAATATATGAAATGGCCATCACATTAACACCCAAAATTTACTTGATGGTTAAATAATATAATTATGCATACTATCAAAGAAATTTCACGTTTTTATTCTAATTATACAGATTTGACCGTTTATTTTTATATTGGTGTTACTGTCAATAAAATATATTTAATAGTAGTTTATATCTTTACTGTACAAAGAAAAACAATATGTAAATAATAATGATAATAATAATTAGTTCAACTTTAATGAGATATTTGATGCTGTATCTTATTTGCAATTTGGTTTAGAAGTTCGTAAATATAAATTTAATAAAAGAGGTTCAATTTTGCTAGGGAACGTTGGATTTACTCACCTATTTCACTCGGTTTTCGCCCAAAAGTTAAATAACATCGATTATTAGTGTGAAAATTCTGGTTAATTTGCAATATAAGCACCAAAAGACCTCGATATAAAAAATGTACCATTCTGGTATGAAATTGCCTGGTTATTTTGAAAATGAGGCCGAAACACTGTGCTCGATTACCTTTTTTGATTTATCATCAATGTAAGATCGATCTCTTTCGCGTTGTCCGAGCACCATTACTAGCGTTGTTTACATACATTTTCCTCTAGTAATAATGCGCTGAAGCTTATTTAACGGCCTTTTTACAGCTTTTCGTATCTTACTGGTTTTGATTACTGTACGATTTTCGCGGGTGTTATTTTAAAATGCGCTTATTTTTTAAAATGAAATTTTAAATGAATAGCATTTTTCTTTATTGTCCATAATGAATCTGCTTATAGCTAATGAAACAGAATCTCACCCTAAGATGTAATTTATTAAGGTTTAAATTCAAGAAATTTTCACGACTTAAAAAAAAAACATTGTTGAAAAGAAGGAAAATTTTTTTTTTTTTTACTTTTCAGGCACGTAATTTTTATTTTATTTTAATTGTCGGATTTTACGTTTTTTTCGCGTATTCATTTCAAACTTCGCGTATTGTGCAATAATCAAGACAAGTGAATCTTCTGTGCTGCGTGACTCGAGGCAAACGTATGTAAACAAAGCCAGTAACGGCGGGCGTTCTGTGTACGCGACTAAGAAATTTTGCAAACATCTACCGTTTTGGAGTTATCAACAATAAATTTCGGACTCATTCGCGTTGCGGCTACAGCACGGCAGCCATTACTGGCGTTGTATACTGTTATGTAGTGGTTTCACAGTGGAGGCTTGTATTTGTACTAAGTCGGTCCTAAAATAGGTTCGACGTACAAAACGTTAGGAACTTAATAAAATAGGTAATGACGCAGTAATCTAGTTGTGGTCGCTGATACTTTAATATCCGACTAACGGTCGTCCGACATCGACTGACTGACCAACACTCTGCCGACTGCTACTACTACTCCTACTTATTATAGGTGGGAGAGTCTA
>CAHIKZ030001527.1:427500-502500 GCA_903632075.3 Acanthosepion pharaonis | reverse complement strand
TGTGTGTCCACGTCTTCCCATTTGGAGGAGACGTTATGAACATTATACACACCGATACACGTACGTACGAACATTCACCAAAGAACAAACATAAATATTCACACACACACATACAAATGTTATTGTCTATGTCTATTGTAAAATTGTTTTGTTTAATACATATATTTGTTTATATATATATATATATATATATATAGGTCTTGTTGGACTTAATTCAAGTCCGGCAATTTTCTTGTAGTTGGACCTTTTAATATTCTACCAGGAGTTACACACATGTTTCTGATACAAACTCACATAAACATACCCGGTCCTTTACACAGGTACCTGAAAATCACTGAGATTCGCTATTCCTATGATCTGGCGTGAGCCAAAGAACCACTCTGGCGAATGTTACTTCTTCTCGGTCAGTGTAGCGGGATTGAACCAAAAGAAACGCAAATCTATCGACTAACCCAGTCTCCATTCCGCTATTCGACAAGTGCTGCATTCAGAATGATTTGCTGATCCCAGTTTTTCACAAAAATTTGTTTTAAACTTGTTGAAAATGACGAGTCTGATGCTGATGTAAATGAGAGATACAGCGAGAACGATCCTGACTATGTCCTCGAAACCGTGCCAGAGCTGTTTAACCAAAATCTGCTGAATGACTTGGTTCGTGACTTAAATCTAAGCAAAGTGTCAGAGTTAGCTCCTCCTTAATTCCCTAACTGTCCACTAGGGGACGCTCTCCCTACACTATAAATACTGGGCGATTTCTTGCCTCGTTCTCTTTTTCATTTCTTCAATACAGCAAATGATCTACAATATAGCTCTGCATAAAGATATCTTCTTCCCATTTGTGGGAGATGCCATGAACATTATAACACAAATTATTTCAGCATAAAACGAACATTCATCAGAATACAAACTCTTTGCATGTTTCCATAAGAACACAAATGTTAATGTCTTTTGTCACTTGTAAATTTGTTGGCTAAAACATATCTTTGTTTCTTTATATATATTTTCTTTCTTCTTCAGGTTGACTCAAATTGGAAGTCCACCATGTTCTTATATTGGACCTTCTAGCAAGAATAAAATGCATTCACCTTCCTAATCCAACAACTTGCAACCCCACACGGTCCTCTACAAAAGAATCAGTGTACTTTTTCTTTCTAGGCTCAACGAAAAACACCTGTTAGCAAAAGGCCTAAAGATAACGTTCTATCAGGAAAAGGATGCCGAATTTGTACCATTCTTTAATGAGAACACGTATCTTGTTCATTGCAGTGACGTTGAGAGCATTCTTCTTCGACTAGGTGTCCACGAATACAATCCTGATGATTGTTCATTGATAGATCAAAACGTAGTTTGAAATATGTTTTGCTCCATCATTCCAACATGTGTGCCCCACTACATATAGGTCATTCAACAACAATGAACAAAAAACATGATGCCATCAAACAGGTTATGGAACAGTTACATACATCAAACATTAAACTATATCTGTATATAAACTGAGATGATATTATGTAAGGATTTTTACATTATTCAGACTATTGTCATTATCTTTGTTGCCATATTTATCACAACGTTCCGGCCTTCTTCACGTGGTTGGAATGTCAAACTGAACCCTTTATTTTGCTCACTGAGGTAGATTGTTCTAGTTCCACGTGCCATATCTAATGGATGTCAGTTATCAATCATCTCCTGTTAATTCCTCTCTCCTAGTTCTCCACTGCCTTAACTACGTATTGAACTCACACTTGTCAGAGTTAGCTCCTCCTTAATTCCATAATTGTTCACTAGGGGTCGTTCTTCCTACTTATAAATACTGGGTGACTTATCGCCTCGTTCTCTCTTTTCTACTTTGCATTTCAGTGGACACATTTAAAAATGTAATTTCTCATAGAAATCAGTGTTTTTCGTCCACTTATTCTCTTCGCCTGAAAAAACAAATACATGTACATACAAACATTCACCAAAATACAAACCTTTACATTCACGACAAACAGAAATGTTAATGTCTTTGTCACTTGTAAATTTGTTGTTTAACATATATATCAGTCTTAATATTGTCTTTTTACAAGTCATCTTCAGTTGGACTCAACTTGACTCCGCCATTTTCTAGTAGATGGACCTTCACAGGAATAAACAGCATGTGTTTCTAATTCAACAACACACAAAACACAAACTTACTGTCCTCTACAGATAAATAAAATTTGGGTCCTGTCACTGATCCAACTAACGAAATTATCCATTATATAAATGTGTCCTTGTAAATAATATAAATTGATATGGACTTTTGAAAATGTTAAAATCGGTGTATTTAACAAATTGAATACACAAAATTCCCATGTTTTTTTTTTGTCACACATAAACATTGCAACATTTGTAAAAGAGGAACACTGAAAAGAAAGCTTAAAATTTCCCCCAAGAGAGTAAAGTCAATTAAATGACATTATTAGTCCTATTTTTCAATATATATCACATCAATCATTATATCTATTTATCTATCTATCTATATATATATATATATTTTTTGCCCCCTTTAATATATATATATATATATATATATATATATATTAATTTTCAATAAAAATATATACACACACACACCTATATATATAATCATATATATTAACACACACACACGTGTACATATATATATATATATATATATATACACACGCACACTCACCTAAATATATATATATATACATATATATATATACACACTAATACACACATATATATATATAATATCAATTAACCTAAATATATATATATATATATATATATATATATATATATACACACACCTAAACACACACACACATATATATATATATATATATATATATATATATATATATATATATATATATAATTTACAATGCATCCATTTCAGTTACCTTATATTTCAAGCACATTAGTTTGGTGCCCCAGTTTTACCTTGAGCCTGACCATAAGATCCAAAGAAAATTCAGCAATATTATTGGTCTTGATCTAGCAGCTCAATTCAGTTACTAATTGAATATGTACTGAATATAGGCCACGTTATGTCAAAACGTTATACAGGATTGTTCAGATGAGCCGTTCATTATGGTACCTAAAACTTTTGAATGTATAGTTCTGATTGGCATCCCTATGTCACCTTTACAGTTGAGCTGGCAAGAAAAACATAAATTGTATTACTGAACAATAATTTTCCTATCTACTGTGAGGAAATTCCTTCTGGCTCCATATATTCCAGCCAGAATTAATCTGCAAAAATTTAAATTCGATAGTAATCGCTATCAATATCCTTCTGATTAAAACCAAATGTTCCGCCTATTAATAATGTTTCTGTTTCTTATTATTCCACACCCTCTAACCCCTTGTGTCTAATTGGCTTTACTGCCCATCCCCCTATGCAATATATAATCATACAGGATATGAACTTATTGATCTACCCTTGTAAAACAATATATAATCCATAAAAAAGATATGAACTTATTGATCCACTCTTGTAAACACTGCTTTATCCATAGAAGAGTTACAACCTTAATTATCCACCCTTGTAAACTATAGTCCATAAAAAAATAAAACCATTGATCCATCCTTGTAAACAATGTATAATCCATAAAAATTTGCAAACTTATTGATTCAACCACATGAACAATGCCTAAATTACTAAAAAAAGATATGAACTTATTGATCCACCTTTGTAAACAGTGCATAATCCATAAAAAAGATATGAACTTATTGATCCACCCCTATAAATAATGTATCATAAAAAAGATACAGACATATTGATCCACTCTTGTAAACATTGTTTAATTCCTAAAGGAGATACAAACTTATTGATCCACCCTCATAAACAATGTCTAATCGCTAAAAGAGATATATACTTATTGATCCACACTTGCAAACAATGTATAATCCATAAAAAAGATACAAACATATTGATCCACCAAGAAATGAACTTATTGATCTACCCTTGTAAACAATGAATAATCTATTAAAAGATACAAACTTACTGATTCATTTTCGTAAAACAATGTATGATCCATAAAAAAGATACAAACTTATTGATTCACCCTTGTAAATACTGTTTAATTCTATAAATAATGTCTAATCCATAAGAAAGAAATCTTGAAACAGGCAGAAATACGGCCATAAAATCAGTAAAATAAACTCAAGACTGATTCTAAGAAAAAACTCAGCTTGAAAATAACAAAAAATGAAACTATTTCTTTGGGGTTTACAAAGAATCAGACGAGAAAGGAGAGTAACAAAGAACCCTTTTTTTCATTTGGAACTGAAAAATAAAAAGTCAGTCAGTCCCACCAGCCAAAACACACAGCAGCCCCTCCTCTAATAATGAATTTAATTAGACGTTAATTTTTTCCCCTATTCGTCTTTTTTTTAAGCATTATAATCCCACTCAAAATCCCTGTCAGAAACTTTTTTAGATCGTTTCTTGTCTGATTGTATTTTCTAAGCATTGTAACGAGAAACAAAGACATTTCGTATGCACACATGACAAAAACATGCTTGCCGACTGCAAATTTTTGTTCAGTGATTAGCGCTTGTTGCTGGGAATACATGAACATAATCAGTTTCAGTTAAATGTCAAAAGAATACCAATAAAAGTTTTTCCTTAAAGCTTTTAAGAATTTTTGAACCAACTTCTTATAGGAGACACCAAACTCGCTGTTAACCCCAACCATCGACAGCTCTAGATACCCATATTGAAGTTGGCTTTGCATTCAACTCATTTTGAAATGTCTAAACTATCAGTGAAATATAACCGTTTATTCAGATCAATGATTAAAAATGGCATCAAGTGACTGAATCCTTTTGGTCTTAAAGAAAATAATCTTTCATCAATTCCTATAGACTGGAACTACAAAATCCCAAAGAGCTTTAACAAATATCGAACACAACACTTGAACACTTCCAACAGCCACAACAACAACAAAAATAGCTGGCCTCATGTACATGTCATACTTTGCATTCAGCTCATTTAGAAATGTCTAAACTAGGCATGGGCAACTTTTTCTGATCAGTCGACAGCATCAGATATGGATACATCATAAGATGGGCTCCACTATTATAAAGATTCAAGATGCCTCAGCCATTTCAACTACAGAAGGCCATATGTGTAAACATCTGACTTAGAAATGGTGAAAGGTTGATTTTCCTTCTTTTTTTTTTTAAGAAAAGATTTCTCAGTATTAAAAGACTTCTTGCATTATTTACATTATTCGGACTGTTATCTTCATCTTCATTGCAATATTCACAATGTTTCGGCCATTGCATACTTCTTCAGATGACTGGAATTTCTAACTGAACCCTTTATTTTGTCCACCAGAGTAGATTGCCACATGTCATGCCACTTCTGGATGTCTCAGTTATTTCCCTTTAACTCAACTCTCCAAATCTTGGTTCACCATTGCTGTGGACTGGTATTGAACTCACAACTCTGATCTAAATAACGCCTTTATCCACTGGGGCATGTGTCCCTGAGAACATGTGTATGAACCTTTTTTTTTTTTTGAGACAATGTTGTGAATATGGCAACAGTCCGAATAATGTAAATAATGCAAGTAATCATAATACCTCATCTCAGAGATATAGACAGATCCTGATGAAGGCCGGAGCATACAACAGCCAAAGAATTGTGAAGATGGCAATGAAATTGAGGATATCAGTCCAAATAAAGTAAATAATGCAAATAATCATAATACGTCATCTCAGAGATATAGACAGATCCTGATGAAGGCCAGAGTGTTCAATGGCTGAAATGTTGTGAATATGGCAATGAAGATGAGGATAACAGTCCAAATAATGTAAATAATGCAAGTAATCATAATACCATATCTCAGAAATATAGACCTAAATTTCTTGGTATAATATTATCATATGGCTTAGAAATGAGGAAAGGTTGAATGGGTTTTGGAGAAAAGAATTCTCAATTAAAAAAATGAAGTCTTGGTATATCACAGATGACAGTGATTAACACAAACTGTTGCATGTGATTTATTCCTTATTTATTCATTTGAAAATACAAAAAATAATTTTTAAAATGAAAAAATTTATTTCGAAAGAGAGAAAAAAATTATTATGAAGATTTGCTGTTTTTAAAGCATTTGATATTTATATGCATCATCTTCCTTAGTGAAAACCACCAATGGTTTAAAATGATTTTTCTCTTGTTGTACCTTCAGTCACTGTTATGAAATTCAAGAAACATTATTTTTTAATAATCTTGTTTATGTTGGTAATTATGTATGAGAAAATGTGAGTGAACAAGTGAGGATGAAACAAAACAAAATTTTAACAAATGTTATTTCCCTCATGAAATTCGATGTACCATTCAGAAAGTCAAACAGGTCGCATGTGGCCCGCACAGTAGCATAGGACAGATAATGGTTGACACAAGATTTGATAGATTAAGATCATATTTATTTTAACCTAAGGAAACATACTTGTTTATAATCCACACAAAAGTTGGTAATGTTGCTAATGTTAAGACAAGAACAACACATATAAGATTCTTGTCATGCACATAAAAGAAGTAGTCAACTGAATTTATCTCTGTATCTTCAACTGCAGTGGGTAATGGGGTATCTAAATCTGTATAATCAGCAAAAAATTCCTATAGACTCCATATATAAACATTAGTCATTTGCTGTTTCCCGATTTTAGTATTCTCTGCCCTTCGACATAGCCTTTGTCCCAAGGGATCCTTAGAGAGGCAGAGACTTTTATTTTTTCAAGAACGAATCTCCAACTGCAGGATATCTACCAAATCAAGGCATGGTTCAGTGGGCACAAAGCAAATTTTTGTGTGTGGAATCTTAGCCCGTAGGCTCAGCCAAAAATTTCCGTTTACCCTGTATAAAAATGAGGTTATTAGTTGTTTCTCATAGGTGAGACTCTGTCATTCAAGATCTTCCATTCATCTCATTTATAGTTCTAAGCCCGAGGCAGAGAGTTTAACCAGCATTTAAAAGATGAATCTCCGGCTACAGACCAACATACTACAGCGAATAGCCTTTAGCTTATCTGGACATTTTTCATGAACATAGTGAGAGTGGCGCTAGAGGCTATCAATGCAAATCTCTGAACGAAAGGGTAAATTATACTTAATGGAATATAATTCATTGCCTACAATTAAATGGAACTATCCTTTACAATAATGGAATATGGAAATGATACAAAATAGTTGTGTACGTGGTGCAAGGCAATAATTAGCTTTGGTTTTATTTACAGGTAAATAAATATAACAAGCCCAACTGGAAATTTCTCATTCTAATTTTTTCCATTACACCACCTGCACACCCAATTTTTTATGGGTAATCTGCTAGTATTATTGTTGGGTATCCCCAAAGAATTTGAGTGAAATTGTCCAAGATTTACTTGGCTACAGCTCAGGGTGAGTTATACAAGCAAAGTTTAATTCATGTGGCACAAGAAATTTTTTATTCTGCCAATATTTGCTTGAAATCCAGGGGGCCATCCCCAGGCAGTAATTTAGCCCAGGAAATCTAGTGTCATTGCCCAGCACCTGTGGTCCCCAAAAAGAGTAAATGCCAAGCAATTTTTCTATGGTACTACTAAATAACTAACCTACATCAACCTTTGACCTTTGTATCACATTTTGTTACAACATGGCTGCACAGATAAATACCATTATATGAGTAACATCCTTGCTTTATTAATGTGTAAATAAAGTGTTTGTAGTATTGCACCACAATATTCAGTCTCTTTATTACCATGGTGTTAACTGTTGTAATAATTATACATTTTCCCTTGTGTACCGATGACATGAATTCAAGCATGCTACTAGATTGGCATCTAGGTCCCACTCGTTTACTGTTGATTGCCACTTCTACTCCAAAAGCTTCTTTCCTCACACTTTCTGCCTGTGGAACTCCCTTCCGTTTCCTTGCTTCAATGATAACTACAATCTTCAAAAAATTAAATGCAACATCAATTACCATCTTCTGTCTTCTTGGATCCTGTTCATCTTTTGTCCTTCCTTCAATCCTCCCTATACTCGGTCTTTTCTCTCATTTTCATCCCCTTGTATCCCCTTGCACGCTAGTGACATTCCAGCCTTGCTTGGGATGAAATGATAAAAAAAAAAATCATGTGAGTGATTTATGACATTAATGTCATGAATGTCATTAAGGGATTGATTTGTTTTTTTTATGGTTTATCAACCCTTTGCTGATTATTTAAAGCCAAAACATATTTGAAATTGTAATAATATTTCTTTCTTTTTTTATAAGTTAATATTGCATTAACAATATTTTGAAAATAACAATGATTTTTTCTAAATGCATGTCATACTATTTAACCCATAGATGGTGGGGAGATGGATTCATCCCTTTCAGATGGTAAGAGAGTAACAGAGAATTAGAGAGGATGGGATGAGAGAGTGACAGTGAATTCTAAGTGCTCTTGAATAGAAGTTGATTATTCTAGATTTTATTTTCTTGTTGTGGTGTGTTGATTGATTTTTATGGCTTATCAACCCTTTGTTGGTTATTTATTTTAGATTGCAAAAATAATTCTTTTTTCTTTTTTTTTTTTTTTTTTTGAGAGTGAATATTGCATAAACAGTTTTTTGAGAATAACAATGATTTTTCCAGATACAAGTTGTACTATTTAACCTATAGTTAGGGGTAGGAAATAGACATGGATTCATACCTTTCCCATGTAACTGAATGTAATGAAACCAGCTGAAATTCGAACTGAGCAGGAGACATCTAAATGATGAGACTCAGAAATTTATCAAGTAAAAGAAGCATTGCATTTTTATTTTATATATAAAAAGGAAGTCAAATACTTTGAAATCAGAACATGACTAGCTTAAATTCTTATTGCAATTGTCAGCAGTGTCTTTGACCACAGTCATCACTTTCAACTGACCTGTTGCTTTAAATGACCAACGTCCACAGGATGGAGGAGACTACCTCCCTCCTCTTACTTCTGAGGGTCGGAAATGTTACAAGGTCAAAGGTGATATTCTTGGTTTCAATTACGCTCTTTGCTTCCAAGTGTAAACACCAACAGGATATGCTAATGGCTTACATTGACATGACACCCACTTGATCTTTTTAGTTTAAAAAATATAATTCCTCTATAAAATCATATTTTGTTGATGCAGGTGTATGTGGTGATGGCTTATATTAGGGAAATTAGAGAAGATTTTTTTTTTTTTTGCGTTTTCAAAATGAGTAATTATCATTATTATAAACTGATTTACTGTCTTTAGTACCTCAACTAATTTGCTGAAAAAACAGCATAGTATGATGAAAAAAGGCACCAACCTTAATAGTTAAAAGTTTTATTATCAGAATGTTTATGTTATTAAAAGGAAAGACCAAAGTATTTTTCATTATTTTATTAAAATTTTTCATTCTTTCTAGCACATTTGAAATTTTGGTTAATTTTTTTTTTTTTTTAAATCGCATTGAATTGGAAATTCTTGCAAAAATCAAATATTTGTCAGATTTTAATGAAACTTTCAGGATTTAATCACAAATGAATGAAATTATTTTTGGATCTTGGTAAAAGTAGTTTTTTTACATATGTTACCCACAATTTAATTAATTTCATGAAAATTCAAGAAATTGAATTTTAATTGCAAAATTTGTTTTATTAGTTAAAAGCAAAACTCCTTAGAGAATGTAAATCATCATTTTTTTTTTCAAAATGTTACTCATTCCCTGAAAATATGACCTGAATCATAAAATAAAAAAAATGCAATAAAACTAGTGAGTGTCTAGTATCCTTATCTTGATTGTTATTGTCATTTGTTTCCAAAGATTGAACACCTAACTGCAGATAAGTTGATTTCCTTAACTAGTGTTTTTATTTATTAGGCCATGTGTAACAAGTTTTGTATAGAGCCAGCATAATGGGGCACTTAGTGAAGATCAAATTCACTACAAAATGGCTTCCAAAATGTTCATTTGCCATCACTCTACTTGAGACAACAGTTCTCGTCTCTTTATTTTTGTTGTTTCTTTTGATTGTAACAATTGACCATATATACTCGCATATCATGTGACCTTTGAAGACCTAATTTTGAAGTTAATTTAACTACAGTAAATGGATATATAGTTTGCTCAATGGTGTAGCCAGGGCCAGTAGTACATATGCACTAATTTTATCTTTTGTATGATGTGACTCCCTTAAACTTAGCTTCAAAAATAAAAGATGATTAAAAATCTTCCGTGATCTCCAATATATAAGAATAATATTTTTTTTTTTTTACATGCATTGACCTGTCTATATTTCTGAGATGAGGTATTTCTTGTTTGAATTTGCATTATTCAGACTAAAAGGGCTTTGTCACCATGTTTATCAGGAACATTTCGGCCTTTTGTTCTCTGTCCTTCTTCAGGTGGTTGGAATGTTGAACTGAACCCTTTATTTTGCTCACTGGAGTAGACTGTTCTAGTTACATGTATAGTGATAGAAATGACTTTTTTTCTTCATTTATTTTTGATAATTTATGGATTCATTTATCCAGAATTTTGAATTTTATCTGTACATATTTCTCAATCTCTTGTTAGAAACAAAAAAAAAGTCTACTGAACTGTCTAAATTTCTGAGATGAGGTATTATGTACAAAATTTACAAATGGATCGTCCTCATCTTTGTGATACCTATTTATTACAACACTTTCGCCCTTCAATATCTGTCTATATTTCTGAGATGAGGTATTATGTATACTATTTACATTATTCAGACTATTGTCCATCTTTGTCACCATATTTATTTTACAGTGTTTTGAGTTGTTTACTGTCTTTTTGGTTCAAAACTTGGAGAGGGGAATTAACAAAGATAACTGATAAATGACATCCATTAAACATGGTATGTGGAACTAGAACAGTTTTCATCTTTGGAAATAAAGGGTTTCAGTTCAATATTCCAACCACCTGAATTCTGATATTGTGATAAACATGGCGACAAAAGATGAGGACAATAGTTGGAATAATGTAAATAGTGTAGACTGCATTGACTTTTAAATTAATTAATTTGGAGACATCGATGATCAATTCCAAGAACTTAAAATATGGCATTACTTTCCAAACAGTCTTATACCATATCCTGAGAGTTTATCTATCATCAAAGAATAAAAGAATTGCTTTCAATCTGGATCATGCATAAAATTCAGGGTTCCCACAATACATGATGTCACCTTATACACGAATATCTATGGTAGTTTCATACTTGACTTTTGTCTTTTCTAATAATGTTTATAATCTTGACAAATAAATTTATGGTTTGTTGCAGTTAAAAGGAGTTTTTAGCATCCCGCTACCACTTTCTTATCAATGTTGAATTTTGTACAAATCTGTGCAAAAAGTGGATCACAGAGCTTACCCAGCTTCATACGTATTTTCAGGAAATCTCAACTTCTAATTTGTCAATAAACACAAGTGGGCATTGCAATCCACCCACGTACAAGTATTTTTCCAGTGCATGGCCAAGTCAAGTTTTCCCGCCATTTTCTGTGATCCTGTCACATGATTACATTAATTATAAATATCAAACACAAGCTTGCTCATTCTCTCTCTTCTTTCTTGATTTCTCATGCTACAAGATGTAGTTGTAAAAAGGATCCTGTCTCGACCATGTGCGGTCAGATGTTAAAAGAATATTCATGCATGCATGTACGTATGAAATTTTCTAAACTACATTACAAACATTTTCAAAAAACTTTTCTATTTGAAATACTCTTCTAAACCTACAGTTTATTCAGTATTTCTCAGCTTTATAATTAATTCAACTTTTGTGAGCTCAGATAAAAATATTTCAATTCATCGGTAAAACTTTAATTCAGTCAAGGGGACATAACACCAACAGAATAATAACCTCTACGCATGTGCATCATTACACAAAAATAAATATAAATGTTGTTTTTATAAAAAAACGTTTTTATTCCTTCTTGCTGTTTCATATTTTGTGATATTTTGCGTTAAATATAAATCATGTGATCATGTTAATAACAGACATCTACAAATGGCCATTCTGGTTAACATATAACAACAATTTTTTTATTCTATCTCCAAAAATACATTATTACTTTTCTAAGCAACTTCTTTTCCATATTGTCCATTTGTCTGTCCACAGGAATAAAAGAATTAGTTTCATTCTGATCCTTTCCCTCTGCTAATAACGCTGATTATGATACTGGCAAATTTAACATTTCTTATGGGATTTTTATTCGATCTCTAAATATTCAACATTAATTTCAAACAAAAAGTCTTTTAAGATTTTTCATTTATCCGTCTATCATCAGGGAATAAAAGAATTAGTTTCATCCTCAGCTTTTCCCTTTATAAATAATGATGATTATGGTTTTGACAAACAAATTGAATATCTTCTACATTTGAATGAGATTTTTGCATCTCCAAAAATACGACATTACTTTCGAAACAATCATTCTAATACAACAAAAATGTCCTTCTCATTGAAACCTTTAAAAAAATGAAGTTCATTTTTCACTTTGTCCATGCATCTATTATTAAATAAAATTTTTTTTTGGCTTGATATTTATTTTTAATCAGATGGAAGAATTTACCATAACACAACAAAAAAGGTCTTAAAAATATAATAAAAATTTTCCTTTGATTTTCTTTTTTTTATCTGTTCCGTTTATTCACACATCTTGATTGCCCTGGGGAAGTGAGATATATTGGGAGATATGGGTTGACTTATTTATCCTCACCCACCCTGGTCCTTATTTTATGCCTGGCTTAAACAGCTTCATTGCCTTATAATTCAGTCTTGATTATTTTGTTTTAGTCTTCTATAAACACTTTTTTTTTTTTTTGTATCATATTACATATTTTTATCTTTTAATATTTTTTCTCTCTTTTTCTTTCTCTTTGATTTCTTATTATTTTCTTTTTCTTCATGTTTTTTTCCTTCTTTTTCTTCATGTTTTTTCCTTCTTTTTCTTCATGTTTTTTCCTTCTTTTTCTTCATGTTTTTCCTTCTTTTTCTTCATGTTTTTTCCTTCTTTCTCTTCATATTTTTTCCTTCTTTCTCTTCATATTTTTTCCTTCTTTCTCTTCATATTTTTTCCTTCTTTCTCTTCATATTTTTTCCTTCTTTTTCTTCATGTTTTTTTCCTTTTTTTCTTCATGTTTTTTTCCTTTTTCATCATGTTTTCCTTTTTTTTTCCTTTTTTCTTTTGCCTTTTTTCTTTTTTCTTTTCTTTTTCTCTCTGTTTTTACTTATTTTTCATTCATTTTCTCTTTTTCTCTTTTCTTCCTTTCTTTTTTTTCTCTCTCTCTCTACTTATTTTTCTTTCTTTAATTTCTTTTATCTTTTTCATTCATTTTCTCTTTTCTTTCTTTTCTTTTTCTTATCCCTCTTTTTTTCTCTTGCCTTTTTTCTTCTTCCTTTCTTTTCTCTCTCTCTCTCAATTTACTTTTCTTTCTTTAATATTTTTTATCTTTTTCTTTCATTTTCTCTTTCTTTTCTCTTCCCTACTTTTCTCTTTCCTTCTTTTTCTCGTCTTTTTTCTTTTTCTACCTTCCATTTCTCTTTCTCTCTCTCTCTCTCTCTTGTACTTCATTTTCTTTCATTTCTTTTATCTCTTTTTTCAGGTTTCTTTTTCCCATTCTTTTTGATTATCTTTTTTTACTTTGTCCTCTTTCTTTTCTCTGTTTGTTTCTTTTCCCCTTTCTTTCAAACTATTTCTCTTACCTCTTCTTCTTTCCTTTTCCTCTCTTTTCTCCTAAGGATTATAGGTTCCTTTTCAGTAGCTTGGAATGAATTATCTAAGATTCTCAAATTCCATTCAGGTTCATTAAATAAAAGTTGTAAATATATATAAAATTTAGAGATATGTCCTATCTTCTTATTATTAAACTTTTTAAATAAGTTTAATATAGTTGTAATACACAACAGAAAAAGAATTCAATCTTTTTTTAACACTGTGTGTGGAGAATTATGAATCATTCCAAAAATATTCATCTGACTGGACATCCAGTTATATCAATATATGCACTAAAACATTGTATGTCATCAAAAAACTAAAAAAAACAGCAAATTTATATTTTAAGAAAAAATCAACAATAGCTGAACATGTTAAAATTTTAAAAAGAAAAATATAATGGTAAATAACAAATTATTGATACTCTCAATTCTGAGGGGAAAACTCAACCCACCTTCAGGTTCAAACTGAAAAAAATTCACCACCAAATTTTTGGTAATAAATATGGTGTCAAATATTTTAAACAAAACACAAAAGATGGAATAAAATAATTTATACCAATATCTTAAAAAAAGTAACATGACATGAGAACAATTGAACCATAACAAAATTACATTATGTTGAAAAAATAATTTATTCTTTCAAATTCAAATATCCTTTTAAAATATATATATATATAAATATATATATATATATCTCCATAAAGAAAAGATTTTCAAATTTTCAAATCTATAGTTCTTTAATATTTTTTTTTTTTTCAAAAAACCTTCAATAGTATATAGATCAAATATTTTCAATGTATTTTTTTATTTAAAAGATGATTTTATATTTTGAACATGGAAATTTCTTCTAAGTTTATGATAATTAAATTTTTTTAAAAATAATCCGTCATCAATTCAGGCAATATCCAGGTTCATTCTTATTATATGAACTTAGTCCATTTCAGTAAATTTTCATTTTATGTTTATAAATTCTTTTTTATAAATACAAATATTTAAATATAAATGAAATGTTTAAAAATTAAAAAAACTTTTATTTTAAATAAAAAGGATTTTTTCTTATATTTTGTTTCAAAAATGTATAAACATTAAAAAAAAAATGTCTTAAAATAATTGTCAGACTTTATCAACAATTATAGTATATATATATATATATATATATATATATATATATATAAAAAATAATGGAAACCAAGCTCTATAATAAATGATTATAAAATATTACTTTTTTGCCATTAATAACATTTCTTTTTTTATTTAATTACATTTTTATAAAAACAATTATACTTCATTCAAATATATGCCTTTTTTTTTTTTTTTTTTAATAAAATTTCAGATTAAAAAATCATGTCTCAATTTCTTAACCATGTATAATAATTTTCTCTTATTTAAAGTACAAAACAATTACTTTTGGGCCAATTTTAAAAATTACTGAACGATCTCAAATTTTTGAACTGCAGTGTATATATATATATATATATATATATATATATATATATATATATATATAAAAGAAAACTTACCTTTGTCATGAGTTTTGTCCTTTGATGGACTTTACAAAACAAATATAAGGATTTTATTTTAAAAAAGTATTCATAAACAACAATATAAATTTTACATTTTATACCAAATATTTTAAATGATGATTATTATACACACAAAATATTTAGAAATGTTTATCTTAAATGCCTTACTTTTTTTAAAAAAGTGCTATTTCAAATTTTGTGGGAAAATGCATAATATTTTAATGATATTATTATTTTAAAAATATTTTAAATTGTGACACGGAAATTTCAATATTTTGGGACTTTTGATGAAAATGATTTACTTTTGAAAAAAGAAGACAATACGTTTGCTTATTAAAGAGTTAAGTAAGTGTGAGGAACCAGATTTTAAAATCTTATGGGTGTGTCTCTTTTAACTAATCAAAAGACAGGTCAAAGCTAATGCAGAAAAGTTAAAAATATAGGTCAGATGTTGAGGGGTGGTGGTATTCATACATGTCTCAGGGAACTGTCATATTAAGACACGACCCCATACTTCCTGTTAAGGATATATATTTACGTTACAAAGAAATAATTTGACAGATATGTATATCTCTAATAACAGATTAATTTCTGTTTCTTTAAAAATTTATTTTTATATTTTAGAGCTATCTTAAAGGTGCCTCTGGTATGATTAAATCATTTTTATATAATTTTGAAAGTACAACACTTATTTTATTTAATGGGCCTTAATACGTGGCAATATTAAAATTAAAAAATCAAGGAATTAAATCAATATTACATGTACTATTATATATTAAAAAAATAATGGATATATCATACATAGATTTTTTATGAAAAATCCATTAACTATTTTCTCACATGAACAATGTCTACATATTGCAGTCAGTTCGTTTCACTGATTTAATTGATTATTATTCTTAGGAAATAATATGTAGCATTTCATGTAGACACAGTGGGCAAGGGTTATTCAAAGACTTACAAATTCTCGTTTTTGTAATAATTTCCATTTTACTTTAGCAGTTTTATTGATTTCTTTTAAATACCAAAAATATTTAGATAGGGATGTTTGGTTATGGTACATATTGTTGTTAAAGGAAGAAATATGTTGGTACCATTTTAATTTAAATAAAAAATATAAAATTTCTTAACATCTGGGTTTTCAATAGATGAAATAGTTCATTGATAGACAATAGATTCAGTAAGGCATTTATTTTCCAAAGGAAATGAGATTTATTTTTAAAATTATTGATTTCTGTTTTGGAATTACTGTTATTTTATTTGACATTTAATAACAGATTCAAAAAATTTAAATTATATATTTTTATAATTTTTCTAGATTATCAGTACAACTATAACTTAATTTTAGAGTACTTTAATTGAAAATCTTGCTTCAGGGATTATTACTCAGAAAATGTTTCTCAATCAAAACAAGAAACTTTTAGACTAACCGATAAGATTTTAAGATCTGGTTCCCCCTTTCTACTTAACTCTTTAATAAGCAAATGTATTGTTTTCAAAAGTAAATCATTTTCATCAAAAGTTACCGAACATTGCCTGATGACAGGACAAAAAAATGTTAAGTCCCAAAACAGAACTCTGAGGTTTTTTATAACACTATTGGACTCTACTTTGAGCAATAAGGATTTATAATTTACTCCAGTGTAATTAATCAGAATTGGTGATGAAATCAATCATAAATGAAAATGACATGTTCATCATGAATTAATCATAATGAGGATTGGATCTTGAAGAATTTTGTTAAAAAAAGAAATATATATATATATATATATATATATATATATATATATATATATATATATTAATTATCAAGGATCATTTTCTAATTTATTCAAGATGATCTTTTCTGACTGTAAACTTCATGTACATAAAATTTATAAAACCCTGAAAAATATTTTCTGCCAGTTCATCTATCATTAATAAAACATCTTTTCTTACAACTCACCATTGTATGTTGTGGATGATATGTGGCCCCGTAAAACAAATGCTGAATGGGAGAAAACAACAAACAAAACAAAGACTTGAGTAAAAAAAAATAAATATTGCCAAGTTTATTTTTGTTAAAGAAAATACATTAACAAAAATAAGGTTACGGTGCACAAGGCAAGTGCTGTTGGTAAAGATAGCTGGAACCCTGGGACGATTTTCAGAACAGCTACTACACTTTGATCCTAGCCATCTGGGCTGTAGAGCAATCTTTTTTTTTGACTCTTTGAGGCCTTTTTATATCCTGAATCAGTTTTACAACAATTGCTGGTTAAGCTTTTTTTTTCCAATTGTTTTTAAAAACATGTGGAACTGCCAACAGGATACAACAAGGGAAATTCCCAATCATACTAAAAGAGTATATAGGTACTTCTAGAGAGCAATCTGATATTATGAGAGACATTGTTCAAGTGCATTCAGTGAAAGATAAGGGTAATGTTAACTGTTTCCTTATTTAGCATTAATTGACCAAGCATGCAGTACTGCTTTTGGTTGAAATTTATAAAATGTTTCTCTTAAAACAATTTATCAGAAAAATAGGTTTCTCAAATCCATTAGATGTTATCACTCTTTCCAGTATTGATGGAGGTTTCCTTCCTAACCTTTTATTTGAAGTGGTGTGGAATGTCAACATCTTGAGTATGTCATTATTTTCTCCTTGGGTTACATGTGCTATCCATTTTAGTTGTTGCTGCTGTTGAAAGTCCTCAATTGATGCAGTTTCTGTTATTTGGTACAGTTCTTTGTTTATGATTCTGTAGCACCAATCCACAATGTTTGAAGAAGGATGTTCTTTGCCAAGACTTCATTCACTCAAAGCCATTTTTAACCATTGATCTTAGGAAGCATTTGTATACAGCTGACAGTTTAGATATTTCTGAACAGGTTTGGTGCCATACATGAACTCCCTGTAAGGGTCGCGATGCCAGAACAGGGACTGGTAGAGATAGTAATGGGGCACATTGCTTAGAGCTACAAAGGATAGGAAGTTGTGGAGAGCCATTATCACTCACAACCTGAAGGTACAGGGAATATAGAAAAAGTCATTGAGGCACAAGGACGTTATTATAGATACTATGATATCGGTTACTATGCTGAAAGACATTGCCATCAAACTGTGAAAGATTGGTATCAGAATTAAATTTGATAAAATACATCCCAAAAAACATTTTGAACTGCTAGGTAAGCTTTTTATATTTGGGAATGAGGTTAGAATAATCCAGAACTTATACTGGGAGCAAACTTTCTGCACATGAATAGAAAATGAATTCAATAAATACATAAAAATAGAAAAGGGTCATAAGACAAGGATGTGTCTTCTCACCAGATTTATTCAAATTTTACAGTGAGGTGATTCTGAGAGAATTAAAATTTCTACTGTGATTCGTCATTGGCAGTCACATGATGGAGACTTCATTCCTAACATTTTATTTGAAGTAATGTGTAATGTCAATGTACCAAACAGGCAAATCAACTCCCTTAAAAAAAAGAGTTTACGTCCCGTACATGGTTTGCTGAAGAAAAAGGAAAGATAAATACTAGATAATTATTTAAGCATGCCTCACATATGGCAATTTTTTTTTTATCTTCTCTATTGTGAACAATCACAAAATTTACCTCATCAATAAAAGCCATTGCTTTTCTTGACGATGAGAGGTTATTTTTTGGTTTGTAATTGAGAGTGAGTTTTCTATATTAGAATCTGTGAGTTAAATTTATTGATTCTATTTTATTTTGTTTCTTGAACTTTTGACTTCTGATTTCTATACTAAATTTCTTCCCTGCTTTTTTGATTTGCAATATAGACCTTTTTTCACCCATCATTTTCCTTTATGCGTTTAATAGAATTATCAGGTCAAAAAAAGACCTGAGTAATTTGTGTTTCCAGTCACCTGATCCCTAAAAGGTAAATGTTCATAAAACTCACTTAGTTTACTGAATGGCCACAGGTTGATTGTATGGGCCATAGAAGTCCAGTTTTAAAAGCTTTCAAGCAGAAAAACTGGATAAATAAACATATGTACCTCCTCAGAACAAGTTTCTGACAAAGATAAGGTAACTAGTATAAATGGACCATTATGCAACAATTAACCTTTTAGCACTCTATATGTAGGTGACTTCATTTATCAAACAAATTTTTTTTTTATCTTCTCTATCACAAACTATTGAAAAATTTACCATCTCAATAAAAGCTGTTGCTTTTCTTGACGAGGAGAGGTTATTTTTTTGGCTTGTGAGTGAGAGTGAGTCTGTTGTATTGGAATCTGTGAGTTAGACTTGTTGACCCTATTTTATTTTGCCTCTTGAACTTTTGACTTCTGATTTCTATACTACTCATCTTTCCTGCCTTTTGGATTTATGATATAGAGCTTTTTCACTATCCTTATTGTCTTGGACGCGTGTTAACAGATTCAGTGAACATCTTGATTAAGCCATTATTTTCTCTTCAAGTTACATGTGATATACATTTTAACTTTTGCTAATCTTTAAGTGATGCAGTTTCTATTATTTGGTAAAGTATTTTTGTTTATGATTCTGTAGCATCAGTCCACAATAGATGGTCTTCACCAAGATTCACAGGCTTCATTCACTCAAAGCCATTTTCAATCATTGAATTTAGAAAGCAGTTGTATACAGCTGACAGTTTATTTGAATGTGACCTTGTCGCTGCATTTTTATTTTTCAGACAATCACTTTTCCCTTTTTTTTATTTGCTCTCTTAAGAATGAAGTAGAACTCTTCAGAAATAAAAGTTAAGAAAATGTGACAGGTTTGATTTTTATTTTATGTGACTCAGGTCTTGTTCCAATGCAATAAAGAATCTAAGAGATTCCTTCAAGCAGAAGAATAAAATCAAAAGGTTTGAGTGAATTGCTTTTTCCTTTTTCAGTAAACAACTTTTTTTTTTCTCACCAATATACTGTGAAGTTAAAATGACTTATAACCTGCACCAAATTATGACCTTTTGGGACTCCTGGGTTAATGAAATTATGAGGCCCTCCTCAAACAGAAACATCACCTAACTTGCCCACACCAGTCTTTAACGTTTTTTTACTTGGGACATATTTTAGCAATGTCTACATAGCTTGAAGTACACTTACTGCAAATTCTTTAAATAAACTAGAATAGCTATCTTAGTTTGTCAATAAATATATTCTTTCAGAAATACCATTATTTTACTATTTATTGCAAACTAAATTAACACATATTTCAACACAACCATAGTAAAAAAGAAAAATGCAACAGATTTTTTATAACCCACATTATAACAATAAAAAAAAAATAAAAATGAATATGAGATTATCATATTGATATCATTTCAGGTGGAGTAAAGGATAGTGGCTCAGATTGAGGAATCAGAGAGCCGAGTTCAAATTCCAGTCAAATACATTCACTTATGTGCTAATACCCTTGGGAAAGGTATGAATCCTCTTCTTCTCCCCCCAGCTATGGGTAAATAGCAGAACAGACTAGGTTCTATAGCCTTGGATGGCAACTGATCTAGCACAGAAAAAAATTGATACATAATGGCCTAAGCATGTATTATGCATAGCACATAACTGACTTATGAAACTATTTAAAAGTCATAACATCTAGAAAATTAAATTCTTTGGTTTATAAAATCTTGAGGGGCCTTAGGCTGCAGACTAGACTAACCTAAATGATAATCCACCCCCAAGCTGCAGACTATACTAGCCTAAACGATAATCCACCCCCAGGCTGCAGACTATACTAGCCTAAATGATAATCTGGCATCAGGCTGCAGCCTATAATAACCCAAAGAATAATCCAAGCCTAGGCTGCAGCCTCTACTAACCTAAAGCATAATCTGCCCCCAGGCTACAGACTATACTAACCTAAAGCATAATCTGCCCCCAGGCTACAGACTATACTAACCTGAAAGATAATCTAAGCTAAGGCTGCAGCCTCTGCTAACCTAAAGGATAATCCAATTATCAGGCTGCAAACTATACTAAAATATTAATCTAAGCCTAGGCTGCAGCCTCTACTAACCTAAAGGATAATCCACCCCCAGGCTGCAGACTATACTAGCCTAAATGATAATCTGGCATCAGGCTGCAGCCTATAATAACCCAAAAAAAATAATCTAAGCCTGAAAAAATGCCTCTCCTGCTAACCTAAAGGATAATCCACCCCCAGGATGCAGACTATACTAATCTAAAAGATAATCCAAGCTTAGGCTGCAGCCTCTGCTAACCTAAAGGATTATCCACCCCCAGGCTGCAAACTATATTAACCTAAAAGATAATCCATGCCTAGGCTGCAGACAATACTAGCCTAAATGATAATCTGGCCACAGGCTGCAGCCTATGCTAACCTAAAGTACAATTCAACCATAGACTACAGCTTTGACTTAGCCTAAAGGGTAATCTGGGCATGATTATAATTCTACTAAATTCTACTACTTATGTGTCACACATAAACTCTTTTCACTTTTCATATATATATATAATGTCCTGAAGATTTATATGAAACAGACTGTCACAGTTCAGTGTTGACCTCAGTGTCCATTTTTACATTTACATAAGCTCTATCCTTGATACTGTTTTGAGCAATTTTAGCCATAAATATACGAGAAGCACATCTACATGACAGACTTTCCCATCGAGTTCAATGTATGACGTTCCGACAACCACAACCTAATTATCTGCATGCCTATGACCAGCATGACTTCTAGACCGACACAAGAATTGCACATAAGACAACAAACAGTACAAGAGAATGTATTGTATCTAAGTGCAGCAGGAACACTCTTAGATGTTTTATTTTGCTTTCTCGTTTCATGTAGTCGACTGATGGTTACTTCTCAGTGCAGTTATATCAATGTTGTACTTCTTTAGCTTCAATGCGACCAGAGCTGTTTTCCTTTCTGGCACTGAGTTATTGTCCTGGAGAGTTCGTATATTCCATGTGCCAAGATGAAGTTGATGTTGTTTCATAGAGTTTTTGGCATGGACAAATTCAGGTCGGTAAATGTCGTTTAACACTGTTTATTATAAACAGAGCATCTACTTAAATATTTGTATCTATAAAAAGAATGTATAAACATAAAAATGTCTTAAAATATATATATATATATGTCATACAGGAAGAAAATGAGTAACTACTGACACCAAGGTTCAAGCATGACACTCTGGACTTATGAATATATCTTTTCTACCAGGTGTATAAATCGCAGTGTCAGGCTACTGACTGCAGTGATTATTGAGTGACTATTGAGTGAAACTATCCACTCAAATTAGTGTGAATTATTGTGCATTGATGATTTGGGTTTTGATTTAGGGTTTTCTAGGAATTAAGCCGAACCGTGCTACTAACAAGATATTCCCTGAAATTGTTAATTATCTTTGACCGACTTCTTTCTTCTTAAGTATTTATTTGCAGTTGTAATTAAATACAGTTTTATTTTAACGTTGAAGTCTTGAGTTATACTTAATTATTAAAGGCCACCGTACATCACAAAAATAATTAAAACAAAAGAGGGTCCATGTGTACCTCTTATAATATGTAGATTTAAGAAGATGGTTAATGAAATTTGTGAAATAAAAAGACAAGAAAATGATAACAATATTGGCAATAAGAATGATTATATTTATTTTGACTAAACTGAAGGATGAAAAGAAAGATTTTAAAGTCAGAATTTTTTGACACACTTGTGTCCTTTTTCAACAAGACAAGGAATAAACAAAGAAGTGGTACTTAAACTTCCGTGGAATATTGTTGTTGTTGGTTAGAGGGCTCCGTGTGGAAACTACATTTTCTGAATAAACACAAATCCCTGTTTAATCCTTTAATGTATTATTTTATTTTGAAAATATACTTTAACTCTGATCTTCATCTTTCTTGTCAGCTGTTAAATGAATATGGTAAAAGCATCTAATGTCATCAATGCTATGCAACAGTTGGTTGAAGTATGTAGTGACAGGGTCAATTGTTGCTGTTATCTTTGATGGTTTTTATGGTTAGTGAACCAAAGACACACACACACACACACACACACACACACACACATATATATATATGTATGTATGTATGTATCTAGATTTAATAGGCCAGTTAATTAATTTTGAGGAATAAAAAGACAACAAAATGATAACAATATTGACAATAAGCATGATTATATTTATTATATATGTAGAATATTGGTTGGCTTGCAAGTGGTCTGACACACAAGTAGACTGGTGTAGTTACTTCAAGCTGAAAATGTAGCCCTGAGTCATTTAATAGAGAGATGTATGCGTGAATTGAGTCCACTCATGCAAATGTGTTGGGCAGGTCCATTCCAGCAAAATGGACTAACCCACCTGCAGCATGAGGTACTCTCCTATAAATGAGGTAGATTAGCTGGCTTGCCTTTACAAAGAGACATAAGAAGGCAGCTGTGTTAGCAGCTAAGTCATTTGACTTCTACAATATAATAGCCTTTTGACTAAACTGAAATACGAAAAGAAAGATTTTAAAGTCAGAATTTTCGAACACACCTGTGTCCTTTTTCAATGAGACGTGAAATAAACAAAGAAGTGGAACTCACTCTTCCAGAGAATGTTGTTGATGTTGATTAGAGGGCTTCATATGGAAACTATATTCTCTGAGTAAACCCAAATCCCTGTTTAATCCTCTTTCAAAATATATTTTAACTCTGATATTCTTTTTTGTTGGCTGTTTAATGAAACCTGCATCTGATGTCATGAAAGGTATTGATGACATCAGATGCATGCCTTCTAATCATCAACAACAACATTCCTTTTTTTTTTCTTTTTTAACTCCCCAATCTGAGAGGATGTGGTATTATGGTGTATGGAGGATTGATTGACGATGTATGAGTTTTTATGGTGAATGAGGAAATTGTAAGGAGTGTATGGGTCGTGAATCTGATTAGCTCGCTATAAGATAGATAGTGAAGACCAGCCTCAATCCATTCCCCCTTTTCTGCCTCGTGCCATAATTGTATTAATTTACAATAAATCTCAACAACATTATTCCTTGAATGGTAACAGAGCAAAACAAAAAAAAATAAATAGATTGCCAAAATGAAAAAAAAATTGTGGTTGACACAAAGAAACAGAAAACTGTCAAGGAATAAAAGAAGATAGAGTCCAAAGAAATTTTGATTGCCAAAACCCATTTTCCAGAAGTGTTAGCTGTAATGTAATTTTTCAAGCTCTTTAAGAGCTTGAAAAATGGAGGGATTACAATGTATATAATGAAGTTGAAGACATTGGCCAGATATTAATCTCGGTGAGATGTGGGTGACTACAGAAAAGAATGTTAAAATAAAAAGCTAGACTAGTGGCTAGAGGTTTTGAAGATAAAGAGATTATTAGGTCAGACTTTCCAATCTGCTCAAAAATGAATCTGAGGGTGATAATAGCAAAGACAGCATCAAAAAGATGGAAAATCAATTCACTGAACATACAAAGTGCATACCCCCAGGGACAAGAACTAGACAGATAGGTATTTCTGAAGCCACTACCTGAAGCAAATACAAGTATACCTCACCCTACGTCATTAATTTATTCCAGAGACCACAACTTAGGTTGAAAAACGACTCAAAATAACCACACTATAAAACTGCAAATAAGCATTACTCATTACAGTATTTATGATATGTGTGTACAGTATTCTGACCTTATCTTCCAGCAATATAACATTAAGCTTAGAATTAGCACTTTCACTGGAACTTTTCTTTGAAGCCATGGGCAAAAATGTATTCTAAATCACAAATCAAATGTAATTGAAAGGACATCATTGTCAGAGCACAGATGTAAACAAGTCTGAATTCAAAATCGGTGTTGGGTACAAGTAGCCACCATATTGGTTGACACCAGCTCTTTGTAAGAAGCTAACATGGCACTTTCTACACCTATCTTCTTTACAAAATCATTTTCTGTTGACAAAGAAGATAGGTCTAACATTTGCAGATCTGAAGGCTAGAAAAATATTTTGGGTAGGATAATGAATGTTTGCTTTAGCTTATATTAAGTTGTATATTTTAATAAACTTGTTATTCTACATTATCAGTTTTTATCCCTGCGAAAATTAAAAAAATTATATTTGTAAGGGTGCCAAAGTTCAGCTTGCCCAGGGTGCCAGCAACCTTAGAGCTGGTCCAGTTTGTATATATTCAATACCTCTTGATTGACTTATTCTTACTAGGTTAGGGATTGTCGTTTGGAATTGAGACAGTGTTGTGCATTGAGTTGATTGAAAAAATAGACAAATAAAATAAGGTAGAAATATTTATTCTATTGGGAACATCTTTTATGAAGAGAAGAATTTCAAAGAAAGTTCCTAAGAGTCTTTGTAAATAATGAAGGAAAAGTTGAACTTTGTTAGGGAATCAGCAAACATGTGAGGTGTACTGTCTACGCCAGTGATTACCAACTGATTTTGGGTCATGCCCAACTTAGGTATTTCTTAAATTCTGGCGCCACCCCCCTGTAATATTTAATTCTAACATATTCAAAATTTTGCAATTCACATGAAGGAAGCAAACTCATGAATGCTATGACATGCTGATTGGCTGATAAAACATATGATCTTTTTCAAAAACATGCATCACAATCTTGTTGTTTGTTGACCAAGATAAACTTTGTGGGGAGACAAGTAAACATTTCTGTATGCCAATTACACATCTATGTTTTTTTCACAAATATTTTTCTTGTATATCTTATATGTAAACACACATTAACACTCTCACTCAAACTCACTAGAAAACAATTCACTGTTAATAACTTGTTCTCAAATTGCCCCCTTATTTTGTTGGTACAGTAAGCTGAAGCATGCACCCCACGTTGGGAATCATTGGTCTATGCCATGTTGCATTTATTGCATGGAGTGCTAACTGTTGCATCCTTTCACAATGTCAGCCTCTCAGGTCCACAGTACGCATACTCCCCATTTTGTTTTCTTTTTTACACATGCTCAAAAGCTGAAATGAGGTTACTTCCATTGATAGGGTTTTTCATGGATAGGTGTCTAGCGAAAAGGTTTGACGTCTGCTACAGATAATCCAATCAGAGTGGTTTAAATTATAAAAAATGTAGCTATTTATATATATATATATATATATATATATATGTAATTATTTATTTTTTAAAAATTATAACATAGATATGTTATAAAATCACTAAAAAATAGCCATTTTGTTTCAACACTCTTTATAGGTGTCTTATCAAGTGATGATGTTGAATGTAAAATAAATGGTTTTAAAATTTTCGAAATATATATATATATAAAAGTGAACATTGATGGCAACACTTGGAGGCAACAGGTTGTTTCATGCTAGATGCAATCATCAGGTGTCCTGAGGATTGCATTTAGCATGAAACAGACTGTCGCATCTAAGTGTTGACATCAATGTTCACTTTTATATTTACACACGCTCTATCTCTGACATTGTGCACTTTATCCCATAAATATAGCAAACCTTAAGAGTATATTTCTTCATATATATATATATATATATATATATATATATATATATATTATTGTTTGACCAACCCAATTGTTTGAGCCACTCAATGTAGAGATTTACTGAATGAAGGTGTTGCAAGGGCATAAAACAAAAATTGATTCAATCAGGAACATTATTCATGTAGAGGAAACTTTTAAGGAATGTTGAGAAAGAAATAAAGGAAAAATTGAACCTATTCTGCTGGTGAAGTAGAGAGTGAGGGATGTGTATAGTCTAAGTGCAGCCATTGCACAGAGCACTAATTTTTTCAATCCTCTCCTGATCTCAGCTTGCAATGAAATAGCCTTTTCCAATTTGCAGGATTTATGCTCCCAATTTTGTTTTCTTTTTAAATGTGCTCAAAAGCTGAAAAATGGATTACTGCTGCTGATAGGGTTTTTCTGCGCATACGTGTCTGGCAAAAAGGTTTAACGTCTGCTACAAACTAAAAGTAAAATTAAGATGATAATTGATCCTCTACCCCAGTGGTTCTCAAATGGTGTGGCACATCTCAGAGGTGCTGCAGAAGAGGATAGCAGGTGAGGCAGAATGATTGATTGAAAGACAATCTTCCTTTAATTTTCCCCCTTTTATTACATCTTGGTAATCTATTGTTTTTAACATCGGTCGTTGATAATAATTTTTCTTATCAACGTCTTTGTTTTATACTGCTAACATTTATTTTTCTGAAGAAGTGTCGGCCGAAAGGTGCTTTAACTCCCTACTTTTTTTTTAAACATCATACTTTTGTATCTATTTTAACAATAAAATGGGAAATATGATCCTTATATTTAAATCAATTTTGACTTGGTGTGGCAGTAAAAATAACCTGTTTTATATATATATATATATATATATATATATATATATATAATAAAAAGAAGAAAATACAAATGTTTTTTGATTTATAATGTGGATTTTTTTTTAAATATTATGCTTTATTTTCCATAATTATGGAAAATAAAGCATAATATTTTTTAAAAATCCACATTACAACCAAAAATTCGTTTGTATTTCTCTCTTCTTTTTATGTTGGCTAATATTTATATATAACTATATAACCTATATATTTCATATATATATATATATATATATATATATATATATATATTTTACTAATAGTACTGGTTTTTTATAAAACAGTGCTCAATGTAATACAACAGATTATTTTCAATCAAGTTCAAATGCCTTGAACTTCGTAAGTCTTCTTGCTAAATATTTTACCCAGTAACCATTGACATTTTAAAACTTGTAGTACTTATTCACTACAAATTCTTTTCTTTTGGAAGTCATCCTCTCATAAGGCTTAACTCAATCCTTAAAAGAACTTTAGTGAAATTTGTTAAAATTCTTCAACCAACCTTTCAAAATAACAATGTGTGGTATAGCTGGTTCTGGCCTTACAGAAAAAAAGTCACTATCTCATGCAGAAAAGTTTATTATTCCAGGTCACCTGCTGATATACTAACGACGATAATTGTGGAAAGAGTCTATCGTGCTCTAGATAAAAACAGTAAAGCCAAGCTTTGGACATTTTGAAAGCCTTTGACAGGGTCTGGCATTCAGGTCTTCTCCACAAGCTGAAAAGTTACAGTGTCTCTGGACACTATTTTTGAGCTGATCCAGTTGTTCTTATCAAATCATGAAATGAAAGTTATCTTGAATGGCCATTCGTCTACATCCCTTCATACTAACGCAAATGTCCCCCAGGACTCCATCCTTGGTCCTAGGCTCTTTTTAATCTTCATTAATGACCTTCCTGTTGACAACAGTTCTCAACTTGGCATCTACACTGACAACACTATTATTTATGCCTGCCTCAATACGAAGCCCGACAAAGTCAAAATGGCAGTTGATGTTCAAAAACAACCTCATGTCTGTCGTTAATTGGGGCAAAAAGAGGAAAAAGGGTATTTAATGCTTCCAAAACTAAAAAGTTGACAAGTAATCCTCTGAGAGACCTGTCGATACCTGCCATCAACATGACTGATCTTATCCTAAGGAGATAACTTATTAAACCTTCTTGAGCTAATATTCTCATTTGGTTATAAAATGGAAAAACATCATTGAATCCATTGCCAGGTCACTGTAAGTGAACGAGACAAATCTTCTCTCCTGAATATATTTTCATATCTATACTTGTTCAATTTTTCCATGCTTAAAATATTGTTAGCCTGTTTAAGAAAATTGTGAAAAAAACGTTTTTAATTGTTTGGCTGTTCGAATCTGTTCACTGCAAACTTTGGTCCTTCCAACGGTAAAAGAAAAAATGAATTTGGCTATCAATAAACGTGTTTATGCCGGCGGTCTCGATTAGTTTTCAAGAAATCGAGTAAAGAGTCTCATCATTCGCAAGCAAGATAATTGTCGGTCCATTTGCTGTATAAAGCAGGCTCGTTTTTGCTGTTTCAGATGAGAAGGCTTTCAGCTTCCGTGAGAAAGGCTGGACGTGGCGACCCAGAGGTTCTTTTGTGCCTACCTGCAGTATCATCAGTTGAATTGTTTATCATGTACACACCAAAATGGTTCATGAACTTGCTATTTTCTTGGAGTTCCTTGATAAATTCAAGAAGAATCAGTAAAATTAGTCCTGATCAAAATAATCTCAGCTTCGGTGAATTTCTCACTGTCATAGTGTTGCCTTTTTTATAAATACTTTCATGGTAACTGTTCGTTGAGCTCTTTTCTATGGCACCTGGACGGTATGAATTTGAACACAATACTAGACTGGCAATGAGATCGCATTAATTTACAGTTGAGCTAAAACTAGATGTTGCCGCAACTTCTATGCTAATAGTTTCTGTTGTCGCACCTCTCACTTGTGGAACTTCATGCTTTCTAGCAAACTTTAATCTGCAAAAATTTAAATACAGTGCCAATCACTGTCTGCCTAATTGCTCTTTTCTCTTTCTACTCATGTTTCTGTTCCTAATTCCGCTACACCCTGTAACCCCTTGCGTGTTAGTGGCTGTACTGCCTGGCTTGAGGTGACACTGATTAAAAAAAAAATATTGTGTTTAGTTTGTTGTGAAGCGACTCAAAATTTTACTCGATTTTGGGTTGCTTATACAAGTTCGAAAAGCATTTTGATATTCTCGAAAAAGGTGCCAACCGACATGTAAATATCCTCGTCATTTTTTATGGGTATTATGCTAGTCAGTGAATACAAACGTGTAATCTTATTTTCAGTCTTCTGGAGCGTAACAAACAAACAAGACACACTCGAGAAATAGAAACATTTGAGTCAGGGGAGATAATCCCTTTTCACACCATTCAAAGTGAGAAAGATCTTTGTCTTGGATTTTTTTTTTTGCCAGCCACTCAATTTTGTGTAAAATAAAATAGAATGATTGACCAAGTTCCATGTTCACGACTAAAATTTATTCATTCTTCAGCCGTTGAAATATTCTGTAAAGATTTTGTCTTTTTATTTTTTGTTTGATTTGTTATTTAATTAATTTCTATAACAAAAAAATTATTTTCAGTGTTATACTGATAAGCATTTTTAAATAGCCGTGTATTTCTCTCATAAATCTGTTGAGATAATTTTTTATTGTGAAAACGTTTACAATGTTTTTTTGTAGTCAAAATCTTATAATGCATTTTCTATTGTAAATACTTTCAAAGGTCTTCTACATTTGTAAAGGAAATCATTGTAAAGATATTTCTAGAATAAAACCATTAGCAATACATTAGCATCATATAATGACCATATTCTGTTAAATTTTGAAGTAAAAATGAAAATTGTTGGAAAAAAGAAAAGTACTCTTAAGAAAAGAAAAAAGGTACGATCAACTAGATAAGTAAAAATAACTATGTGCTTTTTTGGTGAGAATCTCAGGGAGTTAAATGATCTTTTGCAATTTCTTTGTTTTAAGTTTCCCTTTCGTGGTCAGCCTAGGGTGATTTTATTCTTTTCATCATAGTTTTAAGAATGCTGGGAATACTTTTTCTAACCCTTGTTTTTGCTGGTGATTTTTAATATTCCTTACCAGATCAACAGTAAAAGAATTCTTCATAGGAAATTAAAACAAAATGACATTCATACCATATTGTCAATAGAACTAGTTTTCAAACCTTAAATTCCTTTTCAATCTAATATTCTTGAACACACTTTATTTTTAGTTTATTTAAATCTTCCTAACTTATTTGTCTGACTTTAGATACATTATTCTTAGAAACTCCTGAAGATTTCCCATTAAACTTAGGACTACAACACCACCATGCTAGATTCTACTGCTGATAATTTCAATAGACAGATAAAATTTTTAGAGTTGCTGGCTCTGCCAAACTGATCTTAATTCAATAACTTAATTCTTCTTAACTAGTTAGACTAAGATAAATAGTCCGATTGTGCTATGATTTTACCTGAAGTTGAAGTAAAAAATTGAATTTAGCGTTTCCACACTGTTTTTAGCTATATTTGAACTTGGAGCAGATTCCATTTAATTATTAAATAACTCATATTTATTTAAAAAAAAAAAATGCAATGTTTTTTCAGGGTGTGCTACAATCATGGCTCTCTACAGCTTCCTTTTATTTTATTTTTTTGGAAAAGGTAATATTCTTGTTGCCTTCCCCGCATTTTCTGAACTTCAGTATTTTCCTTCTTGCACTGTTTGCAATCCAAGGCTAATCCAGAGTTAAGGTTTTGTAATTTCACTCATAGCTGAAAGAAGAATGGTTTCCTGCTGCCAATTAAAACCATTTTTGTGAAGTGAATGCAACAGGTTAGATAAGAATTTGAACTCTGCATGCTTGAGTCCCAATTTGCAGTCGCGCCATATTACACTATTCACATGTCCAATATCTGTATACTGTCTTAATCTGGGCAAGGTTTAAAGATACTCAACTGTTTAAAAGAAGCCCCTTCAAACTATATATTTGCTTGAACAGATATTTATCTTTTAAATCAGATTTAAATATATATATAATTGTTAAACAAAACTGACGCTTTTCATTGATTGGAAAAGTCGTTTTTGACATATATAAATATTTACTTTATTATTTAAGCACTAAAATTAATTATGTAAAAGAAATATGAATTATTTTCTTTTTGAGATGTTGAATTCATAAGAATATTTTCAACGACTTCCTCCTCCTGCTCCTCCTCAGCAAAACATCGTTTACTCCTCCCTGGTTAAATCTAATCCATTATAACAGGTAAGAAGAGAGAAGAAATGCTTAAATTATTTAAACTTATATAATTAAATTTTAGATAGTTTAATTTATAACCAGGACACTGTAAGGTAACTGGATATATTTATAAAAAAATTTAATCATGCATTCTTTTTTTATTAATTTTTCATTGGCAAATGCAGGAAACTCGATGAAGCGAAATTTTTTTAATATGACACCCTGGTCAAAATCTTAAGACCAGATACAAAGGGTTAAAAAAAAAATCAAAATACTTTTCTTTAATCTAAATATATTTGTCTTTCATTTACATTTAATTAGAAAATATAGTTTATCAATAAACAAGTAAAATTTTAAGCTTTTAATTGATTCATTTAAATAAACATTGAAAAAAAAGGATTTTTTGTTGGTTGGTCATAAAGATAAGACCATGTAAATAAAATGGCAAATACAGAAAAGAATAAGAAACAACGACAATTTAATTCTCAGTATAACCTCCATTTTTTTGATTTTTTGGAAGACCAAACCCATTTTTAAAGCATTACGCATCTGGATTTTTAATGAAGTTAGCAATGACAGTTCTGCTATAAACAATTTCATTTGCAATGGCTTATTACGAAAGACCACGTCTTTGAAAATCAACAATCCTGCCATTTTCGAACTATTTTAAAATTTTACCCATAGCCATTTTAAAAAAGTGAAATTTAATACTGAAATGAACTACGTAGGTGTCTACACGCCTGAAGCTATAAGCAAACTGTTTAGTTCTAAAATTTTTGTGCCATAATTTGTTTTTTTTCACATGGTCTTATCTTTATGACCAATCAAAAATCTTTTTTTCAATGTTTGTTTAAATTAATCAATTAAAAGCTTAAATTTTTCACTTGTTTGTTGATGAACTAAATTTTCTAATTAAATGTAAATGTTTCGCAAATATATTTTGATTAAAGTAACAGTATTTTATATTTTTTTTGAAACCCCTTTTAATCTGGTCTTAAGATTTTAACCAATATATGTGTTTGTTAGGATCACCTATTTTTTTCTCCGTATTTAAGATTAAATATATATATAGCCTCGCTGTAGAACAATGGCTTATACATGTAGTCCCTAAAACCATTACTAATGTGAGTTTGATTTTCTCCGCATGAACTACATTTTTGGGCCTTGAATGCCGGAAAATTAAGACAAACCTAATAAATACTTGGACGTCACATTGTAGAGTAAAAAGAAAAAAAAAGACAGAAGATTCTGTCCTCATCCCACGGAGCGAATCACCTCCCGTGTGTATGCAATCCGTGAGAACTATAATCTTAACCGCTTCGTCGAGGGTCAATCGTTATCTACAATCCTTATCCTCATAATCTTCTGTAAACAAACCTCTTACAATCTAAAATCGTCCGGTTCGCATTCCTTCTTGATCTTTTGAACAGGAGTATTTGTTTATCCCTTGATTCCTGTTTAGGATTGTGTTTCGGTTCCGTCTAAAACTTCAACTCTATATTTATAACGCCCCATTAACTCTGAAATTTTATTTACTATTTATTTTTTTCTCCATTTTTTCCTTCTCTGCAATAGGAGTAGATAGTTTCGCCTCTCGTCCGAATTCACAGTCCTCCCGTTCTTTTTGAACAGGAGGCTTACCCTTTTCTGTTTAGAATTTGGTTTCTGGTTCCTTCAAAACCTTTTCATTCTCTTTTACTTTCTCAGTAGCCTCTAGTGGCAAATATCGTCTGGTTTGGGTGAAATGATTAAAAAAAATAACGACAATGGGTTGATAAATCATAAAAATCAAATCAATCTCATCATCTTCACTTCCTATCACCCCTTTTCCTCATATCACACCTCATTCATCATAATCATTTTAACAGTGGCACTCTACCTTGAGTAGATCTCGAGTCTTGTATTGGGTGGACATATAAAAAAAAAAAAAAACAAAAAAAAAAAAACTTACAATACATTTTTGTTAAACTATATTAAGCCTGATGAATACAAATTCAAAAATTTCTTTGGTATTTTTACGCTTTCCTATTCATATTTTCTGAACAAGGTGAATCCGTTTTCTTTTTCTCCACTTGTATTGAGTCACTCGACTGATTTATATAGTTAGTCAATTTATATAATCAGTCGGCTATTGATTTATATAGTCAGTCGATTTAAATAGTCGACTGTTGCTTTATATAGTCATTCAATTTAAATAGTGTTGTAACCCAGAAAGTTTGCTGAATAAAATAATCAAACGACAGTTGGTAATGAGCGATAATACTTAGGACAAGAACAATACATATAAAATTCACCAGCGGCGCGTAGAAGAAGTAGTCAACTGCTTGGATCAAGTGAATTCAGGATGAATTTCGGACTGCAGTATGTGCAACCGTCCCACTCGGTCAGATGTGGCAAAAGGCCGGATTTAATGTGGGTTCAACCTGATCCCACTCAGTCAAAATTCCCCGTAGACCTCCATAAAACTGGTCGGATAGCTTGCGCCTGAGACTCTGCCCTTCGACAGAGTCTCGTCTCCATCCGTTCTGAAGGAGGCAGAGAGTTTGATCAGCACAGCTGGAACGACTTTTAACTACAGAATATCTACCAACCGTCCCATGCGGTCAGATGTGGCAAAAGCCGAATTTAATAATACCTATCTCCCGAAGGCTCGGCCAAGATAGATAGACCCCATATAAAACGGGGTCGGATAGCTGCTTCCGAGAGACTCTGCCCTTCGACATAGCCTTCGACGGACGATTAAAGAATTTTTTACCAGCAAATTTGGAGACGAATCTGTGTGTAGAAACTTCAGAGAGTTTTTCCGTAGACCACATAAAAAACGGGGTCGGAACTGCTTCCCGAGAGACTCTGCCCTTCGACATAGCCTTCGACGGACGTAGACGTTTTTCCAGGACAGCTGGAGACGAATCTGTGTAGATGCCCCGTAGACCCCATATAAAACTGGGGTCGGATAGCCTTCCCTGCTGCCCTTCGAAACAACCTTCGACGGACGTTGAGAAGGTGAGCACAGCTGGAGACGAATCTGCATGGATTGAAATCCCTTTGACCCCATATAAAACGGGGTCGGATGGATGAACTCAAGACCTCATCCTTCGACATAGCCTTCGACGGACGTAGAAACCAGTTGAATCTGGTGTAGAAATTCCCCGTAGACCCCCCATAAAACGAATAAGATGAATCTCCAACTGCAGACCGATCAGGTATTTATGAGAATAGGGACATACCCATTATCGTTCGTCATTGCTACAACAAATAGCTAGTCGACTCTTGATTTATATAGTCAGTCGATTTATATATTCTATCGACTGTTGATTTATAATGTCAATCAATTTATATAGTCAGTAAATTGTTGAAATATGAACAAACTTTTTGTCAGTGGTAGTAAATAGTTCGATCAGTCGATACTATTATTTTGCGTGTTTGTATGTAAGACCATTACGTTTTTTTTTTATTAGGATTCCCATTGGTTTAAAAACAAAGAAAAAGATGGGGAACTATTATGCAATATCTAACAATGTTGGTCAATTTCTTCCCAGATGAAGAGGAGACTTGAAGCAACAGAGATTTTTCTACAAAAGATGCAAAGAACACCATGGACAGAACATGTGGGCATCGAAAAAAGTTTTCCAAAATTTCAAAAGAAAGGACGCTGATATTTTTGAACCAGAACCAGTTTAAATTCTAGGGCACATAATGAGGAAAGAAACTTGGATAATTTGAAACTCACATGGCATAATTAAAGCAAGAGGGACAGAAGTAAATAAGGATCTACCCAATCATTCTTGTGTAAATTGTTGATAGAACAGTGAATAAAAAAATATAATTATTAAGATTAATAAAGTTTTAGGAATATATATATGACCGCCCACGTAGTCCTGATGGGGACACGGCATTATTAAAAAAGAATAACCTACTAACGTGTTACGAAAGATGAAGATTTGATATTGCAATGTAGATTGCGTTCTAGTGATTTTAAAAAAAAAAGTTGGAATTCTAATCCGTGGTTCTAAAGATATACGCCGTAAAGAGACAATAGGAAAACTCGATTCATTATTTTTTGCCGGAGAAAAACTTTGCCAAACAATTTCGCCGCATTTTTTAATATGCGAAGATCTTTTATCAAGTACATCTAGCTTACTATTGTTAGCTTAACGAAAAAGGATCAATCCATATTTCAAACAAACTTACAACTTGAATACGAAACCAACGTCAGTATAAAATATCTGATCAAAGTCAGATAACCCTTTAAACGCTCAGTAAGAAGAAGTCTTTTTGAAATTTATACAAATTATTTTGCAAACATAAACTGTTTTAAAGTCACTATAAATATGCTAAATATTGAAATATACTTTCTTATATTTGAACATAACAACATGTAGTGGGTCTAAGGAAGGATGCGTGAATATTTAAGATTGTGCTGCAAATAAAATATGCAATATCCACAAACATAAATCATAAGAAATGGCCAAATGGTAACGATATTCAATCACAATAAAAAATACATGTTTGAAACAACAGATTAAATTTTATATACACAATATACAATTTTTTTCTTTGTAATGATGTGTGCAAAAGTATATTTAAGAAAAAAGTTATTTGCTGTTTCAGAAATGTTCAATGTCTAAAAAAGTTGTCTGCCTTTGATTAAAAAGGTTGAATTTAACTTAGACAAAAGATTTTTCTATGAAAGATATTGAGTGAAAAAGTTTGTTGTGTAAATTTTTCTAATCTCTCATAAAGGAAGTTTGTTTCTTTGGCGGCACGTAATTCCCGTGTGTATCTTTCATGTGTGTGAGTCTCAAATGCGACAAAAATTCGTTTATTATTTCTATTTATAGTTTTTTTAAACAACGAAATCGGCTCCAATGGGGCTTGGTATCTGTTTGAATTTTTCTGAGAAATGCATGGGCGAATGTTGTATTTTTTTTTATTTTTTAGCCAATAGGATTTTTTGAAACATTTAAATTAGGGATGAATTTGAGAATGATTTTTTTTTTGTCAGTTGAGCCTATTTTTTGCACAAATTTTGACTGTTTTGTTATGGAAATTTCTCAAAGCTTATTTTTATTTAACAACCAATGAAATTCAAGATTTTTAAGCTCACTTCTGATATCGTCAGGGAATACTGGCTTCCCTGCCAGTATTCCCTGACGATCCATGTGAGGTGAAAAAATGTTTTTTATCTGGTCTTTAGGTTTATATTAGGTTTGTCTCGTTCCTATAAGCATCAAATTATTTTTACTTACTCACGTTTTTTTTTTTCTTTGGACTTGAACTTGGATGCTAGACGATTGTCTTCGTTGATTACATGTTCTCTGTTCTTTTTTTTTGTACCTTTTTTATATATATATATTGGTCTGTTTATTTATGTATCAAGGCACCCAAGTTTTCCAGATGAATATAATTTCTTATATTTATAAGATTATTACTTATTATATATATATATATAAATTAAAAAAAAAAAAGCAAAAATATAATCCGTTAAAATAAAAAAAAAAAATGTAACCTAATATACATACTTATACTTAAAAATAATCCTACATAATAAGGGATTCTAATACATTTTAACTGTTCACAAAAAAAAAAAATATAGTATAATAAAAATTAAAATGAGAATATTTCAAATCATAGTTAAATAAAAAGTATTCTAATCTGAACACCCGAAAATCTTTAAATTTACAAATAGAAAAAATGCCGTAAGAATTTTTTGTTAACAATAAATTTAAAAAAAAAAATCCAGACGACATGCATTCAACGGATGTCAGTTTTCATTGAAAAATACATCCCTACCCCTTACCAAAATAACCGATACAATGATACAGACATAAGGAAAACCCAGATACCCATTGTCCAGTTGAAGTAGATTTATCTGTAACCATGGGAAACGTGATTTTAGCTATGTCTTTAAAACCCAGTAATTTTAAAAAGTTACTCCAAAATTCGCTTGAGGATGAAATGGAACTAATGTCTTTTATTTAATTGCAAAATTAAATTTGTGGCTTTTTAGCTTCCATTTTTGAAACATGGTTAGAACTGTGTAGCGAAAAAAACATATTTTAAATCAATTAATTTATAATATATATATATATATATATATATATATATATATAAACCATTAAACATATCTTATAAGATGCATTTTGGTTTCCTATAAAATATTCCAAATACCGCCACCATAAATTGAAGGTTGGTGAAAGGATATATAAATTTGGGGTGTGGGATGACATGTCCTCCCCAGTTACATCTGATTGTGAACATCTTATAAATTAAAATAAAAGAATAAAATTTACAAAATTAAATTAACAACATTTAACCTTGTTTTTGTAATTCCATTCTTGTTTGTAATGAATTTGTTACTGAATAGTGATGACTTTCAAATTGAATAAGTTTATGATTCAAACTCATATTATGCTTCTAAGTTCTCTTCTAATGATTAAATTCTAAATAGTTACCATAAATTTGATACTTCTCAAAAGTCTGTGATGAATTTGTTATGATTATAAATTTTTTGATATTGATATATGCTCCAATGGGTAAAATTTATCCATGCCCCGAAAATAAAGAAAAACATTTTTCCAATTTCTTCCTTTTAAATTTGGATAAGTTTAAATAATATATAAAATACATAAAAGGTCAGAATTTAATCAGGCCAGGAAACAGTAGTATTAAAAAGTGCTCAATACACATGTGAAAAAATAAAATAAAAACTAAAAAATAATTTGTACAGCTTTTAACTTTAAAAAATCAGGAGATCAGTTGAATCCAGTTCCTTGGTTTCAAAATTCCAGCCAACTCAAATTTTTTTATTAAATGACCATTGTTAATTTTTATTTTTTAACAATAAATTTACACTATTTTTTTTTAAGTCAATAAACAAACGCACACTATTAATCCTAGAAAGGAAATGGAGCAGAAGAAGAAGAAGAAGAAGAAAAGATTATAAATGTATTGGTGTTATCATTAATTAAAATGTACATTTACTTTTTATCCAACCTCATATGTTGCTTAAGATCAATTTCCTAATATGTAAGCAAGGACTCAAGACTTTGATTTCTGGTTCAAAAGATGTATATATATATTGATTTCAAAATTTAATTATACAATTTACTAATTGGTTATCTATTATATATATAAATATAACCGTTTTCTTTTTACAAGACACAGGCATGGAATGTCATTTTTTCTTGTATTCTTCAATGAGGAGAGTAACCTCCTTTCTGTTCTGTGGCTTTAAATGTGATGCATACAGAAAAAGATCAAATGTTTATATCTTTGAGATGAATTGTTATGATTATTATAATCTATTTACAATATTTTTTTTATCAGAGCTCATTTCAAATGTCCATTTCACAATATTTTTGGCCTTTTTACTAAATTGCATTTTTCAATTAAATTTTGAAAACCCTTTAAATTGTCTAAATCATGTTTTTGATTCTACATTTATGCCTCTGCTGGATATGAACAGTTTTTTCCCTTTAATTTTGAGCTACTTGGTTTCAATATAGCCCAAAATCATTGGTATACAACTTTTCACAGTAAATAAAAAATAAAATTACAATATACAATCTAAATGTGTACACGTTCAACCAGTGATATGCATTACATGTTTTTTCTAAAAACGTCTAATTAAAAGGTATCATAGCTCAAAGGATTAATAACAACCAAAAAGTAGTGAATATGTTTTCAAGATTAATAACATTCCGAATTACTGCCTTTTTAAAAAAGATCAGTTTTAAGAAAAGTTTTTCCTTTTTTTTTACCCTTTGAATTCCTTTTCATGTTTTTTTCAACACAAGGTCTCAGAATGTTGAGCAAACAAAATTCAACACATAATTCTTTAAAGTCTTTGTCAAACAGAAGGTATGAAATTAAAAAACAGAACTTTGTTTTGAAAGAAGAAAAACTTCCTGTATTTCATGTGGACCATCATGGTTCAATTAGTCATTTTTAATGGGCATTAATGCAGCAGTTATTTAGAAGGGTGTTCAATCATCTCCATCTACTCACCACAGTGAATTAGATTCTGAAGAAATTTTGTCTTGGTGAGCAAAATTCTTGCCAACTCAGAGGGCAGCTTGAACCACTAGCCTGAGTTAATTTTTGATAAAAGAGAAATTGAAATGTGGATATGATAAACTTTAAACCAATTTTACATGCCCCAATTAACATTGATATAATAATGCCTTCTGGGACAATGGCTGGAAGTCATAAACAACAGTCTTAATCTATAAAATGCCCAACGCATCTAAAATTCGTGATAGTGAAGGAATAATTCACCTTTGGGCTTATAAAAGTGAGCTTCCCTTAAATGGACCTTCCTTTGTCACCTCAAAAGCTGGATGCGAAATAAAAAATTTTAGTCTTGTTGGGATAGAACTTTTTACCACAAATTTTTCTTCAATGGTTTTTATGCAAGAAAGCCATTTGACTCTTACGGTTCCCATATGTCAATTTCCTAATGCGCAACCAGTTTCTCTTAATCTCCATAGTTGTTAATGGAGTTGAAGGCTTTGCAGTCTAATATCAATTTCCAAATCCGATGCATATGAAAAAAAATAAAAACAATGTAACCTATATTGGATCCAAATTATATGTCCATCATCTGAAGATGCCTAGAAAGACACCTTAGATACTACTACCCTGGTCTTTTATCTTCTGTATTCATTTTAGATTGTCAAAATCCTAAAAATAAATGGTATGTTTCAATATTGATACAATCTTCTGGTATGCAGCAGTATGTCCCTTATTAAGATCCTGTACTCCTAATTATTTACTAGGGATTTACTTCAGTGATCTTTGTATATTCATCAAGTTGGTCCTATTTTTTGTCCTGAAAATGGTGGTGACTAAAGACCACAACACGCAAAACTTCAGACATTTACCAACCGATGTCTCATGACATCCTCAATATCAATGGCCGAAGTCGTCTCCAACAACCAACTGTGGGACAAACCAGACAAGCTTTTCAGCATCAATATGTGTTCGTCCCCAAGATAAGTTCCTTTTTTCAAAATTTTCTTATTAACCTAATTAATTCATTGGAAGATACACTTTCATCTTGATTGGTGAATTCCTTATAACCCAGATTTTATTTTATATTTTAAAAAAAGATTTTTCAGCTAGAGAATAAAAAAAGAAAAGCACAATCTCTGCCCTGTCACACTTTTGTAAAATCATATGACTGAAGAATTCAGTGAACACTGCATTTTTCAAAAGCCAATGCATCCCAATGTTCCAGGCATGTTTTAAATGGGTTTTATTTTGTCACCCTCTAGACTTTTGCCACCCCAGGCAATAGAATCCAGTCTGTCCTTTATATTTACCCATAGTTCAGGAGAGAATGTTGGTTATACCGTTCTCAAGGTTATTAAAACCATACATAAATATAATGAACTCTACTGGAATTTGAACTCAGCTCTTTGATTTTTGAATCTGAGCTGCAATAATATCTACCATGCCTCAAAAGTCTTCCTGAAAGGTGCCGAGCCAAAGAACAGAAATTGGGAAAATAATTTAAAAAAAGTTGTCATTTTTTTTTGGGATACAACTTTATTTTTATTATTTTTGGAAATAGGAAGTTAGGTGTTATCATACATCATACATAAAAATTACATCTTTCTATTTACCAAATTGGGTGCTGTTTGACTTTTTTAACAAAATATATTCTTGTTCCACTAGATACTCACTATAAGTAAAATTTAAAGACATAGTGAAATTTTTTATTCACATTTTGACTTCTTATTTTCACTAACCAATGCGAAGCTGTTTTTTCTATGATATTGGTTTTGTCATTTTTCATCAAGAATGTAAAGACATAATTATTTAAGTGAACATGATTAATTTAAATAAACAAGTTTGTTGTTTCCTCTTTTTGTTGAATGTAGAGAAATTTTCACTATTTCCTGAGGCATTTTCAAAGTTAGAACTAATGATGCCCCATTCTAAAAATGTGACTCCATGGTTATCTAATGCATTCAATGGAAGCATTACTAAAAATGTATTTCAGTGTTATATATATATATATATATATATATATATATAATTAAAGACATTTTTATGTTTATATGTTCTTTTATAGATACAAATATAAAAGTAAATGCTCTGTTTATAAAAAAATGTCTTAAAAATAATTGTCGTCCATTTCATAATGTGTGACGTCATTTGTTTACATTTGGATACGCATCGAGCAGATATGAATGTATGAGAGAAAATCATGGAGAATTGTAGTTTAAAAACAGTAAAATTGACCTTGCTAACCGAACACTCCCCTGTGGCACAATTGGTTAAGGCACGTCAGGCTATATGACGGTTCCGTATAGGATACAGGTTCGATTCCTGTCGGAGAACGCATATTTTCTATGAAAATTTTTCAGACGTTCAGGCCGGTAAATGTTGTTAATAGCGTTTATTATAAACAGAGCTTTTACTTAAATATTTGTATCTATAAAAAGAACATATAAACATAAAAAAATATCTTAAAACAAATTTAGTACGAGAGATAAGGAAATGAATCTTAATCTTGATTTCACGGTCATGTTTGTTTTGCCTTGACATGACACTTTCTAGTGACAACTTTCCTAATTGTAAATACATTAGACTTATTCGCCTATATTCCTCATTTTGAAGACCGTTTACCAATTTCATTTGGATCAAATCCTCTTCAATTGACTGGCTTTCTGCTCCCAGTTTCTCAAATTCACAATATCTAATGACCTGTTTCAAACAAAGGCCATATTCAATAACTGGTTCATTCACTCTTTGAGAAATGTTCCTGAACTTATCTCTCTCTGCTTTCACTAGTTTTTTTCTTGGCTGTTATATTTTTCACCATTATTTGCCTTATATCGTTAAACGTCATTTCCTCCAACTGTTTTGGGTGTGCAATTGCTGATACTTTTATAATGGCCTTACAAAAAGCAGTTGCCAACAAGATGTCGGTTATTTGGTTTTCTCCTCCAACTGATTTTAAATCTTTTTTTGTTCTAGCTTTAGCTGCTAGAATCCTAAGCCATGCTTGTGCTTACTCACAATTATTCAATGATGATTGTTCTCTTGGTTCTTTAGATATGGGTGACACCATTGTAGTGTAGTGTTACTGTTTCACAGGAAGTAGTATGCACTCAACTGCCTCATGAGTAATAGCTGTAGTTATTGATAGTCTTTGTGACTTCCTATGTAAATGAGTCAGTTAAGAGTAGGACTTAAGATGAACTTTTCCAAAAAGAAACTATGATCTGGAATTGGAATGAGAGATGTTATGGCGCCGATACTTAATCCATCATTATAATTCAGAATATTGAAAATATAAATTCTAAACACTTCAAATACTGCGGTGTATGGAAGACAGATGTTGATTGGCATTATATTTAAATTTTTGAAGATCGTAGGTGGCAGGGGAGCAAGAAACAGGAAGAAAATTCCACAGGCAAGAAGTGCGAGAGAAGAAACTATTAGAACAGAACTTACACTTACATATAGCTATTTCAACAGTAAAATTATGAGACCTAGTTGCCAATTCATTTTCATGTGGATGTCATGCATGGTGTCCAGCTTGTTCAGAAATATCTAAACTATCAGTTATTTATCACCGTTTTCTCAGAGCAATGATTTAGAATTGATTCAAGCAAATGAATCTTTTAGACCTTAAAGAAATCTTATAGAGTGGCACTACAAAATCCCAAAGAGCTATTAGGCATAACAAAAACCACATTACCTTAAACAAAAATGTTGGGAAGGAAATTCCCATCAGTATAAGAAAGAACTATAACATGTAGTGGACATAAAGTGTCTAATTTTTTGAAAAGCTTTTGGTAGAAACTAAGAAATTATAACTAACCATAAAGTATACCAATGCTGCTGCTTAAAAAGTCAAATGCATGTGAAGCCTGCTTAACCAACGAATATCAAACAACGCGAAAATAAAAATACCAGAATATGATTTTTTACTCTCATTGTTTGATGATGCTTTAATAAAAGTGAAACATTAGATCTGTAAATGTTTCTTTTTTGTTCTTTATTCTATCATAAAAAAATAGATATAAAAGATTTTATATATTTCAACTGTTTGCCTCAAATATAAACCAGACTAATGTTTACCATTTGCCTCAAGTATAAACCAGATTAATGTTTACTATTTGCCTCAAGTATAAACCAGATTAATGTTTACTATTTGCCTCAAGTATAAACCAGACCAATATTTACCATCTGCCTTAAGTATAAACCAGATCAGTGTTTATTATTTGCTTCAAGTATAAATTGAACCCATGTTTACCTTTTGCCTCAAATATAAACTGAACCAATGTTTACCTTTTGACTGAAGTATGAACCAGCTGTTTGATCAATGAATGTCCAATGGTTCTTGTAAGGAAATGGTTGATTTCTACATTAGAATTTACCTCTTGTTTACACCTCAGAGGAGCAAGAAACATCAGTCCTTTCTTTGTTTCTGCTTCATCTTAGTATTCAGAATAAATATAATCTTAAGTTGTCTGAATTGTTTGATGACATTATTCATTTTTGATGATGTTGCAAGGACTTCAATCAGGTGATTGGAAGTTTTCAGGAGCATGGAACCCAGCTCTTCATTGCCGTTGTTCCCAGTTCCACCCTGACCTGTTTTTTAAAAAAAAATGCAGCGAAGTAATTTTAATTTAATCATGAAATAATGTCAGTCTTTTGAATTATAAAGTTTGAATTTTCATAATTTAGATTGTGGCATTAAATGAACCATAGAGGTGTTGATATGCCACTAAACAAAAGCAACCAATATATATATATAAAGATTACTTAACTATATTATCAGTTTTTTGTTGCTGTTTTGATATTAAAGTTAAGTAATCTTTTTATGTAATATTATTACACACACACACACACTATATATATATATATATATATATATATATATATATCAGTTAAAAATACAATCAATACATTTTAATAAAAAATAGCAATATATTTATAAAAAATACCAGCAATATATCTTTAAAGGAAAATTACCAACAATACATTCTATACTAAAATTACCATAATACATTTTCTAGTAAAGTTACTAGCAATACATTTTTAAAGTAAAATTAGCAAACAATATATTTTATAGTAAAATTGAATACATACCACACATTGTCAAAAAGATTTTAAAAAGTTAATAATGTTTAAAAATTGCAAGCAGAAACAAATATTTACTCCTTGTTTGGCTTTTTAAAAAAATGCAGCTAAGTAATTTTAATTTAATCATGAAATAATGTCACTCTTTTGAATTATTAAGTTTGAATTTTCATATTTAGATTTCAGCGTTAAATAATCCATACAGATTGATATGCTACTAAAAAAAAAAAAACCTCTCTCACTCTCTCTCTCTCTCTCTGTCTATCTATCTATCTATATATATATATATATATAATATATGCAGGGTGTCCCCAAAAAATGCACTCACTTTCTAAATGACAATAAATGTAGTGTTTATTAACTTGCAGACAAGATTAATGGTTGAAGTTAAGATATATTAATGTTTATTTACTTACAAAAAAAAGAAAAGATTAATGGTTTAAATTAAATATTAACTTAAAGGCATGATATAAATATCCAAACTGACGACACAGTCAAAAATTGAGGATATTTTGGGGGATACCCTGCATATATATATAGATATATATATGTATATGTGTGTGTGTGTGTGTGTGTGCGTATATATATATATATATATATATATATATATATATACTTTGAAAATCAGGAGGTCAGTTGAATCCGCTACCTTGGTTTCAACTTTACGTTATCCTAAGGCGATTGTTATCAAATGACCACCTAATGCTTTTTTTAAAAATAAAGAAAGCTACATTATTATTTTCAAAAATAAATAAACAAAAAAAATTGCTATGATTAATCTCATTTCTTGTTAGCAAAAACAAATTTTCACTCCCTGTTTGACTTTGTAAGATTATTTGCTTTTTTTAAAAAAATGCAGCTAAGTAATTTTAATTTTAATCATGAAATAATGCCACTCTTTTGAATTATAAAGTTTGAATTTTCATATTTAGGTTGTGGCATTTAAATGACCCATAGAGGTGTTGATATGCCACTAAACAAAAAAACCCAAACCAAATTTAAACCAAATATATAACACCTAGAGTGGATAATCTACAAACTATATATTATATATATAAAATGAACTATATATCTATAAAACATAAGTATAAAATTATGTAGAAAATATATGTAGTTGAAGCCATAAAATTGTGTTCGAAAAATTTAGGTTTCAGCATTAAATAAGAAAAAAAAAACAAAAAAACAACCAAAACAATCTTTCAACTTTTTTTTTTTTATTTCTCATGGCAAAATGATTTTGAGAAATGTGTCCAGTGAGACATGGAAAATGCTGAGTAACTTGACAAACTAATTCCCTAAAATTGTACATCAACCAGAAGATTACCCTTCATAAGAAATCCTGTCATATTGGTTGGATATACTGCATCTGACCTGAAAAATGTATTGGATTCGGTTGGTTGATTTTATGACAAGTCAAGCTTTGTTGGGCAATTTTATGTCAAAATCAAACTTTTTTTTTTTTTTTTTTTTTTTTTACAGTTGGGCTTATAAGCATTTATTTCGCCAGCAGTAAGTAAATATATGCCATTTATATATGAATGTCTCTAATCATTTACTTTATTTATAGATAAGTAAATATTAGTTCTTTATATTTGAGTCTATAAACATTTACTTGGTACTGGGTAGGCAAACATTGTTCTGGTTCATAATTCAGTCAAAAGGTAAACATTGGTGCAGTTTATACTTGAGGCAAATAGTAAATATTGGTCTGGTTTTTACTTCAGGCAAAAGGTAAATACTAGTTTGGGTTACACTTGAGGCAATATACTTGAGGCAAATGGTAAACATTGATCTGGTTTATACTTGAGGCAAATGGTAAATAGTGGTTTGGTTTATACTTGAGGCATATGATAAACATTGATGCAAATGGTAAACATTGGTCTAGTTTATACTTGAGGAAAAAGGTATACAATGGCCCAGTTTATACTTGAGTCAAAAGGTATATAATGGTTGGGTTTATACTTGAGTCTGCAAGCATCAACTCAGAACATGTCTTCTTGGAGGTGCTTTGGAATTTTCCCAGTTGCATGTGTGTTTGTGCTCAGCAGTGAGAGTGGAATGGATAAAACCCAAATCTTGAAATAACTGTTCAACAGCCTTTATTTCTGATTAAAAGAGAGTGCAACACAGTAGTATTTTGTGAGAAAATAGTGTGGTTTCCTAGTTAACAAAGTTCTTGAGTAGATGTTTTATTGAAAGAGCTTTCTCCATGGGAGGAATGACAAATCTGAGTGTGAAACTAAAAGACAAGCGTAGTTATGCATAGAATTTCCTTTGGCTAGATATCTCAAAGAGATATTTCTCCACTGGTTCCCATGAGGGGAAGAGAAATCTAAGGTCAATCTGCCAGGATAGACCCCATCTTCTGCAGCAAGAGTTGTGCATTGCTCTTCAAGCTGGGCTTGAAGGTTGCAGCCGTTCAAAATGAAAAGTGGGAAAGAGTGAGCCTTGAAGGTGGAGGCCACTGAAATGGAAAAATGTGAAAGAGACTGAATAGAGCTTGGTCATCATTTTTATGGGGTCTAGGCCTTCTGGTTGTACCCTGCTAATTACTTCCATTGCTGCTTCTGATGTGAGCAAAGTAAGGAAGCCCTAAATGCCATATACTGTACTTTACCTACCACAAGAATACATATCCTATAAACTCTAAATATTGATCACTTTTCAGGAATCATATGTTACATGTGTTAAATTCTGGTAAACCTGTTCAAATATTTATTAATTTAATATCAGAAGTAATTATTTAACATCAGTTTCTCAGTCTTCAGACTTCAAAGATGTTCATTATTAATGGGTCAGCATTATTAACATTATTTACACATGTGACCCCTCTCTGGCAAAATGGATAAGCTGGTGTGATGATACAGAAGGAGCTTATCCCCCTTTGTCACATGAGACACATGATAACTGCTTAATAACATCACTTCATACAGTGACAGAAGTGGCAGCCAAATTTCAGTTTATTTTACAGCAGTCAAACCAAAAGGTTGCTTTCTTTAGGTCAGACCCCCTTCCCCAATCATCTGAGCATAGGTTAAATTTGCCTCCCCAACAGCTTACAAGTCCATGGTACTATTTCCTTTTGGGAATGTATCTTTCCCAGATACAGAAAGAAACTCCAGCTACAGTCCTCAATTTGGGAAAACCCAGTATTCGCTGTTTCCTGTTTGTGGAATATGTCCTCACTTGGAACATAGATGAATCTGGCTCATTTGAATCTGGAGTCCTAAACATGACTTCTCTAGACACAGGAGTATCTCCATATTATATGTAAGATCTTTTTTTTTTGTTTCTCCTTGCGCTCTGCTTTACTGTGTAGATATATATATGATATATTATTCTCAGTGAGGGATGTGTATATATGTATATATAGTTTTGTGTATGTCTTAGTGATATAAAAGTCTCTCTGAGAACAAAGCATGTCTGTCATTTTGTTTCCTTTCAGTCATTCGATTCCATTCCATCTGTGAAGTACGGTGTTATTATATCTTTGATATAATAATACCCATAATTGGGGAAATACAAATGGGAGAATAAATCTATGTACAATAGTTCTCTCCCGTTTTACATCAATAAAAGCCATTCTTTTTTGATGAAAGAAAATAAAAGTATTCAAAATTAATTAACAAATGACTTCATTTCGATTGAAAAAAAAAACAAAAACAAAAACCCTGTCTGATTAGCAATAAAAGTAGTCCTGCTGGTTATTTGTTATTTAATGATTTACCTGTATAATGACCCCTTGGACTTATGAACAAAAATGAAAATAGCATCTCAGGCTATTTGGAATATGTTTTTTTGAAAAAAAATAATTTTTTAGAGCATTTGTATATTTTTTAGTATTATCCTGGACTAACAGTGGTTAGGTGGACTTTGTCTTTTCAATTGGTATGATTCCTTATTTGAAATTATTTCCTCTTCATGCAAAGATCAGTTCTTTTTCTTCTTCAGTCTTTTTTCAGGAGGCTTTGAAGATACAACCACTTCTTAGAAGATGTTCCAAGGTCTGCCCTCTGAGGATAGCACCTGTTAGTCCCAGATATGGGCAAATTGTTAAGTTAGAAACAGATGTAAAAAGCAATGCAAAAGTTAAAAAAAAAGGTTTTAATACCATGAAAGAGATTCTCTTGTTAAACCCCAGAAATAAATTTTTTGAAAAAAAAGAATATCAATGTTAAATTATTGATTAAACTGATATTTTCTTTTAAAAAAAAAAAAACCTTATTAAAATCAATATATTTATTAAAAATGATTAGATATACTTTTTGAAATAATTTTACCAACTATACATTTTGAAGAAAAAATTGTAAAAAAATACATTTTTGACAAAATGCAAAAATATTTGGTAAATCAAAAAAAATTTGTCTGCATTAAATCACTGTGTGTTTTTATTTAAAAAAAATATGCTTAAAAACCTTCCCCTAACATCAACTAGTAGAATCCCTTTAGAAATCAAGGCATGGTTTTAGCTAGAGGTTTCTGGACATCTAGTCAAAAATTAATGAGCTGTGATCATCTAAACAGTCTGTCTTGGATAACTTTCATATATATATATATATATATTTTCTAAACGTGCAATCAATTTACAAATTCAGAATTATTCACACAAAAACAAAAGTAAAGAGCAATGATTTAATTGAACTCACCTCATTGTAATAAAACTAGTGAAAAAAATATACAAAAAATTACAATCCGTTGATGAATGAAAAGTGATTTTCTGAGTATACAACCTGTGGCTTTTGCCAGAAAGTAATGGGCATCCATATTTGTTTTATTTATATTTAATTAAATATATTTATATATATTTAATTAAATGCTATTTATTTTCAATTGTTGTAAATTTATATTTTTAATTATTTTGCTTTCTAAGTTATTTGTTTTTGATTAAAAAAAACAAAACAGTATATCAAGGTCAAATATCCTGGAAGATAAGGAAAAAGTCATCAAAAACAACCAATCAAAAACTTGCAAAATTTAGAAATGTCAAAAAACTGCTATCATTTGTTTTTAGACCAAAATAAATTATTAAAATGTAAAAGATCATTTGAGGTCATCTCAAAAAAAGATGCATGAAAATAAATTTTTACTACGTAACCTAAAAAATGAAAAACATTCAAATAAAATAAAAAAAATAAATAGACTGTTCAAAAAAGTTGAAATAAAAAATAAATAAATTTGGAATCTGTGGATGAAACCAAAAATTTTATCAATTGGAATAAATTAGTATTTTAAATTCATTGTGTAAATTTGACAGACAAACCAATCCCAAATGAAATATCAGTGATATTTTAATAGTTAGAATGAACTACAACAACAACCCCAAATTGAACAAATATATATAATTAAAAAATCTCAAACCAAATGGATAATTTATTAAATAAGTGATAATAAACAAATTTTTATTACGTTAATAAACAAATAAATAAAATTCAAAATAAAAAAAAATAAAAACGAAACACATTTAATTTGACCCAAATAAATTTTCAAACGACTTCCGTGTAATAACCGACAATAGAATATCAATGCACCATAACACCCTTTATATATAAATGTGTGGAAAATAACCATATGTATCAACCACGATTGCATCTCTATCAACAGACCCTTTGATTTTAAGGTATTGACTTCTATGTTTTTCAAATAATTGTCTCCTATCTCTGATTATTTTCTTTTATTTTATTAAATTTATAAAATAAGAATAGAACTATATATTAATATAAATATATATATATATATTGCTGTTATGTTTGTGTGCATCCCAATTCATAAAAAACCCTCCAGGAATCAACTCTGTTCACTCGTAAAGGAATCAAAATTAACTAGTTATTTTTATTTTTTATTTTTAATAAATTTTTTATTGATGCAAAGTTGATTTTTTTCCTTTAATTATTTATTTTAAAAATGTATGATTCCAAATGCACCCTACATAAGAGGTCTCATGTTTCAAAACAAGATCATTTCTCCTTTTCATCATTTTTATAATCTTTTAAATTAAATTGAGTTGAAAGTAAATTTTTTTTTTGTCTTTCAAAATTTTTGTTGGAATAACGTATATCTGAAATTTACTTGTTGGTTTTTAATTGAAATCAAAATGCCCTTATTAATTCTTGAGTGTTTTGTCTAAATTCTTTAATTTGGTAAATTTTATTTCATTTTTTTTTAAATAATTTTTTCAATATTAATATTCAAATGATAAGGGAAATATATATATATATCAAAATGAAACGGAAGATGTAAGATATATCGTCTAGTTTTCTTGTCTTTTTTTTTTTTTTTATTTAACAGTTTTCAATTTAAATTATGAAGAGGAATTGTGCATATAAAAAAAAAAATTTCGTAACGGTTTTTTTTGACTACTTCAGTAAAACCATGTTTCAAAAAGGTATTTAAACTACTAATTTAAATTTGGATATATAATTAAATTAAAAGTATTATTCATGTTTGTAGTTAATTAAAATACTTGGAATCTGATGATTTTAAATTTAAACAAGTTTTAAAATTTTTTTATCTAATAATTCAAATTTCCAAAAAAATCTGATGATGCAGAGAAAAAACCGTTAATTCAGACTATTATTTAATATGTTATTTTTATTTAGAAGTTTTGTAATTCAATTTTTTACATTCGGCAAAAAGGGCATGGGTAAATTTTTACATATTCTAGCCTTGTCAATTTTTCCATTTAATTTTGACATCCATTTGTTTTTTTTCAGGTGTCTGTTTTTTTTGAAAGTGAAGTTTTTTTTCGTTTTTTTATATTATTAAAGATATATAAAAATATATCTATCTTTCAAATTATTCTTCATGAATCATTGTATATCAAAAAGTTCTAGGGCTTCTGTGGATGAAATTTAATTGATATAAAACAGAAAAAATACATTTATTTTCTAAACAAATTTTCTGGGTTTCTACAGTTGCATTTTTCCCTTTTATCGTCTGATTTAAATTTTTTTATCCTGTTTTGGCATAACTTTTGTTCAAGATCTTATTATTGTGTTTTTTTTCTGCTAGTACGTTTCAGATTATCATACAGCCATCCTCAATTTTAGGGTGTTCTTATTGAATATTTGTGTTTTTACTAAATCCAGGGGAAGGACATAAAAAAAAAAAATTTTCTAAAATAAAAGCTAAATAAATTATCTAATTATTGAACAAACTAGACGATGCCAAATTGATCTTCCGTTTCATTTTTGAAAAAAACCTCTCAAATTACCATTGAAAGTATCTCTATAAAAAACTTATTATAAACTCCTATTTTCAAAAAAAAAAATTCACCATTAGTGTTGTTACCATCCAAAAATATTTTATTTTAAAACAAATAACACATTTCTAAAAATACTTTATTCCAACAAAATTTTTCGGGATTAGAAGAATGAAAAGGCCCAATTTACTTTCAACTCAATTTAATTTAAAAGGAAATTATATTGAGTTTTCGGATTGCTTTTGTCCTAAAGGGACCTCTTAGAAGAAGGAATCATATTTTCCTTCCAATGATATATATATATATATATATATATTAATTATTTATATATATATGGTTTGAAAATGTATTTATAGGATTTTCAAACTGTACAATATTGAGATAGAGATATATTTTTTCTAAATATAAAAAGTTTGAACAAAGTTGAAGATCAAACTCAATACTCTGTTTCATGCTTTCTTTCAATCATCAGGCCACCTGACGATTTCTTTCAACTTTATTTGTATTTGCGATAGAAATAATTTGTAAAAAGGATTAGAAAGAAGTAAATCTATATTTTTTAAGGTTTTATTGAAATTTTATTTAAGTTTCCACATGTCCTCCATCATTAGCAATACAAAGGGTAATACGATTTTGCAGTTCACGGAAAACATTTGCCAACTGATTTACAGTAATGCCTGAAATCACATTAGTTATTTTAGCTATACTTAAAACTAGGTACATTAAACTTTATAACATTTTTTACAGATTATTTCTATCGCAAATACAAATAAAGTTATAATTTTTTAAAGTGCACACGAATTTTATGGACACCCTTTATATATATATATATATATATATATATATATATATATATTTATATTTAATGATATTCCACATTTGTCTTTTTTTGATTTATGCCAATAGATTAATTTTATAAGAAACATGCTCAATATTTTAACAAAATGTAAATATTTTCGAATTGGTTGATCTTATAAAACTCTCGTTTTATCAATTATTCCTTATTAATCACGTTCAGCCATCATCTGTTGAAAAATAAAAATTAAAAATTTTAAAAATTAATAAATTCAGATCGATCAAGTTCAATATATAAATATAACTGTAAAATAGTGAAATTACTCTAAATTTGAAAAAAATCAAAACCAATTTTCCCTTTCAAAGAAGTTATAATTTGAAAAATAAAGGCAAATCCTGTTTTTCCCTAAAGCTGAAAAGTTAATCCGTCCGATGAGGCAACTCAATTTTGATTGATACATTTCTTTTCATGAAAACGTGATTCTACTTCAAACGTAAAAGAAACGGTTCAAATCATTTTCAAATAAAATTACGGTGTCACTCCTTTCCATTAATTTCCATTCTTGAATTTTAGATGAAAAATTAAAATTATTAATTAATCCTGGTTTTAATCAAACTCAACATTGCATATATAGATGAGCTGTTATACACTACCATTGTCAAATGTTCTTTCTCCATTGATCAGAATATTTCAAGGTCAATATGGAACCAATAAAAAAAAAAAACTTAAACCCATCAAAAATTAGATTTAGTTATGTATGATTGTTCCAATTTATTAATTTTTGAAACTATCTTATCTATATTAATCATATCAAAAATATTCACCAGTCTTAGCCTTTTGTTTTTTATTTTTGGTTCATGCTTGCCCCCCAATCCAAGAATATGAAACTTTTCTCAGGCCAACTTGACCCAGGAATTGTTGAATGACATTTGGCCTCTCATTGATAATCCTTGGTCAGTTTTAAAACAAAGACTCAGTTCACTTTTATTAATTGATTTTGTTTTAATCGAATTTCAACTGCTCTGCAAAATATTTAAAGCCATAAATATTTTTCTATTGTATGAATCTTTTTTGTCATATATAGTAATGTTGCATGTTTGATCCAAGATTTACCAATTAACCCTATAAGATCCAAAGAAGAAGTCTTTTCATTAATGGTTCTATACATTACACCATCAGAAATTTCCCACCAAGGAAAACACCTGGATCTTCCCAAGCGGTAATACGTCTTCATGATAATTAAACGTCAAAACATCTCCTAATTGTGTTCAATCATTTATCTGGTAAAGTTTGACTGTTCTAGATGTGATAAAAATAGACCATCAAAAAAAAAAACCATAATTCTGTAAAAAAAAATGTCTATGTAGAAGGTAAATTTTCTGCTCATAGTGTTAGATCCCTCCCGGAACTCCAAACCAGTTGAATATAAAAAATTTAGGTGAAAAATCGTTGGCTAGAACAGGATTGGTCTTTTTCCTTGTTTATAAATTTAACATGTTCCTTTGTTCACACCTTTTTACTTTTGTTTTTGGCTATTGTCCTTGCTCTTTGTCGCCATATTCATTAAAAACGTTTCGGCCGTTGTACTATCTGAATAAATAGATAGGTAGTTGAATCTTTTTAATGAACATTTTTTTTAGCTAGGCCGAAATAGATGTAATAAATATATTGAAAGATGAATATCATAGATGAATATCAAATAATATACATAAACGATTCAAATATTCAGACTTATAGATTTTTAAGGCATATCAACCTTAAACACATTTAGTGTGTGTAACATTTTTTTTTTTTTTTTTGTGATAATATTTTTTTTTTGTCAAAATCTTTTTTTCTGGTATTAATTTTTCTTCAAATTGTATTGCTGGTAAAAATTCTTTTCAAAAAATTATTGGAGATGATGGAAGTTTTCTATTTTTTTCCATAGATGGGACCCTAACCTTTGCTAAACCCATCAATTAATCGCTGAAATACAAAATAAACGGCAGCAATTAAGAATGGTTCCATATACCATTTAAAACCTCTTCGATCAAATCCAGACCTTGCTGTTGGACGTAGTTTATAGTCTTACCCAGGACGCGGATAAATATTCAATTACTTTTAATTGAAACGGCTCTGTTTATAAACTAATTCTCAATCAAACGAATTGAACCATACTAGTATCTTTCATTTTAATACCCGTTTTATCGTGTCCATTTATATGTTACATATATATATTTCCAAATTTTCAATAATGTTTGATGCCTAATCTTGAAACTTGTTTCTAGACCAGTGTCATTTGAAAGACTTTATTTAATAAATAGGGCATTATCATTTCATAACGATTAAATGAATTAACTTCCTAAACTTCCCAGAAATTTTATCTCATTTCTAGACTCATTTTCAGTTCTGCCTAAATTCAACCTTAAATTGGTCACATTTATTTAACATATATTGTAAATAAAAATTATTTTTCGAACCTGAAATAGAATATAAAAATATGTTAGTTTAATTTTCGTCCATTAAAAACCTGTGAACTCCTTTTTTGAAATTTCCAGGTATCGATATGAACGGTTATAAATTACAGAATTTAAAAAATTTAAAAATGGTTCAAAATTGCAATTTTCATTATTTCTGTCAAAAAGTGCATGATTATTTGATTAAAAAAAAAAAATTTCTAGTTTCTCTTGTTCATTAAAAATTTTGTTTAACGTTTTCTTTCAATCTTTATATTTTCAGTTTTCAGATAGCATTTTCATTCTTCAATATTCTGGAAAAAGGTTTCATGTAACAACAAAGAAACAAGAATTTTAAATCAGAATTTCTAATTTGTATTGATAAAACTCCAAAATTTATTTTATTTTTTCTTGGGTTTAAAGCAATGTCCGCTTTCATTAAAACGTCTGTTTTTTTAGTTTTTTTTGGTCATTTTTCTTTTACGATTTCATTTAAGTAAAGTTGAACAGACAATTCTAAAAGCAGTTCTATTCATAGGGTGTTGTGTTTTTCATTGGACTTATACGACCCATCAAGAGACACAGCAAATTATTCGTTTTACATAATTGGAAATCGAAAACAAATTAAATTTTACTTAGATCCTTAGTAAAAATATTTATATGATGGAAAATGTCGGTCCATAATTTTTTGTTGATATTTAATGCAAATATTTCCATTTGTAATTTTTATAAAACAAAAAATATTTGGATGACTGATATAACTTTCCAAAAGCTAAGCATATCATAATGTTGAAAATAGTTTTCAAACTTCCAATATCCTAATTTATTTATATTTAATTTTTTGAAAAGCTTTAATTCATTTCACAAAAAAAAAGAAAATGTATTTATGTAATTTTTAAAATTGATTTCTATTCTAAAATTAATATTCATTTATTTGGATTTTTCGAAAATTTATATTTACAAATGAAAAAGGAATTTACAAAATAATAATCGTTAATAAATATTTATCAATTTAAATAAAAATCTACAAAGTCATATAAACTTTTATTGTGAGATAAAAAAGATTTTTTACGAAAAATAATGAAGCCTGTTTGGCTTTAACCTTTACAGGTTGAACGCATGCCTGGGCAAAATTTTATAACGGATCTGTTCAATTCCGTGGTTTATAGCAGCTATTGAAAAAAAATTTTCTTTAAGATCAAATTTTTTCAATTTGACCCAAAAGGTGTGATCACGGAACATGATAAAAAAAAAAAAATGAATTTGAAATTAAACAGGTTAATTTTGTTATAAATATTTTGAAAAGGTTTGGTTCTCCTGTTTCCTCAATCAAAGACTTTTCAAAATTTTTGAATGTGTAGGTAAGATGCTGGTGCAATTTTAAACGCGCCGGACACAAGTTTCTTTCCATCTATTTTAAACCATAAAAAAAAAAGACCTGTTAAAATCTTGAAATCAAAGAATACTTAAACTCAGTTCATAATACAGTGGCTCGAATAAAAATTCGGACTCCCCAATTCGGCTTCAAGAATGCCCAAAATAAATTCAGATAGCGCACAGATGCACATTTCAATGTCATGGAATCTAGGCCTACCCGTCTGCTAAATTTTAAGTTTCTTGGTGAACGATCATGGTGGTGTTTTAGGTTTGCTTGACTTGAGCGTATAAAAATTTTTTTGTATTTTTTGTTTATTTTTTTTTTTATTTATTTATTTTTTTATTTTAAAATTTTCTCGGTAAATATTTCATTTATCAGGTTTATAATTATTTACATTGTTCGATTTTTCATTTAAAGGGTTCATTTTGAAATTCCAAAGACCTTTTGATATTAAACTTAAGAAACGGTCGAAACGTTTATTAGACGAACAATAACATGATTTTTTTATGAATGTAAATAATGTAAATAATTATCAGTAAATGAATTTCTGTTTTATCTTAAACCAGACATTCTATCACGTCACAATCCAAAAGATATCTTATGGTATTCTCTAATATTTATAATCTAGTTCATTCTTACTACTTATTTCGAGATTCTTGACAAAATCCAAAGAGGTCTAAACTATATAAAGGTGTTTCATTAAGACGGATCAAAGTCAGCAGTAAATAAATCAGTGTTATTGGTGAAAATTTATTTATTTCTCTATTGGATCATGTTATTTAAGTCATGGCAATTATGTGTGAAAAATAATATCGCCCAAATGTCCGCCAAGGCTTCGGCGGCACACCTCCACTCGATGGTCAAAATTTTTGATGACGTCTCTGCATAGTTGCTCCTCGATCTCACCAATATGCCTTATTATCTCATCCTTCAGCTGTTGAATTGTTGTTGGCTTGTTGGCATAGACCTTACTTTTGAGATGACCCCAAAGGAAGAAATCTAAAGGCGTCAAGTCGCACGATCGTGGTGGCCAATTGACTTCGCTGTTTCGAGAGATGATGCGACCTGGGAACTTCTCATTCAAATTCTGTTTGAACGTCCATTTTCGTAATAGGCTTCGATAACTTTAACACGTTGTTTGATTGTTAATCTTTCCATGGTTGAAATTGCCAAAGACTTAAGTTGTTAAATCTGAAAGAAAAAGAAAAAAAATCATTAGACGCTTAAACTTAATTCACATTTAAAATCGACCCAAGTTATTGGAACACCCTTTATTAAGCTTGTTATATAAAATTTTTATATAGTGCATATGATTGGGTTCTATTCCATAAATGGATTATATAGATGCTAAACTAAATATAAATATAAATTAAATAGCCTTTTATTCCTCTTAATCAAAAAATTTTCTAAAAACTTATCCAAGAATTTTTTTAAAAAAAAAAAAAAAAAATCTCAAAAAAATGACATTGCTGTTTACATTACTTTTGTCCAGTCAAAATTAAAAAAGAAAAATTTTTTTGTAAACCTGTCCTTTTTTTTTATTTTTTTATAATAAATTGAAAATGACATTTTTCAGGTTCTTTCTGTCAGAATGTTTAATTCGTTAAGAAGAAAAGAATTTTAATATTTGTTTTGAACAGAGTCCAAAACTGAGAAAATTAATTTAAAAAATTTATTAGGAAAACCAGAAAAGAAATTTTAAAATAAGTCCATTATTCTCGACGATTTTAATAGATTTAATTTAAAATTAAATTTTAGAAAATTTCAAGTGAATACAAAAAAGAAAAAAAAAAAGAATGGACAAAGGAAAAATTTAAAAACAGAACAAACGAAGAGAATAAAAAAAAGAGAAAAGGGGAAAAAAAAAGGATAAAAACGGGAAAGGAGAAAAAAAGAAAAAAGAATCTCTAAAGGTTCAAAGAAACAGACAAATAAAAGTTAATTATTCAGAGATATCTTCTGACAAGCAAGAGCTAAAGGGAAAAGAAAAAGAAAGAGATTTAAAAGATTTATTAAAATCAAAAAAAGATAAAAAGAGAGTAGAGGGAAAGGAGAGAAAGAGATAAAAAATCTTTATAGAAAGGAAAAAAGAGAGTTTATAAAGAAAGAGATAAAAAAGAGAGTAGAGGGAAAGGAGAGAAAGAGATAAAAAAGAGAGTAGAGGGAAAGGAGAGAAAGAGATAAAAAAGAGAGTAGAGGGAAAGGAGAGAAAGAGATAAGAAAAATAGAGGGAAAAAAGAAGAGATAAAAGAGAGTACCTCTAAATTAAAGGAAAATTTTTTCAAAAGTAGAGGAATGGAGAAAAAAAGAGAAAAAAATCTTCCAAAAGGAAACAAGAAAATCATTTTTATTTAAAAAGAAAGTAGAAAAGAGTAAGGAGAAAGGGAGAAAAGAGAAAAAAGAGAGTAGATTTTAAAGTAATGGTAGAAAGAGATAAAAAAAAGAGTCGATGGAAAACAAAAGAGATAAAAAAGAGAGATGAAATGAAGAAAAGAGATAAAAGATAAAAAAAGAAGAGAAGAAGATGAAAAAAAAAGAAAAATGATATCAAAAGATTTAGAGGAAATGGATAAAAAGAAAGAAAAAAGATCAAAAGAAAGAGAGTTTGAGAGTATGAAAATTTGAATGAGATAAAAAAATTAAAAAGAGATAAAAGAGAGGAAATGGAAAGAAAGAGATAAAAAGAGAGTAGAGGAAATGGAAAGAAAGAGATAAAAAGAGAGTAGAGGAAAAGAAGAGAAAGAGATAAAAAGGAAAAATAAAAATCTCTAAAAGAGATATAAAGATCAAAATTTAAAAAGATAAAAAATCAAAAAGATAAAAGAGAAAGAACAAAAATGGATTAGATAAAAAGAGATATTTAAAGAGATAAAAAAAGAGAGAAAAAGGAGAAAGAGATTTATAGAAAATGGAGAGAAGAGAAAAGAGGAGAGGAAAAGGAGAAAAGAGATAAAAAGAAGAATAAAGGAAAAATCTTAAAAAGAGAGTAGAGGGAAAAGAGAGAAAGGGATAAAAAGAGAGTAGAGGAAAAGAAAAAAAAAGAGAGTTTATAAAAAAAATTTTTTGTCTAGTAGAATGAAGGAATTTTAAAATCTGATAATTAAAGAAATGAAAAAGAATGAAGGAATGCCAAGATAATTACAACTCGTTATTGTCACTGCTCTTCAAATTCCTTTCGTTTTTTTTTTGTTTTTTTTAGTCCCCTTAAAACAAAACCTGTCATTCTTTGGGTGGCTCTATTGTAGGGTTGACCCTAATTATCGTCCGGCAGCTCTTAGATCCACTTATAATGTATCCACAAGCTTCCTAGCATTCAAAATTTTATTGAAATCCTCCTTTGTATGTTTCATGTAGATATCGCAACGTTCCGGCCAAACCATCCTTCGGCTTTTTTCTTTTACCATAAAGAAAATAAAGGAAGAATAAAAACCTTTATTTCTTTCCTAAAATGCCTACAGAAAAAAAATGGAGGCTGATGTACCAACCCTCATCACATGAGTTCAGGAACACTTCATTATGTGTCGTGTCACTTCAGAATGAGGAAAGTGGGCTTGGAGAATTTAACACTGACAGGACATATTGAAGGCAAAGAGGACAGAGGGAAATAGCGAGCGCTAATTGATAAAGCTTGTGGAAATGAACAGGAGAGATGCTGAAAAGATAAACCTTACTAACAGCTAAGAAGTTGTGGAGAGCCATGATCACCCACGTCCTGAAAGGGCATGGCACAAAGAAAAAGAAGATAAGATTCAGTCCCTTTGTAAACTTGGCTTCTAGATATTACGCAACAGTTCAGTACTCTTTTCTTTGTTTCTAACGAAATTTTCCCGTTTCTTAATACTTTGCTTAGCTTTTAGAAGGTATATTTCGGTATGCCAATGCACCTTCGTATCTGAGTGTTACACTTTCCGTCCTCTGTTAAAATACTTCCCAGATATTTAAATTGTTGTACTTGTTTGATTTTGGTATCTCCAATTTGTAGTTTACATATTGAGATGTTTCTTTAGTCGTATGTGTTTATTGCTGGCAACATCTTGATCTGGGCCACAAACGATTACGTTGAAAATTACCTATTTAAATAATCCTCAGGATGACAAGAATTCCAAAAAAATAGGATTGTTAAGATTCGAGCTTCTTTCATATTTCATTCACTGGCAGGAGGACAGGTATCATGTAACAGTTCAGTACTCTTTTCTCTGTTCCTAACGAAGTTTTTCTGTCTCTTGATACTCTGCTTAGCTTTTAGAAGGCATCTTTCGCTATCCGAATGCGCTTTCTGATCTCAGTGTCACACTTTCCGTCCTCTGTTAAAACACTTCCCAGATATTTAAATTGTTGGACTTGTTTGATTTTGAGATCTTCAATTTGTAATTTGCATTTTTAATCCTGTTGGTTGAGCAAAAAGCACTTTCAGTGCAAAAACACTGCAGCTTGTCGGATATTTACAATAACTTATTTGAATTTTCATTAAAGATGACTGACTAGATACTGTGATTAATTTTTTTATTTAATTTTTCTTGTGTTCGTATTTTTTATTTTTATTTTCTAGACTTAAAATATTTTTTTCTTTTTTATCTGAATGTTCTCTATGTCCAAACGCTTTCGGCTATTCTTTTAGCCAATATCAAGGATGATTTTTATTTTTAACTGAATGCATAGATTGCTTCAAAATTTAGGTCTTCAAAGGTTGCAAATGATTTGAGCAATATTTATAAAACACAATTTAAAAATTTTTAATTTTAAAATTTTTCATGTGTTTTTTTAAAATTTGTTAAGTTATTTAAAATTTCCTTTTTTAATGATGTTTACCCTGTATTCCCTTTTAACACTCAAGGTAAAAACAATTTTAAAAAAGAAATTTATTTATTGGATATGTGAACTGGGAAGAACTCTTCAGGAGTCGGTTCCATAGGGTACTTTTAAAGCTGAAAATGAAAAATTTCACCAACGAAATACTGGTCTTAAGGTCAATCGCTTTGATACAATGTGACTGAAATATTTTATACCACTAGACCTGAAAAAAAACTGATGGAAGTATTTTTTTTTCTGAACATTCTAAATTATAGCGAAAGAGAAATAAAAAAGGCTTGCGACCGATTGTGTATATAATTAGGGTTGTACATTTAAAAAAATTTTATGTTTTACATTTGAATTTTCTGAAAATCTTAATATCTTAATTTAATGAGAGATTAAGAAAAGATAGTCAGCTCCTATTGATATAAATATTTAAATTAAATATTGGGTTGGCCTGGGACCAATCGTTTGTAATTGGCAAAAAAAAATGATAGTAATCTGTGGTACATTTATTGCCAAAAATTGAATAAACGATTCAATTTCATTTTCCAAAAAATATAAGCGATGATTTATTTTCATTGTAACTTTTCATCTCGAAACTGAATGAATTTTTTTCAAAATTCGTCATCATTTTCAAGGAATATTATGATGCATTTTGTAAATTTTGTTTCAAGCATAGTCAGAAACGCCTGTCCATTTAGCAAGCAATTTCTCCATTTTCAAATTATATTTATAAAATATTTGTATTAATTAAAATTAGGAAAAAAAAATAAATTTAACTTTTTCTGTAAACATTCAGTCAATATTATTTTTTATCAAAAAATTTTAATTCATGAGTCCCAAATTTCTGAAATATTTTCCCAATATTTGATTAAAGCATTTTACACCCTGATGGAACATCCATTAATTGCGATTGAAAGTTCTTTTCCTGTGGTGAAAAAAAATCAAGTTTCGTTTTTTTCAAGAATATGACCAATAGTTTTCCCTCACTGAGCTGTTAGAGGAAATTGTGAGAAGAGATCAGCTACCAAGATAGCATTGTAGTTGTGGGTGGGTCTCCTTTGCCTCCTATTTCTTGGGACTGAATGATTAATGCTTTTTGTATTAATTTGTAAGATGGTGAAAATGTCCCTAACGTGATTTGAAATATTCAATGTTCAATTCCAAATCTCAACGAACCATAAAATCAAACTTTTGAAGACAGTCTTTGGGAAATCTCCCAGAGGAAAAAAATGATATCAAATTGTATAATAAATTGTCTTTAATTTTACCTGCCCAGATAATATTACTATGGACTAATACTTTTTGTTTATAAATTTTAATTTTTTTATTTTATTTATTTTTTTTCCAAATGAATAATTTTTTCTAAATGCTTCATCTAATGAAAATTGCAGAAGAATATATCAATTACTAATAAAAAAAAAGGAAATAAAAATATTGAAATGAAGATGAAAAAAATATAGTCCAAAATGAATAATGCTTTTGGATAATTATATATATAAAATTAATATATATATATATTTTAATACTATATGGAAAAAAGCAATTTATTTCATGAAAATCAAATCCTAGTCCAAAAGAATAATGTATATATGATTTCAATTAATGAAAAATTGCAGATAATATTACTATTATAAATACTACTAGTGAAATAAAGCTTTATGAAGATGAAAAAAATCCTTTAAGGTCCAAAATGAATAATGAATTGACAATGGTCCTTTTAATGAAAATTGCAGATAATATTACTATAGACTAATACTTCTAGTCAAAAAAGCAATTGAAAGGAAGATGAAAGAAAAACAGTCCAAAAATGAATAATAAACCGAAAAGTTTTCTAAATGAAAATTGCAATAATATTAAATGTAATTACTAATACTACAGTGGAAATAAAGCAATTGGCTCGAGCTTTTTGTAAATAAATTATATAAATATTAATGCTTATAATGAATAAAATAAATATATATATATATATATACTATTAGTGGAAAAAGCATTTGAAATGAAGATGGATAAAATGAATAATTTATAATGGAAAAATCTAATGAAAATTGAGATAATATTTTACTCCCTAATACTCACTAGTGGAAATAAAGCAATTGAAATGAAGATGAAAGAAATATTTAGTCCCTTTTGAATGGAACTTTATCCATGCTTCATCTAATGAAATTGCAGATAATTCTAATTTTATTACTGATTTTTATCTAGTGGAAATAAAGATATATTTCAATGAAAATGTTTAACAAGTCCAAAATTGAATAATGCTTTGTTTCGTTTTTCTTAATGAAAATTAGATATATATTATATATACATTAATACTACTAGTGGAAATAAAGTTTGAAATGAAAAAGATGAAAAAACCACTGTCCCCCAGGAATAATGTTCTTGACAATGATTATCTAATGAAAAAATTGAGATAATAACTATTACTAATACTAGTGGAAATAAAATAATTGAAATGAAATGAAAGATTTATCCTGTCCAAAAAATCATAATGTTTGACAATCAGATTATTTTTTCTCCAGATAATATTACTATTAATACTTTTCATCTGGAAATAAAGCAATTGAAATCAATGATTAAATCGAACCTCAAAAAAATAATCTTTTAAAAAACGCTTCATCTAATGAAAATTGCAGATTTTATTACTAAAACTATTATTCCATAGTGTTTAAAGGTCTGAAATGAAGATGAAAAAAAAGTCGCAAATGAATAATTCTGGACAATAACATCATCTAATGAAAATTGATTTAATTTATTAATTAAGTGTAGATGTTAATGAAATGAATTCAAGATTTATTGAAGATGAAATACAAGTCCAAATGAATAATGCCCAATTATGATTCAAAATGATAATGAAAATTGCAGATAATATTACTTTTACTAATACTAAAAATAAAGCAATTTAAATGAAGATGTCCAGAAAAGAAAATATCCAAAATGAATAATGCTTAGACAATGCTTCATCTAATGAAAATTGCAGATAAAATTACTATTACTACTACTAGTGGAAATAAAGCAATTGAAATGAAGATGAAAGAAATCCTTTTTCCAAAATGAATAATGTTATTAAATATTTTCATCATCCATCTTTGAAAATTGCAGATAATATTACTACTACTAATACTACTAGTGGAAATAAAGCTCATTGAAATGAAGATGAAAAAATAATAGAAAGTTTTGAATAATGCTTGACACAATTTCATCTAATGAAAATTGCAGAGTAATATTGAAATACTACCATACTATTAGTGGAAATAAAAATTGAAATGAAGATGAAATCTACATCCTTTCCAAAATGAATAATGCTTGACAATTTTTCATCTAATGAAAATTGAGATAATAAGGGCTGTCTAATACTACTAGTGGTATAAAAAGCAATTGAAATGAAAGATATCCTAGTCCAAAATGAATTGAGAATCCTTTTCTAATAAAATTGCAGATAATATTACTACTACTAATACTACTAAAAGAAATAAAGCAATTGAAATGAAGATAAAATCCTTTTCCAAAATGAATAATGTTGAATCAATCCTTCATCTAATCACAATAATCATTATATAGTATTAATATTAATTTTAAAATTATTAATAATTATGTAAAAACTCCAAATCAAGTTCGTTGGCAACAGATTGAAGAGAGGGGTCCATGAAAGCTGTTTCTTGCAATCTCAAAGAAAGACCATTATATTAAATGTACTATAATAAATTGTTTTGACCTCAGGCTGCTCCATCCAGAAAACTCTCTTGGTCTGGTGGTTTAAAGAAAAAAACAACTAAATTAATGTTATATTATTTAAACAAGGTTCCTTATTTTACTGCAGGAATAATAGGATAACAATTAACACAATCAACAAAAATGCAAATTCTTTACTGAAAACGAAATTAGAAATGGAAACTTATTTAATGAGACACTTGTTTCTGCTAATTGTTTGATAACTTCTCCAGATCAGGTGAAATATTTGTAGGTGACAGGAGCAAAACATCATCCAGGTGGTCATCATACCATTATTTTTGCATTATTCAATAAGCTTTTACATTTTACGTTGGACAAATCATATTTCTTGTAGAAGTCAGCAGTGGATACGGAATTAAATTTGATTTCAAGAATTCGTCACATAGTAAGACTTACAGTGCGATGAATTCTTCCAACTGATATTTTTTGCCACTTTCTTGTAAGCTAAGGAAGGTTACTGAATAGAATAATCACACGAAGGTTGGTAATGAACGATAATACTTAGGACAAGAACAGCACATATAAGATCCGCCAGTGGCGCGTAGAAGTAGTAGTCAACTGCTAGAAGTGAGTCAAGGGAATTCCACAATAAATCTCCAACTGCAGGATATCTACCAACCGCCCCACGTGGTCAGATGTGGCACAAGGCCGAATTTAATGTGAGGTATCCGTGCCCGTAAGCTCGGCCAAAAATTCCCCGTAGACCCCGTATAAAACAGGGTCGGGTAGCTGTTTCCGGAGACGAGATTCTGCCATTCGACATAGCTTCGTCTGGGGATCCTCTCTGCCCAGAGGTAGAGAGTTTGACCAGCACAGCTGGAGACGAATCTCCAACTGCGGACCAACATACAGTATTTACTACTGTATTTATGTGAATGGGAGCATACCCATTATCGTCTGCAGGTATGCTACAGCACACTTGCTCCACAAATGAATTAAGTAATTAATATCCAGTTGTAAACCGGGGGGTGGGCGGACAAAAATCTTTCGCTGGCCGGATGTGCCACGGGAGTTGCTGACCCTTGTCCTATACTAAATTGTTATAACTGATCCATACACAGAAACACAAGTATGTCACTCACGCACAGCAAACATATGCATATAAATTACATACACACATGCAATGTAAAATGCAGGCAGTGTATGACGAACAAAGAATCAGTTCTTTTTCACTGAAATCCGCTATACACATATTTCGTTCCATGTCTATTTCGTTTCAATGCATTTCTGCTTTTTAGACTTTTCCCTCTGCCAGTTGCCATAATGCAAATGTGGTCGACAAGGGAATTAACTGGCCAATCCAAATTAACGCCAGAGATGCATTCACCCATTCATCCCGATGTCGTCGTCCCTGCTGAGACTAGATGATAAACGCCCATGAGATGTTTACTTTATTTTTCCTCTCACTCAAAAGAAAACCGACCACTAGGGAGAGGTTATGTGACCCATCTTGTCAAAATTCATATGACGTTTAATGGGTCGTTGCTTTCAACTGCTCAGACGTTTTGGCTACAAGCAAACAAGAAAATAGTTCCAAAGTTAATACTTTGATTTCAATAACGAATAATTCTTCTGATAAAAATACCCTCATTTATATAAATCTTTTTTCTTAAGCATGCATACGTATATATAGATACCTCCAAAAAAGGGATATCGAAGGTTTAATGGAGGTGCTGTTTCAGAAAGTTTTTTTACATTTTTTTTTTTACTTCTGCCATTTCAATAAACAATAATTCTTCTTTATGCCTGATAAAAATACCCTCATTTATACAAATCGTTTTTCTTATGCATACATACGTGTATATATATATATATATATATATATATATATATATATATATATATACACCCCCCCAAAAAAAGGAGACCTAATGTTTAGTTAATCTGATTTGAAACAAATATTACTTTTAGTTCAAAATATCGTAGAAAAGCATTTTAATATGTGGGTGGGTGTTTTTATGAGATGTTAACAGATTTATCAATAGTCTGATGTTTGGAAAATTTAAGCAAGGGTTAGATAATGGTAATGAAATTATATGAGGAATACAACGCCTTTTTATATAATTATTAATATAATCTATTCATATCTATCTAAGTTTAATCATATCTATCTCAATTTAATCATGTCTGTCTATTTATCTATCTCAATTTAATCATAACTCTCTATCAGAAATAAAGAAAAGAGTGCTCAAGTTCTATGTAATATCAATCTTCCTATATGGCAGTGAATACTAGACAGTTTTCTCACAGATGAAGCGGACACTTGAAACAACAGAAACAAAATAAAGAATGCTGAACTGCTATGTAATATCAGTCCTCCTATATGGCAGCGAATGCTGGACAATTTCCTCACAGACGCAGAGAAGAATTGAGACAACAGAAATGTGACTCTGCAGAAGGATACTGAGAATAACATTGTGTTAACAACAAAGACGTCTTAAGGAAAATGGAAACAAAAAGGACACTTGTACACCGAATCAGAAATAATTGACATCTCCTGGAGACATAGAGAAAGTTAGAGAACGTGAGACTCATAGGCTAGATCGAGAGCAAAGAAACTATTGTAAATTAATAAAATTTAATTAAGGCCGAAAAGGGGGAATGCGTTGAGGCTGGTCTTCACTATGTATCTTATACCTAGCTAATCCGATTCACGACCCATTCACTCGTTACAATTTCCTCATTCACCATAAAAACTCATATGTCGCCAATCAATCCTCCATAATACCACATCCTCTCAGGTGTGTGTGCGGGGGGCTATAAAAGACATATCCCAATGAGATGATATTATTTACACTTTATATATACAAATCGGATGAATGATCATGAAAGGGAGGTGAACTCCAAAACAAACTAAATTAAACATAAATGAATTTAGTAGGACCCATCCAACCCTTCGAAAAAAGAAAGCTTTTGTGTATTCTGCCCTTATTTATTTTTAATCAAAAATTTATATATATATATATATATATATATATATATATATATATATATATATATATATATATATATATATATATATATATATATATACATATATATTATATATATATATATATTGGATTATGGATTGTGTGTGTGGCACAGTGGATAAAGGCGTTGGTTAGATCCAGTGACAGAGAAGGTGAGTTCAATACCTGGTTAAGGCAGTGGAGGGAAAATTAGCAGGAGATAACTGATAACTGACATCCATAAAACGTGGAACTAGAACAATCTACCCCAGTGATCGAAATAAAGGGTTCAATTCGAAATTCCAACCACCTGAAGAAGGCCGGAGCGTGACAAATATGGCGACAAAGATGAGGACAATAGTCCGACTAATGTAAATACTGTACATAATACCTCATCTCAGAAATATAGACAGACTCTGATATATATATATATATATATGTATGTGCATGGGAAATAAATAAGGCTGACCCAGCTAGGATGGAAAGCGGGGGCCAAAAACAAACTGGGGAGGTTGGTAATTTCAGCTTGGATCATTAACAAAAGATGTGGCCGGGAGCAGACCAGGAACAGCACTTACTCACATTAACTAAATACACTTTTTTTTGTTTAAGATTTAAAAAAGGGCTCCAACAATTAAACCACTCCACTTGACCTAAAAAAAAAATCAAGGCTAAAATTTATTCAAGATAAAGGACAAGGATCGCCTCATCTTTCGCTAAAGTCTCTTCTGGAAATCAAGCGCTTTCTATCAGTTCTAATCTTCATCTTGATCCTGATGAAAAAATGGTTTAAATCCTGATAGAAGACTTTTTTCCATTCGATTTCCAAATTTTTTCCCAAATCACCATTCGAGCCGTGGCCAGCAGCGTTAGAAACCCTGCGATTCGTGTCACCCCTGAATTACATAAAGACACGTTCATATCTGGCAGAAAAGAAGATTTTCGAATGAAAGGAGTACGGTACGATACAGCCCGCCGACACGGTCCCATAGGTGGCGGATCCGAGGGCAATAGTAGAAGGCGTGCCAAGGCCACATCGTTCACAGTGTGGCAAATCCGCCAAGCTCCATATGAAGGACATGTTGTTGAGAGGCAGCCTATTTCGAGCCAGTCGCCAAGTAAGCGAAAACTCAAGGTTACTGAGGTAATCCGCCGCTGGCACCCAAGAACCAGAACGAGCGAAACTCCTCCTCCGACAAGTCGAGACGCTCAAATGTTGTCATTTTCATTTTCCACTAGATAACAATAGAAGACCCTCCTAGACTGAGAAAGGTCACTGGACCGAAAGAATCATCCCAAGGCCTGCCGACATAAATGAAGGAAATCCGATTGATCTCGGGTTTACGACGGCGCTCAACCCGCAGATTTTTTTACACTTTTAGTTGACCAATTGATCAATGAATGACGAAACGAGGTTGGGTGTGATGGCAAAAATGTTACTTCAAAGGCTATTTTAAACTTATAACAACTGAAGAAACACGGTCAGAAGAAGAAATGTTGCCTCAGTGGGTTGTCCGTTATCGTCGCCTTGTGCCAGACTATGTTAAGGTTAATATATCCTTGTTGTTTCCAATGGCAACAAAGTCGTAATTGCATACAGATTGTTGTTTAGTGAGTTGAAAAAAAATGCTTAACTTTGCAAAGTTGAATAATAAAATGTGCGCCAGTCTCGGGTGAACACTTACAGAAAGAGAGAGAGAGAGAGAGTGGGGATAGAAAGAGGGGGAGAGTAGAATTTTAACTCATGAGTCTCGTCGCTAAAATAATTATTTAAACAGACATTCATGTCGCAATTCTTATCTTTTTTTTTCTTTTTTTCTTTTTTTTTTTTATATAAACCAAACCGTCTTTGTGTACGTCTACAGAGAAATCAGCGAAACCATTTTTTTTTTTCGCAACTGCCGTGGTTATTTTTATTTGTTTTTATTTCCTACATACATTTTAATTCCCCCACAACTTGGAGTCGGGGTAAGGAACGAAACTATTAAATAAAATATTTTCTTCCGCGTTCTTTTCTAACATTCGCCATTTACTGGCTCGAGCGACGTTGAACCAGAAAGACAAAACATTATTAATTCGTGCCGGGATTATTATAAAAACAAAAATGATGGCGGAAACGAATTTCAAGTAAAAGAAAGAAAGTAAAAAATGTTCAATTGCAGAAATAATTAAACTGTAAACTAAACACCAGTAGTCCTTGCTTCTTCCCTCGTCAGTTAGTTTGTTAATTAGCGCATATGATACGGCCTGCCCATTGACGGAATTCACATATGCGCTAGTATGTGCTGCAGCCCAGGAGCCCCGAAACTAGAGGGGCTCCCGAATGCGAGACATATCATCTCATAGCCACACATCTCTCGATTTAAGTTAACGGATGGTGATTTCTTCTGCAGAGTGGTATGTAGGTTCGAATCCTGTTTCCTTAAATACGTTTTCTCATGTGTGCAGGCCGCTAGACGAAAAATAAAACAGTGTCTACTCAAACACGAGTATGCACTAAAATTAACATAGGAAGTAATAATAATAATAATAATATATATATATATATATAGAGAGAGAGAGAGAGAGAGATGGATGATAATATTAGTGGTAAATATACACATACAATCATATATATAAATATATATATACATACCCATATAAGTATAAAAAAATAATTCCAAAAGGATAGAATCCAGGTAGAACTCAATGTCCAGAACAGAGTAAGAATATAATAAAAAAGGCTTAAATACTATTAGTGTTTAAGCCTTTTTATTATATATATATATATATATTCTAAAAAAAGGACATTTCTAAAATAATTTAATTCACTTGTGAATAAGTCTTGAAAGATTAATTAAAATCGGAAAATTATTTGATTTTTCCAAATCAATGTGACTTTCAACGTAAAAAAAGATGCTAAAATTTGCTATGTTAATTTATAGTCCATTGATGGACGCAAGAAAAACTAGATTTTAAATAAAAATTTTGAATGTTCTAAAAATGATTAAAAAAATTGAATGAAATATTTTTAAAGTACTTTGATCTTTCCTCATAATAATAAAGTTTTCATCAAATATGGCGCATTTTTTCATCATGGTATGCACTTCTTTTCGGTGAATTAGTGTATATTTTTTCAAATACTAACGATCGTAAGGAACAGTTCATCACCATAAGTACCTGAAGATTGCATTGAACAAGAAACTCCGAACCGTTTCTTTCGATAATATATATTATATATATATATATATATATATATCGGAGTTAGCTCCTCATTAATTCCCAAATTGTCACTAGGGGTCATTTTCCCTATACTATAAATACTGGGCGACTTCTCGCCTCGTTCTCTTATCATTTCTTCATTTCAGCGACTACAATGTAAGCTCTCTTAGAAGATCCGCGTCTTCCCATTTGTGGGAGATGCCATGAACATTATACACACATACACGTACGTACGAACATTCACCAAAGAACAGACACCAATGTTTACACACACCATTTATTGTCCATTGTAAAATTGTTTTGTTTAATACATATATTCGTTTATATATATATATATATATATATATATATATATATATATATTTTGTCTTCTTTATCTTCAGTTGGACTTAATTCAAGTCCGGCTATTTTCTTGTAGTTGGATCTTTTAATATTTTACCAGGCGTTACACACATGTTTCTAATACAACAACACGCAACAACCACGGCCCTCTCTCTCTAATCTATATATATATATATATAATTTATTTATTATAATTTTCTCATATAGACAAAACCATTTTACTCACTACAAAGATACAGCTTGGTTTCAGTGCATTTCATCTGCACTTCGACGGGTGAGAATCGAAATGTGAGTAAAATGGTTTTGTCTATATGATAAAATTATAATAAATAAATATTTATCGCTCTACTATCGGTATCGAGCCCTCTTTTGGATTAATGCTGTGAACATTGGAATTTATATATTACTTTCGTTCTCATCGCATCGGATATATATATATATATATATATATATATATATATATATATATATAAGTTATAGAGAAAAAAAAAGTTTATGAGGAAAACATTTTATTTTTGTTTTTTCTTTACTGGTCGCAATACAACCTCGACAGGTAAGTTAGTTATGGAAGGTTGTTCATTCACCTAATTCCTTCCCTGCCAGTCACGTGGCGTGATGACGGTTCATTATGTGACATCTTGAATTGAGTCTGTCGTTATTAAAAAAAAAATGACCCGTACATTGTTTTATAAAGACCATATGCAGCCTACTAAATCAAGGCTTGTCTAATCAAATCGTTAAATACTCAAACACCCATTGTCTGGTGTTGTCAAGTGAGCTTACATCATTCATCTTATCACGAGAAAGGATGCACTGCTTTATGGAGTCCATATGTGACCATCCAAAAGAAGAGTTGTCCAATGAAATCGTTTAAGACTCATTGTCTAGTGTTGCTTTGGTAACAGGGTATACAATTAGAATTTAAAAAACAAATGAAAACAATTCTTGTAAAAATTCATTATTCATTGAATTTTTTTTCTTAAGACAATAGTGTCCTTAATATATCTTATTTATAAAAGCAATTGAAAGCTTTTCTAATTAAATAATGTCATAGTTTTATTGCATTTTTATTTTACGATTCGAAGCAGATTTTAGGTAAATGAGGAACTTTAATGAATTTAATTGTTTGAAAAAAAAAAGACTATTTACATTCTCTAAGGAGTCGTAATAAACATTTTTGCAATCAAAATTTAATTTTACGAAATTTTATAAAATTAAGTGGAAATAAATTTTATCAAGATTTTCGAAAAGAATATTTCAAAAATAATTTCATTCATTTGTGAATATCCTGAAAATCTAAAAATCTAATTAAAAAAATCAGAATTTGATTTTGGCAAGAATTTCCAAAAGAATGCGTTTCTTACCGCAAAAAAGACGCTAAATTTCCCATAGTAATCTTTGGTCCACTGCTGACGTAAAAAAAAAATGATTTCGAACGTGCGAGAAAGGATTTAAAAAAGTTACTAAAAAAAAAAAAAAACCTCTGGTTTTTCCTCTTAATAATGACACAAACATTGTCATTAAGTTTTTCATCATGCTATGTTCTTTTTTTAGCGAAAAAACGGAGGCTTCACGCAAGCCACCAATCTGCGACTGGGTGGCATGCAACTAGCGTTTACCGCTGGTGGCCCGCTGTCGGACCGCCGGCGTGTTCGTCTCGGCAATGTTACTACTGGCGGACCGCTAGAGTCCCGCCGGTGATTGCCACCATAGGACCGCTGGCGTTGCTTGCGTGTAGTTACCTATATAATCGACATCGTCTACCCGACTCCTCTTGGCTTTCGATTGTTGATACAGTCCAATGTACGGCGATCATGACATCCACAACATCCTACCCCTTTGGCTCTTCTTTGCTAATGCTCCCCGCTGCCACCCATTCACAGATTTCTTTGTAATATATTAACCAGTGGAATGTGTGTTTATTTATAATTTTCTCTCTCGCAAGACATTTTAGTGCGAACAAGACGTTATTTACATTATTCGGACTATTCTTCTCATCTTTTTCGCCATATTTATTATAACGTTTCGGTTCTTGTACGCACCGGCCTTCTTCAGGTGGTTGGAATGTCGAACTGAACCCTTTATTTCGCTCACTGGGGTAGACTGTTCTAGTTCCACGTGCCATGTCTAATGGATATCAGTTATCTCCTGTTAATTCCCCTCTCCAATTCTCCACTGCCTTAGCCGGGTATTGAACTCTTTGGGTCCTGTCACTGGATCTGTTGTACTCATCTTTAATATCATGTTCACGACGTTTCGGTCGTTATACGCAACGGCCTTCTTCAGGTTATATACGTTGGAATTTCGAACCCTTCATTTATTCCACTGGGGTAGATTGTTCTCGTTCAACGTGCCACGCCCTTTATGGATATCTCAGTTTCAGTTATCTCCCTTTATTAAATCAACTCTCCAAGTCTTTGTTTACCTCTGCTGTGGCCAGGTATTGAACTCTCAACTCTTTGGGTCAAGTCACTAGATTACTTCAACCAACGCTTTTATCCACTGGGACATGTGTCTACAATATTCCACAGTGGGCTAAAAAATATTTCGGTTCAAAATTCCAAAAATATACCACCCGAAGACGGTGGTATACGTTGGAATTTCTTTTTTAAATCGTTTTTTTTTTGACAGAGATGAGGACAATAGTCCAAACAATGTAAATAGTGTAAGTAGTTACAATGCCTCATCTCAGAAATAAAGATAGATACGATATTAATTTGATATATCATATTTGCCTTAAAGTGTTACAAATTCTAAAAAGTTAGTGCGTATTATACACTAGTTATTTTTCCAGAATTTGTAGTTTAAAATTATACACGTAGCCATTTTTTCAGGGTTACTTTACCATCTTGTTTGGTTCTAAATTGAATGATTTGACTCTGTGGGTATTATTCAAAGGTTGGCAAGCACGTTTAGCGATTTTCATATTGACTGATAAAAAAAAAAAAGCAAGATTAGATTGTGGCGGAAATTGAGGTATTTTGTGAGTTTTCTGGTTGTCATGTTCAAAAAGCTTTTAAATGGTTCAGAGTATATATATATATATATATATATATATATATATATATATATATATATATATATATATATATAAAAAGGGTGTTTCATTAAGACAGATCAAAGTCAGCAGTAAATAAATCAGTGTTATTGGTAAAAATCTATTTATTTCTCTATTGGATCATGTTATTTAAGTCATGTCATTTATGCGTCAAAAATAATATCGCCCA
>CAHIKZ030001527.1:330000-422500 GCA_903632075.3 Acanthosepion pharaonis | reverse complement strand
AATAACGATAGAATAGAATAGAAAGGTCTGAACTGGTAAACTAAGGAATGGTCTGAACTGGTCCCAGGAAATAACGATAAATAGGAATTAGCTGCTCATCTGAACTGAACATTTTCCCATCTGGGAAATAACGATAGAATAGAGAGAGGCTAGCTGTAAAGGTCTGAACTGGTGGAACTAAGGAATGGAGCTCATCTGAACATTTTCCATGGAAATAACGATAGAATAGAGAGAGGCTTAGCTGTAAAGGTCTGAACTGGTGGAACTAAGGAATGGAGCTCATCTGAACATTTTCCCAGGAAATAACGATAGAATAGAGAGAGGCTTAGCTGTAAAGGTCTGAACTGGTGGAACTAAGGAATGGAGCTCATCTGAACATTTTCCATGGAAATAACGATAGAATAGAGAGAGGCTTAGCTGTAAAGCTGAACTTGTAGAAATAAAGAATGGAGCTCATCTGAACATTTGAAAATAGCTGAAGTGGAACTAAGGTCTGAACTGGGAACTAAGGAATGGAGCTCATCTGAACATTTTCCCATCGATAGAATAGAGAGAGGCTTAACTGTAAAGGTCTGAACTGGTGGAACTAAGGAATGGAGCTCATCTTTTTCCATGGAAATAACGATAGAATAGAAAGAGGCTTAGCTGTAAAGGTCTGAACTGGTGGAACTAGGAATGGAGCTCATCTGAACATTTTCCATGGAAATAACGATAGAATAGGAGAGAGCTTAGCTCATCTGAACATTTTTTCCAAGGAAATAACGATAGAATAGAGAGAGGCTTAGCTGTAAAGGACTGAACTGGTGGAACTAAGGAATGGAGCTCATCTGAACATTTTCCATGGAAATAACGATAGAATAAGAGAATGTAAAGGTCTGAACTGGTACAAATTTCTGAACATTTGCCATGGAAATAACGATAGAATAGAGTGAGGTCTTAGCTGGTGGAACTAAGGTCTGAACTGGTGGAAATAATAGAATGGAGAGGCTTAGCTCATCTGAACATTTTCCCATGGAAATAACGATAGAATAGAGAGGCTTAGCTGTAAAGGTCTGAACTGGTGAAACTAAGGAATGGAGCTCATCTGAACATTTTCCATGGAAATAACGATAGAATAGAGAGAAACTTAGCTGTAAAGGTCTGAACTGGTGGAACTAAGGAATGGAGCTCATCTGAACATTTTCCATGGAAATAACGATAGAATAGAGAGAGGCTTAGCTGTAAAGGTCTGAACTGGTGGAACTAAGGAATGGAGCTCATCTGAACATTTTCCCAGGAAATAACGATAGAATAGAGAGAGGCTTAGCTGTAAAGGTCTGAACTGGTGGAACTAAGGAATGGAGCTCATCTGAACATTTTCCATGGAAATAACGATAGAATAGAGAAATAAAAGGTCTGAACTGGTGGAACTAAGAATGGAGCTCATCTGAGAAATAACGATAGATTAGAGAGAGGCTTAGCTGCAAAGGTCTAAACTGGTAGAAATAAAGAATGGAGCTCATCTGAACATTTGCCATGGAAATAGCGGTAGAGTATAGAAGGGTGTAGCTGCAAAGGTCTGAACTGGTAGAAATAAAGAAACTCAAATAAAACGTTAGGAAAGAAACCCTCATCAATAATGCAAAGAACGATAAAGGCTACTAGAGTCGAGAAACCTGTTTTCATGAAAAATTGCTTTAAGGAAGAGCTTTTATAAATTTCAACCGAATGCTGCACTGGCTGCTCGGTCAATATATATCTAATGTTTCCTTAGAGGGAATCGGCTAATATTGCCATTGCCATTATCAGTAGAATCATTTCTTGGTTTTATTAAGTAGGGAATTAGTTAAACTGTATCAGTTAGTATTAATGAATCAATAATATTTATGCAACACCAATAATCACTATATTGTTTTTGTTTTATTTCACTAAGATTTTAATATATGATGAAAAATAATATGATAATTTATGGTAATCATTTTTATAATTAACGTGCATACTCGTGTATAAGCCGACTTCAGGTATAGTACGACCGTTATATTTTTTTGCATAAATTTTAACCCCTCCAGAAAAAATTACCTGTATATAGTGCCCCCTTCCCCCCACCACCACCATTTTTTGCATTAAAAAAAACTGGTCGTAAAACACTTGTATTATACTCGAGTATACAGAATATGTCGTGTCACCGGCAACTAAACCGATTCCCGAATGGGGCTTTTCTAGTGAGTAGGGTGACTAGACACCCAGCAGGATAAAAAGGGCGTTAACAGGCAAACGAACCATCGTGTATGGTGATTTTCAAAGCGCATCTTAGATGTGGCACGGGGCCGAAAGTATTTGGCATCCAGTGAGGATCGAACTCTCTACTCAGTTGTAATTGTTTTAACCATTACACCACATCTCGGTGCCACAGACGAACCTTCTTGTAGGGTTATCTAGCAGAACGGAGTAGACGATATATGCACTCAGTGCGGTGATAACACTGCATCGCTGTTGGGGGAGAGATTCTTAAACCGAAGTCAGGGTACATCCGACGAAATCAGCGGCCACATGTCCCTGACTTCAAGCTGGAGAACATCGACTGTAGTTTGGCCTAGATAGGTATGGGGTCTACTTGCTCAAGACACGGTACACATGAAAACAACCATGGCTTTTGACTCAGATATATGGAGGGAACTGGTGAGGTTCTCAGTGACCGTATGGCTACACTCGGTCATGGGACCCAATGATGAATCATTCTTATTTGTAGTCATCGCTTTTTGGACATTCTCCAAAAGGTGTTAGTGCCAGAAACGTTTTCTCTGTGAGGAAAACGTTCTACTACGTCTACATAGATATCTACTTAGACTGTAGATTTTAAAGTTTAGAGACGTTCTTTTATGCGCCATGTCTTTTCAAAGATTTCCTGTAAGCTTTGACTCTTGACTATCTTTAATTTGTGGTACTAAATGGTCGTAAGTTCATTTTTTCTGAAATGAGAAAAAAAAAACACCTTAAAGGTAAAAATTCAGAATAAATTGTGATTTTTTTTTTATTAATTTGGCGCCTAGCATTACAAAAACGGCCGTATCACGTTGAAATATTGGTTCCCCTACGATCACCGAATTTAAGCAACGTCGAGCCTGGTCAGTATTTAGATGGATGTCCGCTTGGGAATACCAGGTGCTATAAGCTTGGATGTGTGAGTTGTGTAATGAATAAAGACTCGGAATTGTTAATCGGAGAGCCGAGTTCTAGTTCCCGTTGGGTTCGTTATATTCCCTTGCAAATACCCTTGGGAAATGTATGAATCCATCCCTTCTCCCCCCAGCTATAGGTTAATTAGTAAGATTTATATCACTAAAACCATTATTATCTCAAAAAAAATTCTTACAATGTAAAAATTATTGCCTTTAAATAACCTGAAAAAGGTTGATAAGTCATTGCTATTTAGAATATTAAGCATCACTTAGTTCAGTAGTTTCTTTCTTTGTTTCTAAGGATAACTTTCTATGTCTTAATACTTTGCTTAGATTCTGGAAGGCAACTTTCGCTATTCACATACACGTTCGGATTTCTGTATCACATTTAATGTCGTCTGTTTATTTAGCAGTTTTTCTTTCTTGCTTGCTAAATATTTTACGCGTCTTTTGTTTCGTGTGGAATATGCAATAATTAGAGTATCAGAGGCGGTATTCATTACAGTGTTTCATATAAATGTGAGTGCTCTTAAATAGAATCAGATGATTATTCCGGATTTTACTTTGTTGTTATGTGAGAATAGAAACTTATGAGATCATTTTTATACTTTTATTTTCTCTACAGCAACAAAATAAAATCGCGAATAAACATCGGATTGTATTTAAGAGCACTCAGAATTAGTAACCACCAATAAATATACATACATACATACATACATACATATATATATATATATAAAATACCGTACATACTCACGTATCATGCGACTTTTGAAGACCTAATTTTGAAGCTAATTTTAAGAAGGTTGTATCATAAAAGAGATATAAAATTAGAATATGTTCTGCAGGCCCTGGCTATGGTGTTGACCAAACTATACATTCATAGTGTAAAAGTACAGCTGTATTTAAAATAAATATGATTTTGATGAAACTGATGTTTTATTTAACTTTATCCAATAATAATGCATGTAATATTCCTATATTCGTATCGTATTACAAGATACAGCGAATATGCATGTTTTCCACTGTTTACGTTTATAAGATGTTTAGCTGTTTCTCGTTCAGTTGTTTATAGCTGCACACGTTTACGCAACGACTATAGTCAGGTGTTACTAACAATACTTTTATCATTCTCTTTTACTTTTTTGAACTTATTTATCTTGAATATGGAATAAAGAGATAGAGGAAAAGAAGTCAGTCTATAATGATTTGATATCTCAAAAAAGGAACTCGCATGATATACGAGATACATGATAAAATCATTTTTTATAAATGAAAATTTGGGGGTCTCACGATACGCGAGATCGTGCGTTACACAGTATATACACGCCCTTGTGTGTGTGTGTGTATATATATATATATATATATATATATATATATATATATATATATATATATATATATATATATATATATATAATATAATATAAAAATTTCGCTTGAAGATGGAACAGAGCTTACTTTAACTCAATTTAATTCAAATAATTATATTGAAGTTTTCGGCTCTTGTTTTGAAACATGAGGCCTCTTATGTCGCGAATTGGAATCATATTTTTAAATAAATATTTTATATATATATATATATATATATGAATCAGCACTGCATAGTGACTCCTCCTTTACGACTTCAATGTGATTCTCAGATTAAGTTCCACCACCCCACCCCACCCTGTAAATATAGCAAATTTTAAACAGATATACAAATTATAGACCAAAAGTTTGGGGGTCACACTCTGGATCTTATAATTCTTCTTATTTTATGTGTCGTGTTTTTAAGAACGTAGGCGATCATGGACCTCCACTACCTCCTCCCTTGTAGCTCTTAATAAGTTTTATTTTTTTGTTATTTCTCCCAGACCCTGTTCTATCATACAATTACTCAAGCTCATCAAATATGTTACACGCTGCTTTCCTCTGTCCCTCTATTTGTCCCGTGAGTATCTGATTTTCCACGCCCTTCTTCCTCATTTCGCACCCCAGAAATTTAAACAGCCTCTTTTGCTAACAACCATGTATTCAGTTTTCTTGCAGTCTGCAGTCCTTTCTTCTCGCTTTTCTTTGACTAACTTCAGTAATAATTCTTGTAATTTCTTTTTTTGTATTTGCTATTAATACGTGCTTATCTTATATTAGGATTATCGCCGCCAATGATAAATTCTAGTAGGTCTTCTAATTCTCTTGCTGTATTGGTTGAAAAGGTCTGGCGAGAAGACACTCCTTTTTGTTTTTGTGTATTTACTGATTGTTGACATAAAAACAAGTACGTTGTCGGAGTTAACTCCTCCTTAATTTCCTAAGTGTTCACTAGGGGTCGCTCTCTCTACACTATAAATACTGGGCGATTTCTCGCCCCGTTCTCTTTTTACTTTACATTTGAGCGGACATATTTAAAAACGTGATCTCTCGCAGAGATCCGCGTTTTTACCCACTTGTGGGAAAACGCCATGAAACACACATACACGTACGTACGAACATTCACCAAAATACAAATTCTTTACGTTCACACACAAGCACAAATGTTAATGTTTATGTCCATTATTTACATTATTCGGACTATTGTTCTCATCTTTGTCGCCATATTTATTACAACATTTCGGTCGTTATACGCTCCGGCCTTCTTCAGGTTGTTGGAATGTCGAACTGAACCCTTTATTTCGCTCACGTGCCATGTTTAATGCATGTTAGTTATCAGTTATCTCCTGTTAATTCCCTTCTCTAAGTTAACCACTGCCTTAGCCGGGTATAGAACTCACACTCTTTGGATCCTGTCACTGGATCTAACCAACGCCTTTATCCACTTGAGGACATCTGTGTATTATAAACCAAATGTCTCAGCCACCATTTTTTACCAGTGCTCATATTGCTGAGACATTAGGTTTATAATACCCAGAAATTCATACACAGTGGATAAAGGCGTTGGTTAGATCCAGTGACTGGACCCAAAGAGTGTGAGTTCAATACCCGGTTTAGGCAGTGGTAAACTAGGAGAGGGGAATTAACAGGAGATAACTGATAACTGACTAATAAAACGTGGCCCGTGGAACTAGAATAGTTTACCCCAGTGAGCGAAATAAAGGGTTCAGCTCGACATTCCAACCACTGGAACGTACAACGGCCGAAACGTTGTAATAAAAATAGTCCGAATAATGTAAATAGTGTACATCTCATCTCAGAAATACAGACAGTCTATGTCCATTGTAAAATTGTGTTGTTTAATACATATATTTGTTGATATATATATTGTTGTCCATCTTCGGTTGGACCCAACTTGAGTCCGCCATATTCTTTTAAATAGAATTCTTTTAATATTCTATCTGGTGTTACACACGTGTTCCTAATTCAACAACACGTAAACCCACACGGTCCGCTACAACCTAATCAAATACACGTATCCAGATTAAGTGTGCTGCGGTATACTAGTAGATTTTGGTAAATATTAGTCACCATTATGTTGCTGGAATCTATAATTTGGATAGTAAATATTTACGTGCGAACCGGAAAATTTATCACGCAAACAATATTGGCGGACTCAGTGTGAGTTCAGGTAAAAATGAGTATCACAAAACAATAAGTTTTAAAAATAAAAAGACAATGCATGTATTCACAAACGGAAAAAACAAACAAACATTAAAACAAATTACAACCAGAATAGCGTCCTGAGTAAGACGATAAACTACACCCAACAGCAAAGCTTTTGATCAGGAGGTTTTGATGTTGTTCCCAGGTCCACCCTGATCCGGGGTAATAACACCTGTTAGGGGCCCAACTATGGGCAAATAGTTAACCTCTAAACTGGGTTCAAAACACTATGAAAGTATAAAAATAGGTTTTTAATACTAGCAATAAATTTCTTGAGGAAAAATTATTACCAGAAATACATTTTTGGAAAAATATTACCAGCAATAAAAATCTTGTCGGCATCAAATAACCTATTGAGGTTGATATACCGTAAAACAAAACAAACCCAAACCAAGCAATCAGTATGTACTTGTTCGTGTGTGTAACAACCGTATATAATAAGCACGTGCGTGAATGAGAGAAACCCATAAAAATGAATGTGGCTCAGTGGGGAATATTTTACCCACGTGCGACTACATCTTAAACCAGGGCTAAAAAGGTCAAAAAGAGTGTCTGAGTGAGAATATCATTGACTTAAAGAGCGCTCCACTAGCAGAGCCAAGTGGGGCAACCCACAAGTGAATACCTGCCACCCCCGATTTATATAAAGAGGGTTCAGGAGCGCCTGAAGATTGCGTTTACAAAGAATGAAAATCGAAGGTGCGGAAACGTGACTAATAATTTGGTAATTTCACATTCATACAGGGAGACAATTTTTTAGACCACTTGACTCTAAATCAAAATTTGTAACAAGGGACTTTTCTTTTTTTTTTTTTTAAAAAAAAACAAACGATAATTTTGAGAAACCTTTAAACATGAAAATTCTTTCTAAGCAACCACTTACATAATGTAACATTTTTTTTGACATAGTTGTTAGTTTAACTGGCAAAGATTCGAATCCTGAAAAAGTCAGTGCTCTCAACGTCACAATTGCACTTGAAAGACTTTTTTTTTCTGAAATTAAGTAATGTTTTAACTTAACTGTTACTTTTGGAGCGACGGAATGCAAGCCCTTTCGATAAATAGTTGCGCTATAAATGTTGCCTTTTGTCATATTTTTGATGTTATTTCATTATACTACAAAACTGTTTGGCATTATGCCTACTCACTTTTCAATGGTTAAGGCCGCTAGTCTGACAGACCTTTAAATAAGTTTGATATCCAACTGGTTGGCCCACACCGGCTGCGTACCTAGCGTTTGTGTCGTCCGGAGCGGTCGTAGAATTTGCCGCCCTCTTTAAACAACATTCCAAAACTGGTATTTTCCACAAAATATAAAGAAAGACGATACTTGTCGGTTTACGGTCATTTATTTTGTTTTGATTACAGAAGAGGAAAACAATAAAAAATGAAGATGGAAAAGCAAAAAAATGTATTTAAAAATAATTTAGACTTTTTTTTTTCTTTTAGTAAATAAATACCAATTTTTAGGATAAAAAAAATGTTAGATTAACTAACAGTAAACACTAGTGCAGGCAGTATGAATAAACAATCCCCCAGACAATAGCTGACTCATAGACTAACCTTCTTAAAGTAATTAAATTGACAGATCGCGATAGAGAGATGAAATTTAAATTTTTATTATTGCATTATTCCAAAATTTTAACACATCAACAGATAGCTATTAATGTCAACAACTGAGCACAAATAATTATTAATTAAAAAAATAGTAATTAATATAATTAACCATATATAACTTAAACTACATGTACAAAATGTACAAGAATGTCGTTTTTGATTAAAAAAAAATGTTAAAAAATAACCATATGATAAATAAATACATAAAAAATGCGTATATTGTCGAAAATTTTTGTGCTAATGCTTATTATTACTTAAACTAAACAACAATTAAGAATGAATATTTTTTTTAAATAAATATCTAATCACATCTCCCTAATAGCTGTCGTGATCTTTAAATGCAAGTAAAAGAAAAAAAAATACCACAAATGGAATAAGAAGAGTAAAAAAATGTCACTATTCGATGAATGATGAAAAAGAAAACCTTTGCCGCCAGGGAAACCCCCCCTCCGAATGGATTGACAAAACTGAAGACCCGAAAATCTAAAAAAAACTGAATTATTTTGGTGGAGAGTTGTGATTAACGTTGCAAATAATGATGATTCTCCATGTAACATTGGTTAGCAAAGCTAGTATCAAAAACCTTTGTTGTAAAAAAATCGATTTTGTACATTTTGCATGTTGCTCTCTAAAATCCAATCATTATCTTTTACATTTTAAGCTGATGGAAAATGTTCAACGTGTCATTGTCTTAAAAAAGTTTCTGCTAGAGAGCTTTTTTTTTTTCAGTTTGTTTCTTTTAAGGCTGATTTGAAAAAAATTAAATTCCATTATTTCAGGTAACAACCTTTTTATATATATTTTTGTTTAATTTTTTTTTTTTTTTTTATAGGGGGACGAATCTATCCAGTTCATAAATATTGTAGAAATCAAAGACAAAACCTGAAGTTATCAACCAAACCAGTATAAAATATTTTGTTTTTTAACAGTACCAGCAATTTTCGACACCATGTCACTAAATAATATTTCTTTTTTAATTATAATAATATCTTCTTACAAATCACTTATATAAAAATTTTATTTTAAAACACTTGGTACTGTGTTATCAACCATATCATCAGACCGTCGACTGCTTATTACTTTTTTACTTATTGAATCTCTACTAGTACTGCTATTTTATCGCTAAAACTGCTGTAAAATTCAACCGTTTTTTATTTTATTTCTCTAGTAATTAATCTTGAGAAAATATACGTTTTTTAACCATTTTTTTTTCCTCTTGAATTTGCTACTGGTACTACTACTACTGCTGCTGCTGCTCCAAATTGTGACCACATTGTTGGACTTTTCCACAAGTAGATATGTAGTACACATTTTATAAGTCCGCCCATTCTTTCTTCTTATTTTTTTTACTTACTACCAACAGCGTGCATATATTATTCTTCAAATAAAAATAAATGAAATATATATCATATGTATTTAGAAAAAAAAAAAAATAAATAAAAAAAGTCAGAAAGGTGGGAGGGGGGAAAAGTGATTGTATGCAACACTTTACGTTCATATTACATTTTTTTTTTTTAAATTGGAATTGTATATATTTCTATCTAATCTATAAATCTCAAATGTTAAGGGATAGAAAAGGTTAGAAAAAAAAAAAACTAACCACAACATTTTTAAATATTTATCTTTTTTTTCTCTATCATCACTACTTTTGAGACATGGTACTTACGATTAAAAACTGAAAAGGAAGGAGAGAAAAAAATTTCTCTCGCCTCCCCAGATCACGGGACTTTCTGAAACTCAGCAGACTATATTGCATAGTGATGTCCACATGGATATTGCATATTTTAGAAATGCAAATTTTAAATGAAAAATATTAACCACCATGGCACTTATTTTTAACTTAAGACTAAAGTTTAAATTTTTTTCCTCTTTGCAAATTATTATTTTTTTTAAATAACCGCAAATAATAATTCGAACGATCAAGTTAATATTTATTTTCACTTTTTTTTAATATCGTAAAAAAATCAGTTATTTTTTTTATCTTTGGCACAACATGAAAAGAAATATAGGAGTAGATAGGTTTTGAACAGTAGTTGAGGAACACTATATTATTCGGACTATTGTCCTCATCTTTGTCGCCATATTTATTAGAACGTTTCGGCCGTCGTACGCTTCGGCCTTCTTCAGGGGGTTGAAATGTCGTTGAATCCTTTATTTCGCTCAGGGGGTAGACTGAAAAGTTCCATGGAAGGCCAAGTCTAATGGATGTCATCTATCAACTATCTCCTGTTAATTCCAGCCAAATTCTCCATAGATAAATTAAAATTATTGTCTGTCACGGGATCTAGCTTTTTTTATCCACTGTAAAATTTATCCTGTGTATGAATTTCTGTTCATATTATAAACATAATGTTTTGATTTTTACTTTTTTACCATTGCTCATATTGTTCTTTGCCTTTTTCATATTGTTTTTTACCAGATAAAGGCGTTGGGTTTCGGTTCCTTGTGAAAATTTGGTTCAAAAATCTGAACTTAATAAATAAAAGTTTCCTCAACGTAATATAACTCCACACAGGCACCATCTACCTTGAGTGGCTCTTGGGCATTGTATTGAGTTAAACAACATATTAAAAAAAAAAAAAAAAAATACTCAACGTATTTATCTCCACCAAATGGAAAAAAGTATTAGTTGCATCATTAATTTAAAAATTGAAAACAACCTTTTTTCTTTTTCTAATGTTTTTTTTTTTTTTCTCCTTTTAACCATCTCTGTCTACATCAAAGCCACTAAGACACAAGAGGTTACTGGGTGTGGAAGAATTAGAAAGTAGAAATATTACTAAGAAACAAGAACAATAGAAGAGTAATCATGAAGATAGTAGATATCGATAAATTTTTGAAGATTAAAGTTCACTGGAAAGACAAAGAGAATAAGAGATTAAAATTCAATGGAGGTTGAAAGTGTGGGTAACTTTATCATAGAATTTAATACAACATCTAGCCAGCTCAATTGAAATTGATGTAGACCTCACCGCCAATCTAGTACTGCGCTTAAATTTTAAATTCTGGGTACAATAGTTCAGATCTCATCCGAACAATTACCATGAAAATATTTATAAAAAAGGCAGAAGGAAGCAACATTACGGCGGTGGGGAATATTTACTGAAGCCAAAAACTTATCATTTTCGAAACCTCATCTTCTCCAACCACTTATTGGAACTTACCACATCACGTTGAAACACCGGTTCCTGACACTATCAAATATTAAGCAACATTGAGCCAGGTCAATAATTAATGGGTAACTGATTCAATACCAGATTCTGTAAGTTTGGAAACCAGATGGTGTATATGATGATGTCTTTCAAATTATTGTAAATCGTCAAGAGCCGAGTTCCAATTTCAGTGGAATTCGTTATTTATTTTGTTTGTGTTGTTCTTCATTGGGAAAGGTATGAATCCATCTCTTATTCCCCGAGCTATGGGTTAATTAACCAAACTTGTATCGCTAAAATCATTATTGTCTCCCCAAAATAAAAAAGCGAAATTGAAAATTTAATTTCGGCATTTTTGTATAACCAATAAAATGTTGATATGCCGCTAAAACAAAATCAACCAACCAACAATACATTTTATCTGTACTTGAAGGCATACAATTGCGTTCAAAATATATTTAGTTGAAGCCATAAAATTGTGTTCAAAATATTTAGATTTCGGCATTAAATAACCCATAGAGATGTTGTATTTTTAAAAAAACAAAAAAAAAAAAAAATTTTTCTAAAGCGTTGCTGGAAAAACGCGTTTAATTAGTGAAGTCAAAAATTTTCTATCCCAACCAAGATATATGCCTGGATCTATTTCGTGGCTGAGAGAGTTGCATTTTTTCTATTGCTGGCAGAGATAGGAGTTTCATCTCATATAAAGGCGAATATTTCAAATGCTGGTTTTTCATACAACGCATACAGTCTTCCTGCTCTCAGCGCACCCAAAGCCATTTTTGGGCCTTGTGCTTAGTTAATAATGATATTTCTAAATACTCTGATTCATTATTTCATCCTTGTTGAATGTTTATTAATCTCTATGGCAGTGGTTCCCAAATGGTACGGTTCGGCGCGCCTAGGTGTGGCAGAAGAGGATAGCAGGTGAGGCGGAATGACAATCAAAGGTTTAGAACCAGTTTTAAAAAAATTCATATTCCGAAAATAATTATGATTTCAAAATTTTATTTATTATGGATTACTTGTAATTGCATGCATGAGTCTCAGTATAAATAGTTATAAATAATTAATGACCAATTTTATCATTGTCATTGTTAAAAAATTTTTATCATATCAAACTATTAAGAATATAGAACTAGGGTCTGCCAATTGGAGGAGGAGAGTTATCAATGATAATGTTAATATCCAAATTCATGGTTATTCTATTTAAACCTTCCTTCTTTGTTTTTTCAAACACCCACAGATCATCTCCCTAGAAAAAAAAAACCATTCATCATAATTTTTAAATATTCTTGTTGATGGAACAATAAAAGCTTGGTTTTTTCTTTATTAAATGTTTAAAGCCAATTGTTTCCCCATTGAGCTGTTTATGAAATAGCAGAGGAAAAATCATTGCGATGTTCAAGACATCTAGATTTTAATGGTAAACATCTTAAACACCAAAACAGTGGATCGCACTTCATAGGTGCAGGGGAATAGGATAGCAGTTGTGAGGCAGAACGATTGAAAAACAATCAAAGATTTAGAAACAGTTTTCAAAAATTCATATACCAAAAATAAATATGATTTCAAAATTTTAAAATATTATTACGGATTACTTGTAATTGCATGCATGAGTCTCAGTATGAACAGTTATAAATAATTATTGGCCGATTTTATTATTGTGACATTTTTGTATTATATCAAGTATTAAAAATATAGTAACTAGGGTCTGCAAATTGGAGGAGAGAGTTATCAATGATAATGTTCTGACTCTGAATTCGGGGTTATCACCCTTTAACCCTCTGTTTTCTTTTTTTTTTTAAATTTTTAAATGTACTTTTTATCACATAAAATTTGGTGAGGCGCGAGCAAATTTTCATTCCAAAAATGCAATCTAGAGAAAAAAAATAGTTTGGGAACCACTGCTCTATGGTGCACGTGTTCACAAACGCTACAACCACCATCTTCCTACCCACTTCTTTAAAAAAAAAAAAAAAAAAAAGAAGAAAACATTTATATTTAGAATCAGAAAGAGATAATTGAAATTCCTAGGACACATAATGAGGAAAGAATGCTTGGAGAATTTGACGCTCACAGGACATTGAAGGCAAGGGGGACAGAGAAAAGCCGCGAATAACCTAATAAGTTTGTGTTGAGGTTGACAGAACAGGGATTAGGTGCGCTAACAAAAAGACTAAAAGCTACAAATGAAAGGAGGTTGTGGAGAATCATGATCGCCCAAGACCTGAATGGACATGGTACATAGAAGAAGACTATAGTTTTACTGAGTTAATGGTGCTGATAATATTAGGCGTTTCCCTACAAGGAAACATGGCATTCATTGACCAATTAGCCAGTGTTGTTTTCGGTTGAAATTTATAAAATATTTCTCTTAAAACAACATTTCAGGAAAAGTAGTGTCGTGTGGAATGTCAATATCTTGATTGTGTCATTATTTTCTTTTCGAGTAAGTTACACGTGCTATCCATTTTAGTTGTTGCTGTTGCTGGTAGTCCTCGGGTGATGTAGTTTCTCTTATTTGGTATAGTTCTTCGTTTATCATCCTGTAGCGCCAGTCCACGATTTTCAAAGAGGAATGGTCTCTGCCAAGACCATAAATTTTAAATTGCTCAAAGCCTTTTTTCAACATTGATCCTGGAAGCGGTTGTATACAGCTGACAGTTTAGATGTTTCCGAACAGTTTTGGAGCCATCCATGGCATCCATATGAAAATTCCGATCTGACGAGGCTATTTAGGAACATGACAAGTTTTCAGGTTGTGATCTTAGTTTTGTTAAGCTTAGTAAATAAATATCCACTTTTATTATTTTTTATTGAATCATGTTAAAGTTGGTTTATTTTGTTTTACAGCATATCTACCTTAATGGGTTATTTAATGCCGACAACATTTTTAGGATAGATTCGTATGAATAGAATATGTATTCTTTGGTTTAGATTGTTTAACGGCATATCAACCTCAGTGGGTTATTTAATGCCGACAACATTTTTAGGATAGATTCGTATGAATAGAATATGTATTCTTTGGTTTAGATTGGTTTGGTTTATTTTATTTTACAGCATATCAACCTCAATGGGTTATTTAATGCCGACAAAAGTTTTTATTGCTGGTAATATTTTGTTTTGTCAAAAATCTGTTTCTGGTAATATATTTCCTTCAAAAGTGTATTGCTAGTAATAGTTAACAATTTGCCCATAGCTGGGACCCTAACAGGTGCTACCACACCGGGTCAGGGTGGACCTGGGAACATCAGCAATTAAGAGGTGGTCCCACGCTCCTCAAAACCTCCTGATCAGAGACCTTGCTTAACGTCTTACCCAGGACGCGGATGTAGTTTAACGTCTTACCCAGGACGATGGTTTGTTCTGTCGCGCAAGTATTGAGCACCAAATGCCAAACAGATTAGCCAGCTTATTCTTACCACTATTCCATGCCGAGGTACCAAGCTGACAGTAACATTATGTGAAAGTTGTACGTTAAATAATAGAGTCTTTTAACATATATTAATACTAGTTATACTACGAAAGCAGTCTTTAAAGTTATAAATCAACCAACCAACAATACATATTTATAGTAAAATGACCAAAAATACTTTTTATCTGTAGTTGAAGACATACAATTACATTTAAAATATATTTAGTTGAAGCCATAGAATTGTGTTCAAAATATTTACATTTTTCGGTATTAAATGACCCATATGGCGCTAAAAATCAACCTACCAACCGGTGTGCCAATCTCAATGTTCTGAGCTGAAGTTTCCCTATAAAGTTTTTTTGTGGCTGGCTGTCGTCAGTAGAAAATGGTTTTTTTCTTGGTCATGTACAACACACAAGGCTACCGTCTTAGATTGCTTAACTAATAATACACTATGGCAAGTACATTGTAGGACAGTTTATCTTGATTTGAGAGCAATACAAAAGCAGAAGAACGTCTAGCTGTATTTTATAGATTACGCAAAGGCGTTCGCGAAAGTATGCCCCAGAGATTTATTGGAACTGCTCAGCAACCTTGATATATCAAGGCCGTAGCAGAGACAAATGTTTGTTGTTTTGTTTTGGTTTTTTTTTGGAGGGGATATTTAGCCGCTGGACCGTCAATATCCGGTGTTTTTCAGTTGGGGTTACTCTTTCGTCTTCTTTCTCTTTTTATTTGAGAAAGAAATATATAGAAAGAAAGTGAAAAATAGAGAGAGGCAGGGAAAGCAAATGTTTTGTTTTAATTTGAATTCTTTTCTATTTGTTTGTACGGTTTTATTTATTTTATTCTATTTTATTTTATTGGACTCCCCACAATTCTAAATTAAAATGAAAACGCACCCACACGATAAAGAGAAATTACCATCAGGCGATTCTGAGAGAACTACCAGGATTCATTATTGGCGGCCACAATCTTAACAACATAAGATATGCAGATGACACAGTGTTGGTAGCAGTATCTGCTAGAAAGAAAACTACAAAATCTCCTACGGAAGGTAGTGAAGGAAATCAAGAAAAAAGGAATAAACATCAACTGTAAGAAGACAAAATGCAGGGGTGAGACAGAATGCAGGGTTGAGTCGGGGTGAGTCACTAGTGCGAATTACAAATCAGAGATACCAAAATCAAACAAGTCCAACAATTTAAATACTTGGGAAGTGTTTTAACAGAGCACGGGAAGTGTAACACTGAAATCCAAAGGCTCATTAGTATAGCCAAAGATGCCTTTCAAAGGCTTAGCAGAGTATTAAGAAATAGAAAAAACTTCGCTAGAAATAAAGAAGAGAGTACTAAACTGTTACGTGATATTTGTCCTCCTGTATGGCAGTGATTGTTGGACGATCTCCTCAAAGATGAAGAAGAGACTTGAAGCAACAGAAATATGGTTCTACGGGAGGATGCTGTGTTTACCGTGAGTCGAACATGTGAGCAACGACAAAGTTTTAGAGAAAATGGCAACAAAAAGTAAACATACTTAACATAAAAAACAGACAATTGAAATTTCTAGGGCACATAATGAGGAAAAGGGACTTGGAAAATTTGATACTCACAGGAGAGATTGAAGGCAAGAGGGACAGAAGAAAACAACGCAACATATTTGATAAGCTTGAGTAAATCGATGGTGGAACAGGGTTTAGGAGAAATAAAAAAGACAAGACAAAATTTATTAAAAGCTACAAGAGACAGGAAGTTATGGAGAGCCATCATCGCTCACATCCTAAAGGGACACGGCTCGCAAAGAAGAATTTGAAACGAAAACTAGAACCTTGGAATTTATAGCCGATTGTTTCTCTATTCTAATACTTGAGCCAAACGTGCAAATTCGGACCTTACTCCCCCCCCTCTTTTTTTTAAAAAATGTGTTTGTGTGTACGTTTATTCCCTCCGGTAAATTTTAAATTTTTCATTGGTCGTCGTGAAAAACGAGGGAATTAATTAGGCATTTTCTGATAGATAGATAGATAGATAGATAGATAGATAATGAACAGACTGAGAGGGGGAAATAGATGGATATAGATGTGGATAGCTCGTTAAATAAATAATTATGTTCTCTTTCTCTCTCTCTCTCTCTATATATATATATATATATATATATATATATATATATAAGAGAGAGAGAGAGATGTCTGTTCATTATCTACATAGGCACATCTGTAATCAGTTCTCCCCATCTTTATGTCTTTTAGTTTTAGTTTATCTATTCTATGTTCTCCTTTTAGATAGGTAGATAGATAATAATATCTATTTCATATATTTCTCTCTCTCTCTCTCTCTCTATATATATATATATATATATATATATATATATATATAGCGAGAGGGAAATGTAAGAAAAATGATCACAGAAGTGGCCATAGACAATGAACAGGCACCTCTCTCTCTCTAAAGAAAGAGAGAAATGTGGACATATCAATCTTGAGAAGGATAGAGAGGAAAGAAGAGACGTGAACGTAGATAGAGAGGGGAAAAATGATCATAGATGTGGTTAATAAACAAATACATATCTATCTCTAGATAGATATAGATAGATAGATATGAGCAAATTGACATAGGTCGTTAGATGAACATAACTGGTCAGTCGGTGCGAAACGAGATAGAAATAGATAAGGAAGGATTCTTTCTTGCTGCAGTTAAGTAAGTCGAGAGGCAGAGAGATGAATCGTCACTTAAAGTACATTGGTAGTTTAACCAACCACTACTACCCCCATTATTTTCTACTCGCTCTCTTTCACCCATCTACTCGCATAAGCTTTTCCACAACTTACCAACAACCCTGCGGGATACCAAGTCATACATGCACACACACGCACACACATGCCTCTTTTCTTCGCTAGTTTCCGTTAGACTTTGGTTTGCACATTACTCGTTACTGGTGTCCGATTTTGAACCGGGCCGAAAACGAGCAAGTCCGGCAGTGTGATCAAGCATTGAGGAGGACATTTTTACCGAAGGGCCGAGTATATGCCGATAAGGAAAAAAGTACATAGCAGTTGTTGCTGCGTGCCATTGAAGGGTGCAAAATAATGGCCAGGATATTGTGCCGTTAATTTTGATGATGATGATCATGACGGACTCGGGGATGATGTTGTTTTAGCTAGCGTGGGCACTGGACCCTCGTCATTGTGGCAGGAAATGCGGATAAAAGAAAGACTTAACAAGGAGGAAGAAGAAGAAAAAGAGGAGGAGGAGGAAGAGGACGACGAAGAAAATAAATAAAAAAAAGAAGAAAAAGACGATAAAAAATATAACTGGAGGGAAGAGAGGAAAAAACGGGATTTAAAAAAAAGAGGTTGAAATGAAATTGAAGAAAAAGATATCAACAATTATAAATTAAAGACAAAAAAGGCTTTTATTAATCATAATGACAAGAGAGACAAGACAATAAGAATTCTTAAAGGTGGAAAAAAAAGAAGCACTGATTTTTTTTTTAGGTATAGAATTATTGTAAATATTTATTAAATAATATTTCCTGCGAATGACTGTCATCAACTTCGTAGGAAAAAAAAAAGAAAAAGCAGTCATGAAGACAAATATATATTGAGAAAAAAAGTAAGGAAAAAGACATTTATAGCTGAAATGAAATTATATGCAGTTTAATATCGGATATATAGCCACACCAAAGAAAGTATCCCACACCATAAAAATAAAATCGAAAAGAATTCCAAGCAATTTTAAGGTTTATTTATGCGTTAATTGGCTTCTTTAAGATCAACTTTTTTTTAAATTCGGATTTTGCTACATCATTTTTTGAAATATTAAAAAAGAAATCATAATTTCACTATTTTTACTCATTTTTAGCCTAAAGATCAAGAACAAAAAAATGAAAATAAAAAATACTGGACACGTGAATTAAAGTAACCATCAACTGGAATTTATATGTTTTCCAATAAGAGAAGAATAAATAAATCCACAAAAAAAAAGCATTCGACATGTTAAAAAAACACACCCTTTAATAACACATCCCGTGGATGGACCCGGCTGCTGCGGTCCTTTTCTTTACCCTCCTCCCTTTGTTTCCAAATTTGGCAAATTACCAAACCTTCCTTCACTACTGTTTTCGTCTTAAAGGAACCTTTTTCTCAGTTCTCTGATCAAACGGTTTCAAACCAAATCTTATCTTTCGTGGAAGGAGGAGTGAGAAAAGAAAGAGAAAGAAATGGTTTCTTAAGAAACACGTGGAAATTTAAACCTGATCGTATGATGATTGATACACACTCTCTTATTAGCTTGGTTTATCTGTTCGTTACACATACACACACACATTGACATAGATTTAAGAGCCAAATGAGAATTTAGATGTCGTTGCTCATCTGGTAAAAAGAAAAAAAAAAGGTCGGGTTCGAGTCTTACTGTAGGTATCGCTCGGCTGTTGATTTTTCTTTTCTTTTTTAATGCCGAAGAAAAGTTATATTTGAACTTAATAATACTTTCTTTTTTTTTTTTTAATTATTTATTATTTCTTTTTCTAGTGTGAACATTACCTTTCTTCATTCATTGTTTAAACTGTTTTTTTCTGTCAATTCTTCAATACTAAAAGAAAAGAAAATTAAAAAAAGCCTTTTCAAATTTCCAAACTTCAACATTTTCTACTGCGCTAAGATTTCAATTTCATAATCGGGACCCGGTCAAGTCCTACAATTACATTATTCAATAAGGTTCAGGGGTCAAACACAATTCTTTTAATTAACTGAATTACAGATTAAAATATCGTTTTATGTTTTTTTTTTTAATTGTAGCATTGACAAAATAAAAGCGTTTTTTTGTTGTTGTTTTAGGAATTCAATGTTATTAAAAATAAAAATAAATATAATTTCGTTTAATTTTTAATTTTATTAAAAATTACAAAACATTAAATTCCCATTGTTCAACAAAACATTTTTGAACTGGAAGAACAGTTTTTTCCTTTTGTAACGCTAAAATAAACTTTTTAAAATTTTGCATAAAACCGAACGTGAGTAATAATCACCATTAAATTACTTTTCCAAACACAGTAACTAATATATTTTTTTTCTTTTTAGTCGATATAATAGACATTTTTATGTATCTTCTTGTGGTTACTTATCTCTTTGATGAGCCTGAGCCAGTAATATATTATTATAAGTTAAACACTATTTTCTTTATTTTGTTTTTGCTAAGCAATGGCCACACCCCCGGCTCGGCTAGGCTTCCGTTTTCATTTGGTAAAAAGCAATTCTTAAAAAATGGTTGAAATTTAAGCCTTAAAAAAGAAAATAAATATAAGGTTTAATTAGCACATCACTCAACTCTGTACACAATTAATTTAATTTGTATGCTTTTTACACTGAATAAAAAATCTGCGATACCCACACTACAAATAAAGAAAGGTTTTAAAAATGAATGCTATGTAATGTGAGTAATTGGTTCTGATATTCCAGGTCATTTTAAGTGTGCGTATCAATTTTGACTCAAGACTCACTCTTAGTCTGATATAAGGCTACGAAAAGGTTGCCCCTTTGAACGCCAAATCACGCATCTATTTACGTTTCTCTTTTTAATCAGTATTTAATAATATTGTACTGTGGGTTCCCAAGTAAATGAGTCCTAAATTTTACTTAGACACAAAAAGTAAAACCACATGTTTTTGGTATTTCGAAAAAAGGTCACCAATCTCCTTGTTCAACGTTTCAACCGTCTAAAATTTTTGCTTAGATTGACACATCTAACTGCCGCCATCGGTCAGTCACCCATGTATAACTGATCTCGTTCAATACTGCTTAACTTGTGCATTGGAACAAGAGCCGGTGCTTTCATATCTTTTTTTTTCTTTCTTTTTTCTAATTTACAAAATTTAAGCGATTTTGCTTAGGTGTTTATTTTTCGTGAACCGGTTCATTTCATTGAATTCAAACCATTGGTCAGTTCGAAATTGAAGACGAGCTTCTTTTTTTTTTTAAACTATTTAAATTAATTTAATTTACTTTTTTGTTTTGAGCAACGTCTTTAAAAAACAATTGTTTAAAAAGGTGATAACATCGTTTACTTTTTTTTCTTCGTTAATGTTATTGTTGCAAAACTAAAAGTAACTTTCTTAGAAATGAAAGCAAAAACCATTTCTTCTTTCATTTCATCTCTTGTACTTCCAGTTGAGTTAACTGTTAAAGAATTCAATCCGTGCTTGTCCCAAACCAACTAAGTTTACTACAGCTTCAAGTCAATTCAAAAACCTTGTCTCTTCTTGAGCCATCTCATTTAAAAAAAACTAATGAATTACTAATTCGAAGGGTTTTTAATACCTATTTTAATATTGTGCATAAATTTAATTTAATCAAATAACTAAAAAAAGGTGCATGGAGGTTTTAAAAAACGAAAGCCAGTTCAATGTCCTCAGTAACAATTGTTTACTTTAGTATTTTAAAAAGGAATGTGAATCAAAAAGATAGTTTTCTTAGTTTCGATAAGGCTTGTTAACCATAACTGAGATATTAAAATCTGTGATTTCAAAAGCAAGAAAGAAAAATGTTTGTTAACCCACTTCGTCGCAAAATTTAGCGAGCCTTGTACGATAAAAAAAAAAACTAAAAAGTGATGTAAGTTTTCAATTGCTCAGTTGGTAAAAACGTTGTTTCTTTTTTCCTTTTCTTAAGAATAAACGAAGAGATAAAATGTGCAGCAAGTTTTTCTTTCGCTTTATACTTGCATCCTTGTAAAATCCTAAATTATTATTTACTTTAAAGTTTAACCTCTCTAACCCCTAAATTTACCCCACCGGTGTTAAAAGAATTTTTTGTGAAATTTTTGTTAGTGCGATTTGTCGTGTTTCGTCTGTGATTTAAAAAAAAATCTAAATTACTTAAAGTAATTTAAATTATTAATTACTTACGCAATTTATTGATAATTTTAATGAATGTTTTTATTGTAAAGTCAATTACTGTTCCGTTTGTTGCCCTTTGAAAACTGTTTAAAAATATTTTGTTTGTCCCTTTATTTGTTATTTTCTGCAAAATCAAAAAAAAATAATGAACATTTGATATTATTCTAATATTGTTAAAACTGAGAAATCTGGGATAATCTCATTAAAAATCAGGTAATAGTGGAAGCAAAAATACAAATTTTTACAGTAAACTTTTAAAAAATTGTTCCCCCCCCCAACGTCAATATAATTTTAAATCTTAAAAATTACTTAAAGTTATTGTTATTGTTTAAAAAATGTTACCAATTAAATAAAATTAAAAATCATAATTCGTTTATATTGTAACTTACTTTCTTTACTCATTTTAAATTGTTTTAAAATATAACACATTTACTTACACAACAACAGTAATTAAGGACTTTTTTTACGATTACCAAAAACTCCCCTCCACGACCTTTCTTTCCTTTTCCTTTTTTAAACCTTTCATCTTAATTTAGACCCGTAAAAATAAAACTGAGTCTTTAATTCATCACCCCCTTTACTAAACAGCCAATACCAGTTTCAAAAGACCTATTAAAAATGATTTTGGTAAAGGGGGCCTTCAGGTAGGTTAGGGCTTACACTACAGTCTTTTAACTTATATATACCTCAGTATTTTTAGTGACAAACTTTACTTATGCCTTTCCCAAAAGAGAGAATTTCTTGCATCGGTCGTCAACGAGCAAGCAGAGGTAAATAACTTCTCTAGCAGGAATCTTATTCCTAACTTCTCCATCCTTAAAAGACACACACACACACACATACAAAACAAAAAAACTCTGGGACTATAAGCAAATTTAACATTTAGTACCAAGTGTAAAGAGAGGAATTTGCATTTTTGAAGTCATAAGTGTCTTTGGCAGGGCCGCTGGCTCATTTGAAAGCCGTACTACTGGTGTTTAAGCGGATGATTTTTTTTAAAGAGTTTCAAGGTCATAATAGCCAATTTTTAACTTGAAAAATTAATCATAAATTAAATAATTTGTTGTTATTATTTCTGTTGCAATATTTAGAATATATGCCTGACCGTAGATTTTCGTAAAAAAAAAAAAAATGTTTGTTCAATACACGAAGTAAAAGAACAGAAAAGTATTCTTCAGGCCAGGATTTTTTTTTTTTATCACATAAAATTGTAATTGTGGCCAGTTGTGACCCGAGCTTAACATGTATTTTACATAAATTTATACAATTATTTAAAAATAAAAAAAAAAAAAAAAAAAACGTAACTAGTGTCACTGTATAGATCAGGTGACAACAAGCTGGTTCATCACATTTTTTTTTAATGCACTATTTTCCTCTATACGTTTTAAATTTTCAATTTTAAAATCAGACCCATTGATACTTTTTTTTTTAATTTCACGTTGATTCATTTATATATAAACTTTAAACTATGTTGTTATGAAATAATTAATAAAGAAAGACATACTAAAATAAGCTTCTTCATTTTCTGTCTTTCTGGCTAAGATTTCTTGCACCCCCCCATCAGGGAAGGAATATTCTCTCTTATTCCCAAGTTATTTGACTTTTAGCTTCTGAGAATGAAAAATGTCTGATTTCAAACCTGGGCAAATGGCTCTTTGTTGCTTGCAATTAGTCTTGTACATGTAAAATCCACGCAGAGTATATATCTGCTAGGAAGTCAAAATAGTGGGAAAAAAAAATAATAAAAAATAAACACGATGAAAAAATCCAGTAAGGACAAACATTTTATAAAATAAATCAATTCTCACAAAAAAATCTTCTCCAAACTGACAAAAAAGAAAAAATTCTTCGGATAAAAAAAAACAAAAAAAAACACAATCTTTGAATTCTGTTAGGAAGAGGAACCTAGGTGTTCAGTTTCAAATTCCCATTTCCAAGAAACCTACCCCTTCTGTTATCCCAAGAATATTTCATAAACATTTTATGGCTAAGGACAAGACTTTTTACTCTGGTACCAATTCCAAGAGTTAGGATTTACCATTTGGAACCATGGCACGAGCTTTTGGAAAGTTCTGGTTGTGGTTTAAAGAACGGAATAAGAAATTCTATCGAAGGTCTTGGGCCCACCCACAAGAATATGGTAAGTTTTACTGTCATAACTTATGGCTTATACTCATCTTTCTGAAAGAAAGTACCTTTAAATTTTAGCTGTCATGACAGGTGGGGTGGGTAGGTTTTTTGTTTTGTCTTTATTCATATTATTCTTTTACAGATATAAATTTTTACTTATATCTAAATTTTTACATTATATACATATATATATTACCATTAAGCATTATATATATTTTACATTCGATATATATATATATATATATATATTGCTATTAACCATTATATATACTTTATATATATTTTACATTTTATATATATATATATATGTGTGTGTGTAAAAATATATAGAAAAATAGGAAAGAACTCGTTAGATAAATAATCCAAAGTTCTTTAGTATTTTTGTTATTATTTTAAAAAAATAGTGCTCGATACAAAAGTAGAGAATAAATATAATTATTTATTTAAAAATATGATTCCAATGCTACATAAGAGTTCTCATGTTTCAAAACAAGAGCTGAAAACTTCAATATAATTATTTGAATTGAATTGAATTAAAGTACCAAGCTTTGTTCCATCTTCAAGTAAATTTCAGGAATAAGTTATTCCCCAAAAAAATTTCGCTTGAAGATGGAACAGAGCTTTTATTATATTTGATATTCCATATAATTATATATATATATATATATAGTATATATTATATATATAATGTATATATATATATATAATTAATATTATATATAATGTATATATATATATATATTATTATATATATGGGTATATATATATATATATTATATATATAATATATATATATATATTATTATATATAAATATATATATATATATATATTATTATATATAATGATATATATATATATATATATATATATATATATATATATATATTATATATATATAATATATATTATTATATATATATAATATATATATATATATAGTATATATGCTTATATATAATGATATATATATATAGTATATATTATTATATATATATATATATATATATATATATATAATATATAATGATATATATATATATATATATATATAATATATATATATATATATATATATATATATAATATATAACTATATAAAATATATATATATATATATATATAAAGTATATTATTATATATATATATATATATATATATATATATATATATATATATATATATATATATATGTATATATGATTATATATATATATATATATAGTATATATAATGATATATAATGATATATATATATATATAGTATATATTATTATATATAATGATATATATATATATAGTATATATAATGATATATAATGATATATATATATATATATGTAGTATATATAATGATATATTTATATGTAATATATTATGTATAATATATACATATATAATATGCGAACTGACCAGGTTTTATAGATACAAGAGTGGATCAATAAATCTGTAGCTTGACACAATTATTAATTAAATTCTGATAAAAAATTTTCATTTTATATTGATTGATGCAGCTGATAAATCTATTTTGTTAATTATTTCTTTTTTTTTTTTTTGCATCATTAGGCTATGGACTTATTGACTCGGCTATTTATACAGACATTTTTATACAACAAATTTCTATACAGTCAGGCATGTTTGGAAGTTTTTTTGTTTTTTTTTAATGGCTCAAATTTGTTTTTCTAATACTTTTTTTTTCTCTTTCTGTTTTCAGTTATATATTTTTCTATATATCTGTGCATATAAATACATACATACTCACATATCTCTTATATATTTATATTTATATATATGAAATGGAGAGAGTGATATTGATGGATATGAATAAAGACAAAAGGTAAATTTACCTTAACTGATATGTTTCATCCTTTGATGGACTTTACAAAGGCAAATACAGTGAAACCCGGATATAGGAGAGTTGTCGGGACCAGAGAAGAAGTCTCTTATATCCGGGTTTCTCTTATATCCAGGTTTGGTCTATTTTATATACATTAACACAGGCTCTAATTTGGGACCAGAGAAAATCTCTCTTATATCCGGGTTACATTGTATAAGGATTTTATTTTGCAACAAGTATTTATTAATAAAAATGTCATTAGTTTGTATTTTTAAATATAAGAAATGATCACATATATAGCACAGTGGAGTAATGGATAGCGGCTTGGATTGAGGAATCGCAGAGCCGAGTTCGAATTCCAGTCGAATCCATTACATTCACTTACGTGCTAATACCCTTGGGAAAGGTGTGAATCCTCTTCTTCTCCCTCCAGCTATGGGTAAATAGCAGGACAGACTGGGTTCTATAGCCTTGGATGGCAACTGGTCTAGGTGAAGGACAACTCTGAATTCAAAACCTGCGGAGAGTCGTTTGGGGACCTTGTGGCACTTAGTGCACCAGGTCTCTGAATTCGGCCCTTCAAAAAGTGTGGAAGGTCCTGCACGAAACCTTCACCACTATAATCAAATCTGATGTGCTGTTGTCAGGCTGTTGGTTTCCTGGGAACTCATCTGCTTGACTCTCATACGTCGAACTCAATGGGAGAGTTGACTAATATATATATACATATATATATATATACAGGTAATTGAAAATCAAGGTAAATTATGGAAGATGTTAAGTGATATAATTTAATGTATAATAAATGAAGGTGAGTAAATGATAATTTTTTTTTTAGAATGTAATTATTATTTTAGTTTAAGATTAATTTATGTGTTCTACATTCTAAATAATAGGTGTAGAATTTAGAGAGCCCTTTGAGTTGATATTCCTATTATTTTCATGGGTGAAATTAATGTTAACCTGTATTAGAGATTAAGAAATCCTACTAAAGATTCCTGCAAGGAATTGGCAGATTCCACATGGTATTATTTATATATCTTTCATATTTGAATGATAGAAAACGTTTTGCATATCTTTAAATTCTTCCCCAGTTGCTCCAGTGTAAATGCTCACCTTGCATGTTTTCTCTTTTGTTGTCACTTTCACATTTTCCTCTCTGCAATTTCCCTGTGCTAGAAATTGGGTTTTGATTTTACAATGACATTTTATTTTGTTAGATTTTGTTATATAGATCTCATGTTAAAAAAACCTATACGGGAGAATTTTGCTTTTAAACAATTTTTGCATTATTTGCATTGCTCGGGCTATCGTCCTCATCTTTGTCGCCATATTTATCACAACATTTCGGCTGTTGTACACTCCGGCCTTCATCAGGTGGTTGGAATGTCGAACTAAAACCTTTATTTCGCTTGCTGGGGTAGACTGTTCTATTTCCACTTGCCATGTCTAATGGATGTCAGTTATCTCCTGTTAATTCCCCTCTCCAAGTTCTCCACTGCCTTAACAAAGTATTGAACTCACACTCTTTGGGTCCTGTCACTGGATCTAACTAACGCTTTTATCTACTGTGGCACAGTGGACAAAGGTGTTCAATACCTGGTTAAGGCAGTAGTGAACTTGGAGAGGGGAATTTAACAGGAGATAACTGATATCCATTAGATATGATATATAAATAATACCCTGTTGAGTAAAACAGTTTTTTTTCAAAATTTTCAAGAGGACTGCATCAGTGTGCCAACAGTTTAAAATAATTCATTTTGTTTATTAATCAATTCATATTTGAAGCTTCTCCATCCATAGATAACAATTTCTTTTTCTGCTTTTCTTCATTTTTACATCCCATTCTACTAGAAGTACTTTCCGTTTTGTTTCTAGTTTCCATACGTGTTTTGACAACATCATGCTGTTTCTATATTTGTCATCTAAATATAAAAATGCATTGAAAATCAAGAAGGAAGGGATTGTCAGTGGTCAAGAATTAATGCAGGCATTATTGATAGAATAGGGTTATTATATGTATATTGTAAATGTATTGCTAATTATTTTACTATAATTGCCTTGAAAATCAGGAAAAGGGGATTGTCAGTGGTCAGGAATTAATGCAAGCATTACTGATAGAATGGTGTTATTATATATATATATTGTAAATCCATTCTAAATAATTTTACTATAGAATGCATTGAAAATCAGGAAGAAAGGGATTGTCAGTGGTCAGGAATTAATGCAAGCATTACTGATAGAATGGTGTTATATATGTATTATAGATCCATTCTTCACAATTTTACTATAAAATACATTAAAAATCAGGAAGAAAGGTATTGTCAGTGGTCAGGAATGAATATAACTGAAGAAATAGTAGCTTTATATTTATGTATATAAGTAAAAAAAAAATAGTTTCCAGCTGAATATTATTTCCCTTGCTTAAAAGTCTTTCGGCTCATCTTATATAGGAACTGGCATTGATTTTCTGTGACAAATGGTTCTATCTCGTTTAGACACACCCAACTTTGAATATGAATAACCATTTTAGAATCAGTGATGCCACCATCTTTCTTTTCAATGAGACATTTATTAAGCCATTATTTAGTCTGGCTCAAGGATAACTGATTGAAGCAAATCCCTTTCTGTTGAATGAAGAATTGGATTTTGAGATATGTCATGAATATATCTTAGCTCCTTCGATGCCATGTCATGCATTGGGCAGCAAAATTCTTCCATTTTGTTCGGTTTTCTACCAATATTTTTGACTGTCTCAGATTAATCCACAAAGTTCCAAGTCTTTCATAAACTATGGTTATCACCTTGTCCTTGTTTCATCCTGGGCTTACGTAATTTTGTTACAGGGATATTCTAGATAGAGGATTAATGAACCAAAGTATTCACTATATATATATATATATAAAATTTCTCAGAGTTAACCTGTAGAAAAAGACAATATTTATAAATGTAAAAGACCATAGGAAAACTGTAAAACAATAATAAAAACAATATTTCCACACGTGACAGTACTTGACGTAAGTTTCAGTTAACAGTATGAAAATAGCGTTCTCTAAATTCCTCCAGTTGCTAAGGACATTTTGTTTTCATTATTATTAGTTACTTTGTTTAATAAATTACTTTCGTTTTTGTCTTGAAAAAGTCCACATTGGACGAAATGTGTCAGCTACCGTTACAGTTTTCCCATTGTCTTTTACATTTATATAATATCCCTCATCGATAGCATGACAAAGGGGTGATAAGTTGTAAAAATCAATCAATCCCCGACTATAAAAATATTGTTAATGTAATATTCACTAATAAAAAAAAATGAATTATTCTTACAGTTCCAAATATATTTCGGCTTTAAATTTTCATTTACAGTTGAAATAGATGTAAGTTCTATGCTAGCAGTTTCTTCTCTCACACTTCTCACTCGTGGAACTCTCATCATTTTACAGTTGAAATCACTATATGTAACCATAAGTTCAATGCTAACAGTTTCTTATCTTGCACTTCTTGCTTGTGGGACTCTCTTCTGATTTCTTGCTTTCCAATCAACTTTGATCTTCAAAAATTTAAATGCAGTGTCAACCGTTAACTTCTGTCTTTTTAATTCTTGTCCTTCTATTGTTTTCTCTCCTTAATGATTTTTCTTCTCATATTCTCTCACACTCAATCACCTCTTGTGCCTTAGTGGCTTTATTGCCTTGCTTATGGTTTATTCTGATGATCTAAACACAGATCTTGGGTTCACCCTTGAAAAAGCAAGAAGTTTGCGTCACCCAGCAAAAACAATAGCAGATGTAGATTATGCAGATGACCTTGACTTGTTGTCAGACACGATTGATAAGGCTACCAAATTTTCCATTTCATCGAAGAAGCGGCAAGCGAGATTGGTCTCTACATTTAATGCCGGCAAAACAGGATTTATCAGCTACAACCAAGAAGGAGAAATTAAGTTGACAAATGGCAATCAAGTCTGTCCAGGAATTTATTTACCTCAGCACCAACATCCAGTCAACAGAGAGAGACATCAAAATCTACAAAGGCAAGGCCTGGGGTATCCTAGATGGTCTGAGCACCATCTGGAAGTCCTTCCTCTCTGACAATCTTAAGAGGGACTTAAGAGGCCACAGTAAAATCTGTCTTGCTCTACGGCTCAACAACATGGACACTGACAAAACGACAAGAAGCATCACTTGATGGAACAAACACAAGGATGTTACGAGATGCATTGGACATCAGCTGAAAGAAATACCCAACAAAGAAATGCCCATATGAACACCTTCCTCTTATCTCAGTTTCAGTAAGAGAGAGAGAGAAGGCTTCATCTAGCTGGTCACTCCTGGAGAAGTAAGCCATAACTTGTGAGTGACACCCTACTTATGAAACCCGTTGCATGGCAAAAGATCAGTTGGAAGACCTCATCACCCCTATATTGACCAACTTGTAGATGGCTCTGGCCGCCATCTGAAGGACCTGCCAACAGTGATGTCTGACAGAGATGGTTGGAAGTTAACGAGTTTGGAGAATCCAAGAACAATTCTTGACCTGATGATGATAGCGAAATGATTAAAAAAATAAAGAAAATAACCAACAAATGCTGTTAAAAAAAAAAAAAACAGATTCCTTGAAATTGACCAACAATGGCTGAAAATACTTTGAAGATGACACACAATTTAGGCAAGTTTCTTTTCTTGCTTGTTTTTGTTTAGCTGCATATCAACATCTCTATGGGTCATTTAATGCCGAAATCTAAATACGAAAATTCAAACTTTCATGAAATTTGTAATTACTTAGCTTCATTTACTTTCAGCAAATTTTACAAAATCAAATAAGGATTGAAATGTTTTTTTTTCTCCTTACAAAAAATGATTTCTGTTTGGGGGTTGACTATTCTGCCATAATTAGGACCCTAACAGGTGCTACCTCTGAGTCAGGGCTAACCTTGGAATAACAGCAATTAAGAGGTGGTTCCATACTCCTCAAAAGCTCTAATCTCCCGATCAGGGGCCTTGCTCCTGGATATAGTTTTTCATCCTATCCAGGACTAAAGTTCCTTTTACAATTGCCTACCCAACATCAATGAAGACTGAGAAACTCACCAAAAGGCTTAAAAGATAATATTTGTCCATTTCATTTAGAAAAATTTGTTTAAATGAAAGATTCCTACCTAAATATACTTTGTTCAAAAATACATAAGGCATCTAAGCTTTTATCATAAATGTCTACATATGTAACAAAAAAACTAAATTGACTTTAAATGAGCAGGCATCTGTTACAGCATGAATATATACGCTAATGAAATTACTTACTGTATTGTAGAAGAATTCTTATTTGTGTGTGTATATATATGCTTAGATTCCAGTAAATATTGATTGTCTCATGTGGCCATTTATGACTTTTGTATATGATGACACGCCCATTGACTGAAGTGTGTCAGTATCACGATTATTTTTCACAACTCTTATTATTCATGAAAAGTACTGCACCAAATGTTGACTTTGAACTAATGTACTTTACAAGTTAAACTCTATAATTCTGAGATGAGTCATCATCATTCCAGCAGTTGTTCAGACTATTGAATTCATTTGTTCTTTTCATTAGTACCACAATATTTTGACCAATCCATTCTCCAGCCTTCCCCAGATGTTTAATCAAGATGGAAGCTGTTTTAATTTTGAGATGAGTCCTTGTCATTTTCATGTTTTAGCCCAAATATAAAACTTGGATTTGAAATCTGATTTTCGCATCAGGCAGGCTCATCTGGCTTGGATGTTTGCAATCTTTCTGTCTTTATATTCTTATTTGGTCCTATGCTGGAGATAACATTCAAATAAGTATGTTGTATTAGGGGTTTGAACTTTGTCTCCTTCCAAGTTGTCATATTGGGAATCATAATTGCTCTATCTTGGTAATTTAGACATAGAGCACTGTTTATTACTGTTCAGGTAAGCGACAGTCTTTTGGTCATTTTTAGGTAAGCGACTGCCTTTTGGGCTTTTTTTTTTAGGTAAGCAACAGTCTTTTGGTCATTTTTAGGTAAGCGACAGTCTTTTGGTCATTTTTAGGTAAGCGACAGTCTTTTGGTCATTTTTAGGTATTTCTACTCAATTCACTATACTATTTTACAGATCACTATACAGTGGTTACTTTTCAAGCGAGTATTATCAAGCCATCAGTGCAAGTGAAATTTGAAGGTGTCTCACACCAGAATTGTTCAACGGTGTTATTATAGTTGTATCTTATGGAGCTTTATATTAATGTATATGCTTATAAAGCTCTGTAAATTTCAAGATTAGTTATTCCAAAATTTGCTTGAGGGTGAAACAGAGCTGGGTACTTTAATTAAATTTAATTTTATAATTAAATTGAAGTTTTTAAGCTTCTGTTTTGAAACATGAGAAATCTTATGTAGCAATGGAATCATATTTTTAAGAAATAATTTTTATATATATATATATATATATATATATATATATATATATATATATAAAAAAAAGGCTTAAACACTATTAAAGACTTTTTGAATTTGTAGGTCTGATGAATTGGATCATGATTACGATTCCAATGTAATAAATTATAACCATGGAATGTTAGTGTTTGAGCCTTATTCTTACTTTGTCCTGGACATCTACCTGGATTCTAACCTCTTGGGAATTTATATATATATATATATATATATATATATATATATAAAAATAAAAATATTTACCACTGATATTATCAATCAATCTATATATATATAAAAAAATATTTACCACTAATATTATCAATCAATCAATCTATATACATATATATATATATAAAAAAATATTTACCACTAATATTATCAATCAATCTATATACATATATATATATATATCTAAAAAAAATATTTACCACTAATATTATCAATCAATTTATATCTATCTATCTATATATATATATATATATATATAAAAATATTTACCACTAATATTATCAATCAATCTATATACATATATATATATATATAAAAAAAAATATTTACCACTAATATTATCAATCAATTTATATCTATCTATATATATATATATATATATATATACATAAAATATTTACCACTAATATTATCAATCTATATCTATATATCTATATCTATATATATATATATAATAAATTTACCACTAATATTATCAATCAATCTATATCTATATATATATATATATATATAAAAATCTTTACCACTAATATTATCATATATATATATATATATAAAAATTTTACCACTAATATTATCAATCAATCTATATCTATATCTATATCTATATATATATATATATATTTATTTACCAATCAATCTATATTATTATCAATAATCTATATATATATATATATATATATATATATATATATTTTACCACTAATATTATCTATATCTATCTATATATATATATATATATATATATATAGTATGTGTGTCGGTGCATGCCCATGTTCCTTCATACTGCATATATTATATAGATATGTCATTAGGCCCAAAAGGTAAGTGGTTAGTAGCTGACTAAGCACTATAATGTGGCAGTAGTTCATTGCCATTGTTATATGTGGAACAGTTTTGCATCTAATGTCTTATATTCTTTCGTGAGATGATGGATTTATAAATAGGACAAATGGAGGAAGAGGGGAGGATGTAGAAAGAGAGAGGGAGGGGTAGATAAGTAAAAGTAAAGATAGAAAGAGACAAATGAAGAGGAAAAAGAAGGCAGAAAAAAGAAAGGAAGTTAGTGGTAAAAAGTTTAAAAAGGCAAACGTGGGGAATAGGACAAATGTAGGGAAATCAAAAGAAAATGAAATATATATAGAGAGAGAAGGAAAGAATGGAAGAAAAATGATAAAGATTATGAAAAAAGAAAAAGATGAATATAGAGGGAAGGAAATGATGATGAAGGAGGAAAGAATAAGAATGAATGAGAGAGAAAAAAGAAGGGGAGAGCAATGAATACAGCGAGTAGGAAATGATGATGATGAAGGAGGAAAGAATAAGAATGAATGAGAGAAAAAATGATGAATGGAGAAAGAAATAAATTAATAAGAATAAAAAAGAAGGAGAGCAATGAATACAGCGAAAGGAAAAATGATGATGATGGGGAAAAAAAGAATAAGAATGAATAGAGAGAGAAAAAAGGGGGAGAGAAATGAATAGAGAGAAAAAGAAGGAGGAAAATGATGAAATGATGGGGGGGGGAAAGAATAAGAATGAATGAGAGAGAAAAAAGAAGAGGAGAGCAATGAATACAGCGAGTAGGAAATGATGATAATGGGAGAAGGAATAACTGTGAATGAGAGACCACCCCAATATTTTAAAAAGAATTTTGAAATTTTTTGAGTGTGTATAAACTTGCCAATTTTTATAAGTATGGATGTCCATACACAAAATAATCAGAAAATAAGAGTGATAATGATAGTAAATTTAAAATCCAAATACCTAAAATTCAATAAAACATTTGATTATTTACGTTATTTTCCTAAGTTTTTAAAATTACTGTGTTGTTAAAATTAATATATAAAGACTCTCATGTTATATTTGTCAAGTAATTTTTTCAGATATGTCCCTGTAGAAAAAATGCTAAACATGTCTTTTAAGATAGTTGTCAACACCTCAAAAAAACTCACTTGTGTTAAGAAAAAATGCTTTTCTGCAATATTTTAAACTAAAAGTAAATTTTTTTTCAAATAAGATTAATTAAACTTTAAATCTTTCTCAAATAAAGTTTAAAAAAATTATATTTTATTTTTTAAAGATTTTTCAATAAAGAGAATTATGTTGTACTGAGAGAATTGTAAATATGGCTAAAATCAGCCATTTTTAGTGATTTCAAAAAATTAATTCCAATCAATTTAAATTCATTTTGAAAAGTAAAGTATTTTGCTTATTGGAAATATTAAATTTAATCTATTAGTAGTTAAAACTAAAATAAAACCTTCAAGAAAGATTTTTATTTTTAAAAGTTAATTTTAAACCTTCAGGCATTGCTCTTCTTTGGAGTTATATATATATATATATATATATATATATATATATATATATAATTTGATTTGAATATCCATTGCTGGAGGAATATATTGAAGTGATGAAATTTCCCAGTAGTCAGTGTTTCAGTCAAGATATCTATGATTTTGAATACTGATTTTTAAGGCAGACAGACAAGCCTCACCCCCACTTGGAAGACTGTTGAAAGATAATCTTCTTAACTTAATCTCCCAATATCTGTATGGCCTTGTGCCAAATAATCTAAGCTAAGTAAATGCCAAGAATGGAACTTGCAAATACAGGCTTTGGGAAATTTCTGTGGGTTTTAAGAAAATTGTAATGGCCTGGTTTTCTATGAATAAACAATAGAATTTAAATGTTGAAGACATCAGGCAATGAAGCATTTCAATGCATACTGTATTAAAAATGGAGGGATAATCCATCAACTCCTCAGTTTGTTTGGATTAGGATAATCTGCTCACAACTCTCTTTGAAGAGAAGCCTTTTCAATTGGCATTAATGAAAATCTTGTGTTATCAAAGACCATAGCATTTTTTGCATGACATCATTATCATTGTCTTCAAGTTTTGAAAACAGGAATGGATTTTTTTTATCATGGTATTTTTTTTGTTTTGTAAAATATTTTTGCTGTAAAATTTTATTAAACTTACTAGTTTATGCATAAAGTCAAAAAAATGACAGAAATAGTTTGGTTATATTTTCTTCTTGAGTAATCATGGATTTTTATACATGCAATTAACTCTATTGTCTAATATAAGAAAGAACTGGGCTTTATAAATGATTACAAGCAAAGAAGTGGGCTTTATAAATGATTACAAGCAAAGAAGTGGGTTTTATAAATGATTACAAGCAACGAAGTGGGCTTTATAAATGATTACAAGCAAAGAAGTGGGTTTTATAAATGATTACAAGCAAAGAAGTGGGTTTTATAAATGATTACAAGCAAAGAAGTGGGTTTTATAAATGATTACAAGCAAAGAAGTGGGCTTTATAAATGATTACAAGCAAAGAAGTGGGCTTTATAAATGATTACAAGCAAAGAAGTGGGTTTTATAAATGATTACGAGCAAAGAAGTGGGCTTTATAAATGATTACAAGCAAAGAAGTGGGCTTTATAAATGATTACAAGCAAAGAACTTGGTTTTATAAATGATTACGAGCAAAGAACTTGGTTTTATAAATGATTACAAGCAATGAAGTGGGCTTTATAAATGATTACAAGCAATGAAGTGGGTTTTATAAATGATTACAAGCAATGAAGTGGGTTTTATAAATGATTACAAGCAATGAAGTGGGCTTTATAAATGATTACAAGCAATGAAGTGGGTTTTATAAATGATTACAAGCAATGAAGTGGGTTTTATAAATGATTACAAGCAATGAAGTGGGTTTTATAAATGATTACGAGCAAAGAACTTGGTTTTTTGTAAATGATTACAAGCAATGAAGTGGGTTTTATAAATGATTATAAGTGATGAAGAAGAGAAAGAATTTTTAATGTTAACAAAGAATAAAGAGTAAAAAAAACTTGAATGGTGATGAAGAAGAATTTGGCAATGAAGAAAATGAAAGTTTATTATAGTAGTGAAGAAGAAAAAGAAAGATAACTGGGACAATGAAGAACATAGGAAGAGAAAGAAAATAAGAATGAAGAAAAAATAGGAAGAATGTCAGGTCATAGAAAAAGAAAAGAAAAAGTAGTGTAGAAGAAAAACAGAAAATAAGACTCAATGAGAGAAAAAGCAAAAGAAATGAATAAAAAACTAAGAAGAAAGTCACAATGAAGATAAAAGAGAAAGAAGACTGCAATGAAGAAGCTAAAATAGAAAGTAAGTTTGTCTGAGGTGACGATATATATGAATGATGTCATAAGTGCACGGATACAAGAAGAGTGAATGATCTAGATATACATCTTCAAAGGGTATCTCTATAGTTGGTTAAGCAAATAAGGCAACACCCTTCATAGTCAAGAAAGTTTGCACTGCTTATTCACACCACTGGTTACACTCGGCTCTTGCTGCTGCATCAGAAACTCTAGGCTGCCTGCTGTAGAGTAATGTTTAGCAAGTTTATCTATTTGTATCTTAACTTGCATCGAGAGTTCAATATTGGTCATGTTTATACTTGAGTTTATAGTTAAACACTGGATGGGTTTATACTTGAATCGGTAAAGTCAACACTGCTAAAATTCTAACTAAATTTTCAAATTTCTTATTACTGAAAACTGTTAATCCCATGACTACACACACATACATCTATATAAGCATTTATTTTACAACCAAATGCTTATCTTGTTAATGCCAAAAGTCAAATACAAAAGCTCAGTGGAAGGCCTTGGAAGTGCTGTTTTTCTTATCACTCATTCAAGTCTTGTAGGCTCCTTGACAAGTATGATGACCTACAGCTCTTAAGAGTCTAATAGACTACCTAAGGAATATGTGGCCACTGCTCTAAAGTCTTATAGAATCCCTGCGGAGTATGGGGCCACAGTTCTCAAGATAGGAATGGCAATGAAGATGAAAAAGAGAAAGAAGATATCAATGGCAATAAAGAAGAAAAAGAGAAGGAAGATGGCAATGAAGAAGAAAAAGAGGATGAAGATATCAATAGCAATGAAGAAGAAAAATAGGATGAAGATATCAGTGGCAATGAAGAAGAAAAAGAGAAGGAAGATATCAGTGGCAATGAAGAAGAGAAGGAAGATATCACTGGTGATGAAGAAGAAAAGAGTTTTCAATTTTAATGAAGAAAAAATAAGAATGTCTAAAGAAAAAAAGAGGAAGAAGTTTGGAATAGTGATGAAAAAGTTAGGAATGGCAATGAAGCAACAAAAGAAAGATAGCCATATCAATAAGAAGAAAACTAGCAAGAAAGTTACAGTGAGAATAAAGAGGAAAAAGAAGATAAAAGTGACAATGAAAAAGTGAAGGAAGGCATAAGTAATGAAGAAAAAGAAGAACAAGGTCAAGATGAAAAAGAAAAAAAGGGGAGGAGGTAATGTTGGTGATGTTTAGATTAGAATAAGAATGCAAAGAAGATAAAGTTTACATCTATGGTGGTGATGATGATGATTGTGGTTAATAAAATGACAAAATGGGTAGGTGGGGGATGTCGCTGTGAAGACAAAAATAAAAATGATGATCAAGTTATACACACACACACACACTATTATCTCCATGCCCCACCTATTTCATACCTGCACACCTGGTGTCTATCAAGTTGATGACTCTAGAACATTTTTTGTCATCAAATTTAGATTTGGGTACTTGTGTTTTTCATTCACATTCTATTTTGAAAAGCAAAAAGAAAACAAAACAAAAAAAATATCAGACACCCTGTCACCAAGAATTTTTAATCTATATTCTTTTCTGTAAATACATTTTCTCTGAATGACATTGTGTAACTCTCTTGTAACACAGTAATAAAACAGGCCATAACATACACACACACACACACACACACACATATATATATATATACATATATATATATATATATATATATATATATATATATAGTATTAGTGGTCAATATATATATATATATATATATATATATATATATTAGTGGTCAATATATATATATATATATATATATATATAGTATTAGTGGTCAATATATATATATATATATATATATATAGTATTAGTGGTCAATATATATATATATATATACATATATATATATATAAATTTCCAAGAGGATAGAATCCAGGACAGAGCAAGAATCATACTTATTATAAAACCCAGGTTGTGTGTGTGCATGTGTGTCTGTTCATTTATATATTGGATTGGATTTCTTACATTTTTCAACCGATTTCAACAAAACTTCACTTTTTTTTGGCAGGTAGGGTTTCTTATTGTCTTGCACATTTTTTTTCTTTATTTTTACATTCAGAATGCTTTAAAAATTCCATTTACAAGACAATTGTTTATAATAAAATTCTATTCAATCGGTAGACTCATAACGATTGAAAACAATGTTTCAGTTTGAGTTTGGGTTTTACCCATTCATACAAAATAAAAAACAAAAAAAAAACAAACAAACAAACAAAAAAAAAAAAAACTAATTAAGACATACGTGTCCGTCAACCTTAAACAATAATCTTTGTCAATTTTATTTTTCAGTCTTTATGATCTTCAATACTTGATCTATCTCTTACTGTTACATCCCCGGGCAATGCCGGGCTCTACTGCTAGTATAATATAAAATGGCCAAACAATCAACTGGATTGTGATTATGATTCCAATGTAATAAATTATAACCATGGAATATTAGTGTTTGAGCCTTTTATATTATTTATATAATATATATATATATATATATATATATATATATATATATGAATAATGCTTTTTACTATGAAGAAAATATTTAAGAGGAATAATAATCAATATCCTTCAACGAATTAACACACACCAGACACACTTTTTTTTAAATATCAACAACTTTACGGAAAGAGCTACACTGAAATCTGAAGGCATATTGGAAGCATTCTGAAAGCTAAGCAGATTACTAAGAAATAGGAAAATTTCACTAGGATCAAGGAAAAGAGTACTAAACGGCAATGTGATATCTGTCCTCCTATATGACAATGAGTGCTGGATGATCTCCTCAAAGATGAAGAGGAGACTTGAAGCAATAGAAATACAGTTCTAAAGGATGCCGAGGATATTATGGACCGAACATGTGAGTAACAACAAAGTTTTAGAGAAAATGTAAACAAAAAGGAAACTAATACTTAACATCAGGAAGAGACAGTTGATGTTTCTGGGGTATATAATGAGGAAGGAAGGCTTGGAAAATTTGATACTCTCAGGACAGATAAAGAACAAGGAGACAGGAAAAACGTATGACATATTTAGTGAGCTTGAATAAATGGATGGCAGAACAGGGTTTAAGTAAAATAAAGTTTATTAAGAGTTACAAGGGATAGGAAGTTGTGGAGAGCCATCATAGCCTACGTCTTGAGGGGGACACAGCAGATAAAGAATAAGAATTTTCATAAAACCCATGCACATCTAACCAGCAGTCAACACAAAAGTGAGTCATGATAAATTTTTTATTTATTGTTATTGTCATTAAAGTCATAATAAGTCAAATTGATACATTTGATAACAAACTGTTCATTCTGATATCCAGTGTAAAATATATATGGTCGTTCATTGTAACAGTAAAGGGCTTGTCCCAGTGATCCCAAGAGCGAAGCCATCTATTGTTTCAACACCTGTAGAGCCACCCATGGCGGTATGGTCGAGGAGGAAGGACCAGACTGAACATAACGAACCCTGAAGACCCCAATGAGACAACTACATGATCTCAACAACCAAACCGATGGAAGAGGGCAGCGCCAGTCAGGGTGTCACAACCAAGGCAGACGTTGACATCTGACACCCTGATGCAAACATTTTTGTCAGATCTCGCCTATTTCAATCCCTTTTTGAACTGTGAGAGAGGCACTTATGGACAAATGTGTGGGCCTCTCCGTCACACAGAGTTGTCCACCAAAATCAAATTTACATGAATGACCTTTTTACCACCCTTCAACTCTTCAGGAGTAGGTTGGGCCTTCACAGCTATTTCCGCCACCAGCGTAGGCAGAAAGGAAATAAGGAGAGAGGATGACAATCCCGATGCTCAGATGCAAGCGAGTGCTGATGACAGTGACAAACATATGAAAGAAACTTAGTATGTGTTTACAAGATGCCCCATGCATTTGGTCTAGTACGACGCTAAGGTAGGTTTGGTAAATAACAAAAAAAAGCAAGAGAAATTTACTGAAGTAACTGTATCAGTCCTCCTATATGGAAGTGAATGCTGGACAATCTCCTACAGATGAAGAGACTTGAAACAGCAGAAATCTGTTTCTACAGAAGGATGTGAGAATACCATGAACTGAACATGTGAACTTAGAGAAAATGGCAAAAAAAAAAAAATCTTTATACTTAACATCAGGAAGAGATAGTTGAAATTTTTAGGGCAAAAAGACGAAATTAATTAAGAGCTACAAAGGACAGGAAATTGTGGAGAGACATGATCACCAATATCTTGAATGGTCATGGCACATAAAATAAGAATAAGAACAGACTTGTGTAAATGGATAGTCGAACAGAGTTTAGAAAAGCTAAAAAAAGTAGTAGTAGATATAATAGTAGTATAATAAACACTGTTAGTTAACAATAATTGTTTAAATAAAAGTACACAGGGCTTTATTGAGTCAGGTTTAAAGAAAATGATGATAGAATTTATTAAGAGCTACAAAGGACAGGAAATTGTGGAGAGCCATGATCGCTTACATCCTGAAAGGACATGGCACATAGAAGAAGAGGAATGTGTTTGTGTAAATGGATGGCGGAACAAGGTTTAGGAGAAATAACAAAAATACAAAATTTATTAAGAGTTGCAAAGAAATAGTGGAGGGCAATGATCGCTTTCGTCCTGAAGGGACAAGGCACATAGAAGAAGAGAAATACACTTGTGTAAATGGATGGTGGAAATAGCATAAAGGCAAAATTTATTAAGGGCTACAAAAGACAGGATATTGTGGAGAGCCATGATCGCTTATGTCCTGTAGGGACATGGCACATAGAAGAAGAGAAATGAGCTTAATTAAATGGATGGTGGAACAGGTTTAAGAGAAATATCAAAAAGATAAAATTTATTACGAGCTACAAAGAACAGGAAATTGTGGAGAGCCATGATTGCCTGCATCCTGAAGGGACATGACACATAGAAGAAGAGAAATACACTTGTGTAAATGGATGGTGGAACAAGGTTTAGGAGAAATAACAAAAAGACAAAGTTTATTAAGAGCTACAAAGGAAAGGAAATTGTGGAGAGCCATGATCGCCTCCATCCTGAGGGGACATGGCACATAAAAGGAGAGGAATGTGCTTGTGTAAATGGATGGTGGAACAAGGTTTAGGAGAAATAACAAAAAGGCAAAATTTATTAAGAGCTACAAAGGAAAGGAAATTGTGGAGAGCCATGATCGCCTACGTCCTGAATGGACATGTTACATAAAAGAAGAAAAACTGTGTTGAATTTGATTCAAAGATTACTGTGTAATTTACCATTTTTCTGAAACTGTTTTTGGCCATGCTGTTTCTCTTTCTTGATGAAAAAAACAAGGCACATTTGTTTGATGTGAAGAATTCTTATCTTTTCAATCTAAAGTACAATGCTATGACCCAGAAGAAAAGAAAAATTAAAAGTTTATGCACATTATGCTAAAATTTCTTATTTCAGTTTTGGGTAATGTTCAAAAGAAATTTTTTTAATCTAATTTCTAAATATATTTAATCTCAATGGCCACATGTAGAGAAGTTGTTACAGCAGGTGATCACCAAATTATTTAAATTATGTAGAATAAGTTGCTAATCGAGCTAAGATGTTTTTGTTTCTATTAATACAGACACAATGTTTTTTTTTTTCTACATTTATTCTTTTTTTGTTTCGCTTAATAGCTATAGTGGTAAAGAAGGCAATGGAGAACCATTCCACCATCTTTGCCAAGAATATATAGAAATCCATTGATAATAAAGAAAGGAAATTATGAAGAATCAGGATTAGTTGGTAGTTTTTATTTAGTGGCATATCAAGCTCTATAAGTTATTTAATACCGAAATTTAAATATTTTCTGTGTAATTTTATTTTTGGAAGTTAATAATGGTTTTAGTAAAAAAAAAAAAAAAGCTTTACTAATTAACCCATAGCTGGGGGAGAAGTAATGGTTTTGTACATTTCCTAAGAGTATTTGTGCATAAATGATTATAACAGGCTCAACTGGAATTCAGCTCTCCAATTAACAATTCTATTATCCATGACACTACCAACATATCCAAGCTTATGGCACCTGGTATTCCCAAGTGGTTACTCATCTAGGTACTGACCAGGCTTGATGTTGCTTAACTTGGGTGATTGTACAGGAACTAGTGTTTCAATATGATGTAGCCATAAGCTAGAGAGTCTTGATATATCTACATCCTGAAACATGGCATTAAAAGAAGTAAGCTTGTAATAAGGGGCTCTCTAGCCTTGGATAACAGCAGCCAGTCAGTGAGAAGGGAAATTCTGAATTGAAAACTGTGCTAAATGCAGTACTGTCTTTTCCAAAATGTCATGGCAATTCACAGATAATGAAAAAAGGAAGCTGGGGAGAGTTATGATCACCGACATTCTGAATAGACATGGCATTAAAAAAAATCTTATGGTATATTCAATACTTCTTAGATTGCTTACTCTAAAGACTGTAATAATCCCCTCCACACTCATTCATTTTTGAAAAGCAATCTTCCCTGCTCTTATTCTAAATACCCCCAAGAAAAAAAAATTAAGTTTGAAGGAAATGATCATTTAGAATTGCAAAACCAATTTGGTACAGACCCTAAAACTCCATTCTTGATTGATTCAATTCTAAAATTTAATTCAAATTATGATTTATTCTATCCTCAAACTTCATTCAATTGTAAAACTTCTTTAAATTTTAATTTATTTAATTCTAAAACTTCATTCAAATTATAATGCATTCAATTCTAAAACTTCAAATTATAATGCATTCAATTCTAAAACTTCAAATTATAATGCATTCAATTCTAAAACTTCAAATTATAATTGATTTAATTCTAAAACTTCATTCTAATTATAGTTCATTCCATTCTAAAACTTCATTCAGTTTTAAAATTTCTTTTAAATTATAATTCTTTCTACTCTAAAACTTCATTCAAATTATAATTGATTCAGTTTAAATACTTCTTTTTGCTTTTTTCAAAATAAAATCTCTTTTTTATTTATTTATCCTATGATAAATAAGTAAAAAAGAGATTTTATTTTGAAAAATCAAATTAAAAAGCCAGTATTGCAAAATAAGTTTGTAAGTTTTTAAAATTCAAATATGCAAAAATATCTTTCCTTTTATTTTCATTATGATCTTTTAAATCAATTTATAATCAACATGACTACTCGTCAACTGTTTTTTTTTTTTTATTATATTCCAAGCAATGAACAAAAAGGTTACTCGAGTCTTTGTCTACATTTCTACTACAATTATTACAGGCAGTCTTTACTGTATGGTCATGTGCTTGTAATTCCCACGAATATTATGACTAAAACAAGAAACTCCCTATTTATTTGACAGAGCTATTCTGAAAGCTAATTTGACTAATCATAAAAATTTAACTTGCCACTTTCTAAATACTATCAAGGAAAAACATTTTATTGACTGTTCAAACACAGCACAATAGTAATGCCTCATTAATGAATGTTTTGAAATTAACTGGACATTAAAATTTATTAATATGTAGTAATTCAGGGATATCAGTTTGTTGCTTAAAAAGAATAAAAAATCAACCCCCTACTTTATATCAAGTTAATACTAATACAAATATCTCTATCTATAAAAGGCAGGATGTGTGTGTGTGTGTGTGTGTGTGCATGCATGTGTAACGAATGCATGGCTGCAATTTTCAACAGATTTGCACCAAAATTTACATGCACATGCTCCAAGTTAGCAGGAAGGCAAAGACTGACTTTGCATTTCCCAACTCCCATTGATAATGAAAATAATCGATTTTTTCATGCTTCTACAGCAGTTTTCATGTAGTTTGCAGCCATTTTGTACTGGCCAGAGTGAGAGCATATAGCTGGCTGCCATGAATAGGCAGGAAGATTCTATTGGTCAGAGCCAACAGCTGTTATACATTTTATCCTGCTACAGTGATAGGAATAAAAATTGATAAGGTCATTCTTGTTGGTAGATTTTTTGTGAACCCCAAACTAAATGTTGTTATTATTTCTATGCAGCATGATATTTAGGAAGGGTAAAGTGTTGTTAGACTTAAATTCAAAAGTAAAATTTATTGTGGGTTTGATGTTATCAATTTTGTTTCGTGGATATATTAATATAGAGTCATCTATGTATCTGAAATAAGAAGAATTTTGTGATAAGATATTTTTGAAAGGATCACTTACTAGAAATTCCCAAAATAGACGAGCCAAAATGCCACTAAGAGGAGAGCCCATTGGTAAACCAAATTTTTGTCCAAAAAATTGTTATCAAAGGTGAAAAGACATTAATTAGTGATTAAATGACACAATTTTATTATTTTATGCCTACAAATAGGTAATTTTATTTTCGTTTTAGTTAAGCGTATCATAGCAAAATTTACTCCAACTGCCTCATTTGCTTGCTTAAACTCAATGTTGATTCTGATTCCGCAGAACTGGGTTGGGTGTGAAAAAGTGTTGTTAACATTCTTTTTTCATTCGTTTTTTTCCAGTTACGAGTCCTTTTTTAAAGCTGATCGTTTTGTGTTCATTTTGTTTAGTTCTTTTTTTCGTAACAGATTTAATGTTTAGTATAGAGCTTAGAAAAAATTTGCAGTGTGAGATAGGCAAGAAGTAAGGCATGTAGCAACATCAGCACGGCAAAGGGCACTCCTTTAAAGGCAGGGAAGGGCAAAAATATTTTAAGTCAAGTGATAGCGACTGCTGTATGAGTCGTAAGATTTTTTAATCAAGCACGGGCAACACCGGGCCATGCTGCTAGTGTGTATGTATATATATATATATATATATATATATATATTTTTATTATTATTATTATTATTATTATTATTATTAATAATAATAACTATACTCGGTTGGTGTAAAAACCCCAGATAACACAATCAAGCACGGGCAACACCGGGCCATACTGCTAGTTATGACTAAAACCACAAACTCCTTGCAGTTACTTGAAAGTAATTTGACTTGCCACTTGAAAATATGAAGGAAAACATTTTGTTGGTTATTCAAACACCCCATGGTACTAACAGAGAGTTTACAATAACTGTTAATATCTTATTTTTACCCAATATCTTATTGGTTCCACCTAGTAGTAGTTGTAATAGTACTTTCTATTTAAACACTGTTAATAATAATTGTTAGAGTTTGCTTTACTGATTACTCTGTAGTTTATTGTTGCTACCTACTAGTAGTAGATATAATAGTACTTTCTATTTAGTAGTAGATATAATAGTACTTTCTATTTAAACACTGTTAATACTAATTAAGATTTGTTTTTACTCTTTAGTTTATTATTGCTACATAGTAGTAGTTTAATAATAATTGTTAGGCTTTGTTTTACCCTGTAGTTTATTGTTGCTACCTAGTAGTAGTAGATATAATAGTAGTTTCTATTTAAACTAATTAATAATAGTTGTTAAAATTACAAGAGGTCTTATTGAGTCTTGTTTAAGAAAAGTGATGAAGAAACAAAAAAGAGTTGACATTAATTATATACATGCTTTCTTTTTTTTTTTTTTTTTTTTTTTTTTTTTAAACCAGGGTGTCACTGAAAATAATTTTACTGTCTGGAATTCATTTTAGGGGAGGGAAATAATCTTTTATTTTTTTTATTAATCCAAGATGGAACTAAAAACAACTTTAATCTCTTATTCATTTTATTCATTAAAAGAACATAATTTTATGTGTTCATATGGTGTGTGTGTGTGTGGAGGGAGTTGCTCTTAAAATATTTTTGTCCCTAAAATCATTTTACAACTTTTGTTTTTCATTAAGATGAAACAAAAAGATGGTCGTCTTTAATATTTTAATCAAAATTTCTATATTTATCAACATAAATATAGAGATATTAAAATAAAGTTATCTAAATTGTCACATTTCAGCTTTTCATTATCATTCATTTTTAACTATTGTGTTATTATTATTATTATTGTTATTACTTTTCTTATAATCAACATTATTAGAGTCTTTATTATTATTTTCCTTATTGTTATTAGTATCACTTTTATTAATGCCATTATTTTTTTTATTTTTATTAGTTTTATTATTGTCTTTGTTTCTTATTTTTGTTATTATTATTAATTTTATTTTTGTTATTATTATTTTTGTTATTATTAATTTTCTTATTGTCTTTATTATTTTCATTATTTTTTATTTCAAACTATTTTTGATTGTTGCTTTACAATGTCCCCAATTTTCTTCTTGATTCATTATTTGTTTCGACCTAATAGTAGTAGACATAATAGTCTTGTGTTTTCTGAATTTCTTACATAAAGCATTTTCATTCTTATTAGTATTTTATCAGTTTACTTTCATATACACCTACCATTTGCAGGAGTCCTAAGAGTAAGATTCTAACAAGATTTGAACTCCTATCCTATTTCCTTATAAGCCTGTCTGATATTGACATCATCCTTAGTTTCGTTCTTTTTTAATCATTTCACCCCAAGCAAAGCAATAAAGCCACTAAGATGCAAGGTGGTTACTAAGTGTGGGATAACATGACGAAACAAAACATTATTAAGAAGAAAGAATAATAAAAATACAGAAACTAAGAAAACAGAAGATCATGATTGATATTGCATTTAAATTTTTGATGATCAAACTTGACTGAAAAGCAAGTATCCGGAAGAGAGTTCCACAAGCAAAAAGTGGGAGTGAAGAAACTGTCAGCATGTAACTTAAGGCTATATCTACCCATTTTATCTATAAAATGATGAGACCTATCTGCCAATCTAGTACTGCTCTTAAATTCATAAAGTTTAGGTACCATAGAGGAAAGCAATATTTATTTTGTAAAATACAAAAATGTGGCACAAGGCCAAAATGGGGAAAAGTATAGTCTTCATGTGTATTAACTTTAAATTTAGTTAGCTGCAAATACTGATCCAGACATACCACAATATTCCTAACACCAAAACAACACATTCTTTCTTACCTTTCTTACTACAGCTACCATAATACCTCAGACTTTCTATGAAGTTCTAACTAGTCCCCATATGTACAATGTACCATAGAGGAAAGTTCATCAGAACAACCACCATGATAATATTTATAGAAAAGCACAGGGAAGCTATGTTATGGTGTGAGGCAGAAGGGATGGTGATAGTGATTGAAGTTGAGATGCCAGATTAGCACCAATAACATTGCAGATTTTTTTTTTGTAAATTATCACTGTATTTAAAGATAAAGACAAAGATTATTAGCAGAAAAAAAGCAGAAAAAAATTCTACTGATTAGGCTACAAAAGCTAATCAGCTGACATCATTTAAATTTTATCTAATAAATTTGTATTTTTCATATTATGCTTTTGTGATGTCATCATTTTGTGTGCTGATGTCATCATTTTGTGCTAATTTTTCTTTCACTTTCATTTGTGCTAAAGATAGTTTTTCTCTCTTTTTCAGGTAAGTTACAATATATGTTAAATGGTCATGTAAAATCAGGCGTTTCACAATCTGGTAAGCATTAATTTTAATGTAAATAAATTTTTTAAAACTTATTCATATGTTAAATATCCGTTGCATCAGTGACATTATTTTTTTTTTTTCAGATGTTTCAAAAAAGTAATATAAAAAAGTTGGCATATATTCTTGAGTTTGAAATACAAATGCAAACACAAATTATTTCTTTCAATTAAAACCCTACTTATTATTCAAACTTATATAAAATGTTTATTTGAAATTTCCTAAGTTGGAAAATTCTTGCTGGCATAAATGTTCCAAACAGTATTTATATTTTGTACAAAAGTGTACAATAGACTTCAAATATAAACATGGAGAGAGTGTGAAAAGAAAAAGAAAAGCTAAAAAAAGAAGTCCGAAAGAGATAATTTAAATTTCTGCAAAATATAATGAGGAAGGAGTGCATGGAAAATTTAACACTCACAGGACATACTGAAGGCAAGAGAAGCCTAACAAAAACAGCTAGTTACCTACCTTATGGATTTATCTTAAACTTATATATAAATTCCTGGTGTACCTTTGATTTGAACCTGTACAGCTATGTTATAATTTGAAAAATACCTCCTTGACTATTCCTGATAGTGTTACAAAAGAATAACATGGACTGAACATGTAAACAAATAAGAAGTTTTAAAGAAAATAAGAATTAAAAAGACATTTATACTTCCAATCAGCATGAGAGAATTGAAATTTCAGTGACACATAATGAGGAAGGAAGGCTTGGAAAATTTAACACTCACAAAGATCTTAAACTTATATATAAATTTCTGGCAGAACTTTTATTTGAACCAGCGTGCTTATTTTAAAAGTCTTAATATTCTGGACAGCAATTTTATTTGGTACGAAAGAGCCTGGGACTGATGTATTGGATTTTAGATTTTCTTTTAGGAAGTTTAGAATATATGACTGATTTATATTCTTCTTCCTTATGTGCCATGCCTCCTCAGAATATAGGAGATCATGGCTCTCCACAACTTCCTGTCCTTTGTATCTCTTAATAATCTTTGTTTTAAGCCTATCCATTTACTCAAGCTCACTAAGAATGTTATACATTCTTTACCTCTGTCCCTCTTGCCTCCAGTGAGTATCAGATTTTCCAAGCCTTCTTTCCTCATTATGTGCCCCAGAAACCTCAACTGTGTCTTCCTGATGTTAAGTATAAGTTTCATTTTTGTTTTCATTCTCTCTAAAACTTTGTTGTTGCTTACATGTTCCATCCATGGTATCCTCAGCATCCTTCTGTAGAACAACATTTCTGTTGTTTCAAGTCTTTTCTTCATCTTTGAGGAGATTATCCAGCATTTGCTATCATATAAGAGGACTGACATTTCCTTGTTTCTGGCAAAGTTTTTTCTATAAAACCTTTATACACAGATGTTCCTGTAAGGAATGTCTAATTTTGCTGACATGCTTAACTAAAACAAAAATAAAATTACCTATTTGTAGATATAAAATAATAAAATTGTGTCATTTAATCACTAATTAATGTCTTTTCACCTTTGATAACAATTTTTTTGGACAAAAATTTGTTTTACCAATGGGCTCTTCTCTTAGTGGCATTTTGGCTTGTCTATTTTGGGAATTTCTAGAAAGTGATCCTTTCAAAGATATCTTATCACAAAATTCTTCTTATTTCAGATACATAGATGACTCTATATTAATATATCCACAAAACAAAATTGATAACATTAAACCTACAATAAATTTTACTTTTGAATTTAAGTCTAACAACATTTTACCCTTCCTAAATATCATGCTGCATAGAAATAATAACAACATTTAGTTTGGGGTTCACAAAAAATCTACCAACAAGAATGACCTTATCAATTTTTATTCCCACCACTGTAACAGGATAAAATCTGGAATAATAATAATAATAATAGGATTCTATTTAAGAGCACTAAGAATGTGCTGTCCCCAATATTTACCTAGAAAACACTTTCAGAAAACTCTAATATCATTATCATTTCATCAACAATGCTAAGAGAAAGGTATACAAAATATACAACCACAAAAAAGATATTATTAATAACAATGACAATAAACTAGTTAAAAACAGACACAAAAGACTAACTACTAACTTTTGTAACATGCACTATTCAAAACAATCTATCCAATTTAAACAACATAAAAATAATTACAACCACATCCAAAACTGTTACTGAAATGATCAGAACCAAAAGTACCCAGAACAATAATCTGGAAGCAGGTATATATAAAATAAACTACCAGAACTGCTCCCCACAATACATTGGGGAAACTTGCAGAAATTAAAAATACAAACTTATGAACACAAAAGGATCTTATACACAACGCACAACAATTTATCAAATGCTGTAGTTATGCATAGAAATAGATTCAACAGCAAATTTGATCTAAAGAATCCCACACTTATTAAAAGAGTAAGTAACTTACTTAGATGGAAAATTCTGAAGAGTGCTGCTATTGAATCTTATCAAAATATAAATTTGCACCACAGATTTTTCAAATATCTCCATTCCTGAAAGAATTACTACTTTCCCAAGCTAACATACATGACTATGAAATTTCTAAAAAATTAAAATAAAACAGTTAAATTAATAACCTCATGTTATTTCAAATATATAACACAAATTAATCCCAAACTGTAATAATTTAAACATTAAATTTGCATTAAAAAAAAATTTCAAGAAAATCATTAACTCACTTTCATTTATTAGACACTGAATTGTGACACTCGGCATCTTCCATAGCTTGCCTAGACTTTTTGGCTAGTCCAATGAATATTTATTAACATATTTAAATTAAAAAATTGACAAAAAAATAAAGTCTTTGTATTTACCTTGATAAAATCCCTCAGTGGGCAAAATACATTGGCTAAGATAAGTTTACCTTTTGTCATTATATATATATATATATATATATATATATATATAGGAAGCAAATTCTCTTTTAAGCATGTCTGATTAAATAAATTACAGACATTATGTCTGCTTTCTGTTCATACTCATGGATAACCTTCTGTGTATTGCAATTAAATGATGCGAAAAATGTGCTATAACTATGAAAATCGTTTTTATTTTCCATTTCCCAAGTACTTTCAAACTTCTTCTGAGATCATCTTCAGGGGTGTATGTAGTAATACAAAACTGTTTTTTGATATCCATTACAATAATGGATATCAAAAAACAGTTTTGTATTATTACTTGCACCCATGAATAACACATTTGTTTTTAATGTTTGTGTTCATAATTTGTTAATTTGTTTATTATTTATTTAAATTATTTACTTATTTATTGATTTTGATTGATTCATTTTACTTATTTGTTTATTTTTATTTATTTTATTTTATTATTTAATTATTTATTGTTCTTTTTTTTTTTTTGATTTTTAAGTAACATAGTAAAAATTTGTTTTGTGTTTGCATTTTAAGATGAGTTCTGATCATTTATTTAGTAATTTGTGTTGATCTGGGAAGATAATTATAGTTATTTTCTCCTCCAAACAGACTTTATATTTTTTGATTTATTGTTGTAGGCTGATGCTGATTTCCTTATTTCCCCATGATATTTTTGATATGATTAGGTTTTAGTTTTTAACCAGATATGTTGACAAAGCATTGCACTGTTTGCATATTTACCATTTGTAAAAGATGCTTTGTGTGCATAGTTTCTTTGATTCCAGTGTCTTTCAGTTCCTTCTTTATATATTTTTTTGTTACCTGTTGATTTTACAGTAGTTTCGTGTATTCCATTGTTCTGCAAGCAGTTGCCATTTAAGGGTTATTCATTCTTTGCTCTGCAGTTACATGTGGGTGTGATTTATGCAAATGGTTTGTTGATTGTTTTCTTGATGTGCTTTTTTATTATTTGTGTCATGTTCTCAGTGCAAATGTAGTTGATTCTTACTGTGTTTTTGTGGAATATATATATATATATATATATATTTTCCTCAATAAAGTCTCACAGAAGATGAATCATATCATATACAGTGTAACCCGGATATAAGAGAGTTGTCGGGACCAGAGAAGAAGTCTCTTATATCCGGGGTTTCTCTTATATACAGGTTTGGTCTATTTTATATACATTAACACAGGCTCTAATTTGGGACCAGAGAAAATCTCTCTTATATCTGGGTTACACTGTATATATATATAATTATTTATTTAAAAATAAATATATAACACAAACTAATCCCAAACTGTAATAATTATTAGTTATATATTCGCTACATAAGAGTTCTCATGTTTCAAAACAAGAGTCAAAACTTAAATATAATTATTTGAATTAAATTGAATCAAAGTACCAAGCTCTGTTCCATCTTCAAGCAAATTTTTTTGAATAACTAATTCTTGAAATTTACACATTTTTATAAGCATATTCATTATTAGAATTAAAATTACTATATATATGATAAAATTAAAATTACTATATATATGATAAAGAGTGAATGAATCACAAGACGGAAAACTCTGTAGTGACACATTTCATTCTGAGGAGGGACTTCTTCAGACAGAACAATGTTTTCTTATTTGATGAAATCAATTTTGTATATAAAAAGGGAAAATGATGGGGGTGAAAATATAATAAATATTGAATACATCATCATTTTTTTCATCATTTGACTGTAGTTGAGATCATCGAGCCAATGCGAACAATCCTTTCTTTAGCTGTATAGTATGTGCTGGAGCTACATACAGTTTTGAATTCAGAGTTACTTTCTCCTACACCGGTTGCCAACCAAGGCTATAGAACCTAGACTGTCTTGCTATTTACCCATGACTAGAAGGAGGAGAAGAGAATTCATACCTTTCCCAAGGGTATTCGCACCTAAGTGAATGTAATAGATCCGAATGGAATTTGAACTCTGCTCTCTTATTCCTTAATCCGTGCTGCTATCCATTACTCCTCCCCTTAACGGATATAATTTACATTGAAATATTAACCATATCCTCCTAGCACCAGTTTAAACTGACGCCTTCTTTTTTTTTTCCATATATCTAAACCATGATTACATTCTATAATTTTGGATAGTCAAAATTTAACTAAAATGTGTTGGAAAATTTCCAAGTTTTCATTTGAAATCAAGAAAATATAAACTTTAAGCAAATGGTTACAAGATACGGAAAAAAGAAGGCGTTGATATAATCATATCTTTATGGTATCAATTTTAAAAAAAAACTGACACCTTTTTTTTTCCATATGTCTAAACTATAATTTTAGAAAATGAAAATTTTCAAGTTTTCATCTGAAATGAAGAAAAAATACAAACTTTAAGTGAAATGGTCAAAATATTTGGAAAAAAGAATATAACAGTTTCATACGTATCCTGGTGTCAGTTTAAACTGACATTTTCATTTTATTCCCCATATACCTAAAGTATAAAATATAAAATATAATTTTAGAAAATTATAATTTCACTGAAATACACTGGAAAATTTCGATTTTTTTCTCTGAGATCAAGAAAATACAAACTTTCAGCAAAATAATTAAATATACAGAAAAAAAAGGTGTCAGTTTAAACTGATGCCAGGTTACGGGTTACAGACACACAGGATTTAAATCCTGATGTCCGAAGTATTTAAATTTGAAATACGATTTTCATACAGACTATTGTCCTCATCTTTGTTGTTATTATTCCCTGATCACCTTCTGTCTAAATTTCTGGGATGAGGTTTTTATCCTTATTTACATGATTTGTAAACAGACTATTGTCCTCATCTTTGTTGTTGTTATGACAAGGTTATGGCCATTGTGCACTCTAACCTTCATCATGTATATATTGATCTAATTTCTGTCTAAATTTCTCGGGTGACAAATTTTTCTTATTTGCACAATTTACATATAGACCATAATCTTCATCTTTGCTGTTGTTGCCACATTTTTGAAATTCATTATTACTATTGGTCCATCAAAATGTATATATTCATCTAATTTCTGTATAACATTCCATGTATCCTTAATATACATATGAACATTTCAGAAAAAAATTTTAAATGTCAAATCTGATTCAGTCAAGGATTCAGAAAGAGTTGGATTTTCTCATGGTGATTATCGTTTTATATTTGGATGATTATCTAATTTTGATGTTTTGCCTCCATTCATCTTCCCAGAGAACCATTAACAACACAAGAGAAGTATTTCCAGCAGACACTTGTCTAATTTTAAACAAGACTCTGCACCATCCTACACAAATAGTAAACCCATCATGACTGTCAGACAAATTCTGCAACTCCTTTGATTATTACATGTGGGGTGCAATTGAGTGAGAGACTAACAAAACGCCTTGTAACACTAAAGATGAACTGAAAGCAAGGATTGTAGCAGCATTCACCAACTTAAACAAAGAGGCCATTCAGAAGAGTTGCAGGAGATTCCGAAGTTGTCTGGAGGGCATAGTTGAAGACAATGGCGATTTTATTGAATAAATTTACTCTTTAGTATTTCAAGATATTTTTTGTGTAAATTTAGTAAATATGTCTGTTAAAATGAGATGTCAGTGTTATTTTCATTCTTACATCATTTAGACGACAATTTATCCATCGCATCCTGGATATCTGTTAAAATGAGATGTCAGTGTTATTTTCATTTTTGCATCATTAAGACGACAATTTATCCATCGCATCCTGGATATCTGTTAAAATGAGATGTCAGTGTTATTTTCATTTTTGCATCATTAAGACGACAATTTATCCATCGCACTGGGTATATCTGTTAAAATGAGATGTCAAGTGTTATTTTCATTTTTAAATTATTAAAACAAATTTATCCATCGCATCCTGGATATCTGTTAAAATGAGATGTCATCATATTTTCATTCTTGCATTACTTTGACGACAATTTATCCATCGCACTAGGTATATCTGTTAAAATGAGATGTCATCATAACTAGATGTTTCATTTGTTTTTGAATTTTAATCGCGACAATTTATCCATCGAAAATGATCTGTTAAAATGAGATGAAAATGTTTTTTTTTACAAAATTATCGAACTTTTACCATTTTTTTAAACTAATATTAAAATAAGCCAAAAATTATCTGCATTTCAAAATAATCCATTTTTATATAAATATATATATATATATATTATATGTTTGTGTGTAAATATTTCTTCCTTTAAAATGTAACACACCCTGAATAAAATAAATGAATTTATTAAAAAATATTTAGGGAAAAAAATAAATTAAAATTCAACACTGAACAAATCTGTAAATATATACCGTCCCTTTTTTTTTTTTTTATTTTTTTTTTTTTTTTAAGATTATTTTGATTTGTAATCCTAATTTAATCATTTCTAATCATATATATTTCATTCTAGGGTCATCAGGGGATGAGTGTGTCAAACAAACTTGTTCAAGTGTTAATCTAGTGTAGGCCACTCAACCATTAAGTTTTAAGATGCAGGGTAATTTGGGGGGAATATGGTTGGGGAAAAAAATAAAAATTTTATGGTTGTAAACATTTTTATATATATATATATATGAATGAATATGAATGTAATATGATGAAAAGTGTCTATATATATATATATATATATATATATATATATATATATATATATAAAGGCTAAAAAAATGCATAATTCAAGCATTGATAATAAAAAGAAAAATTTCCTCTTAATAACATCAACTATGAACATAAAAGTCACAATGTGATGTATTTGGTCAATAAAAAAAAATTTACAATAACTTTAGATAATACATACATACAAATTTACACATTCAGTTAAAAATTTGAAATCATCCTTGATAATGGCTAAAAAAAAATTTCAAAAACACTCAAACATACAGAACATTTTGGACAATTTTTTTTGAATTTATGTCCAGAAAAAAAAAAAAAACATGAACACAAAAAAAAATAAATAAAAAAGCTTAAACTCAGTATCTTGTCAAGTTGTATTTAATGAAACTTTTATAAAAGAATGATTGCTGCCTAAATTTATAATTATATATAATATATATATATATATATATATATTTTATATATATATATATTTGATTTTGGATAGATAAGCAAGTTTTTTACCCTTTAAAAAGTCATATCACTTTTCAGATTTTCAGACAAACCCTTTATATATATATTTATTTATATTTATATACAAAAATCTTTTCATTATATATATATATATTGATATTATTTTTACCTAGGCCTAAGTCAAAAAAATAAACAGAATTTTCAAAAAAGCAGATTAATTTTGTTCATAATGGAAGACACTTCCAGATTGAATTGACCATTAGCAAATCAAAATTTTTTGTTTTTTGAGATGAAATAAGAACTACCTATATATATATATATATATTATATATATATATATATATATAAATAAATCAAAGATCAATTCTGTGGACAAGACAAATTATAAATAAAATGACAACTGGAAAAAAATCTTAATTTTGGCGGAATATTTCATCTTCCATTTTTTCAAATAAAAAAAATGAAATTGAATTATTTTTTGTTGTTATAGTTACATTAAAAATCCAAATTTAAAAAATAGATTTATTTGTCCAAGCCTTTTTTCTGATTAAAATAAATTTCCTTTATATGAATATAAATTTTTTTTTTCCAATTGTCATTTTATACCAATTTGTCTTGTTAAAGAATTGATCTGGGAATTTAACTAATTGTCGACATGGAAAAAAATCTCTTAGTATAAAGAAAATTTACAATAACCAGAAAAAATACTTTTGACAGAAGCGTCTCTTTTTTTCAGACCAAGATTTTTTTTGTTTATATAACAACAAATACGTTTTTTTTTCATTTTTGCCCTGAAAAGTTGGAATGAAAACATATCAGCAAAATCTAAATTTTTTTTCCAATTGTCATTTTATATATATATATATATATATATATATATATATATATATATATATTTTCCAAATCGATATATTATCCAAATCATGTAACAGAAAATTTGTCCATCCAATAAAATGTTTAATATCTAAAAAAAAAAACACTAAACTGAGTTTCTTTTTTACAGGTTTTCAGATAAGACATTTACCCATCTTGAAATTTTGTCATAAGAATCAACTAAAAAGAAAAGGTTAAAATTGTTTTGTGTCAGACCCACTGTCTTTCCCACTGAGCACTCCTGAGACAAAAACGGTGACTTTGGCTTTCAGTAATGGTATCAACATTCATACTGTGACTTCCATCTTCAAAGTCCATTCAAGAACCACCAAGAAAATGGTTGAATAAGTTTAAAAAAGAGGGGACAGTTGAGAGGAAAACTGGATCCGGAGATCACAACAGGAAGAGGGATCATCATTTCAACTTAGAGCTAAAGAGATCAATTAGAAAAGATCCAACTCAATCCATGTGATGTTTGTCACGTGATAGAGGAGTTTCAGCTATGAGAGTCTAAAGAGCAATGAAAAAAAGACTTGAAAATGAAATTGTACGTGAAAAAACTTGAAGGCACCTTGTTACTCCAGGACAGAAAGTTTAGAAGGTTAGAGAGGGCAAATCATCATCTTGAATGATCCTGGAAAATGATCCTGAATATATATATATATATATATATATATATATATATGAACTTTATTTCAATCCTTCATGAGCTTCTGATCCTTAGCTGTGATTAATTAATGATGAACATATTGTTTTCATTTATGACCGATTTCATCATGATTCTTCTGTTAAAATTAGAGAGTAATTATACATTCTTATTGCTTAGAGTCCAATAGTGTTATAAAAACCTCTGAGAATTCCAGTAAGATACCTTTAATCATTTCTAAGATACAACAGTTCAAAGCTTAATCTAACAATTAGACAATTTTTGTTGTTACACCTATAATTATATATATATATATATATATATATATATATAATACATAAAAGCAAAACTTATTTTAATCAATGTGTTTTTCATCCTCTGAATAATTTTAAATTATTTAAATTTAGGATAAAAAATATTTATTAAAAAATTAAGAATGTTTTTAAAAATTTTAAAAATATTGCTTTTGTATATAAATATTTTTTGAAAAAAAAACAAATTTCTTTTTACTAATTTAGTCCCTCAGAGGAAATAATTCTTTAATATCCCTAAAAATAAAAAATCTTTTTCTTTATTCATTTTATGTTTTTACAGATATACTCTGTCTGAAAATTTTTATATATATATATATATATATATATATATATTTATAAATATATTTTGGAAATTGGATAAATTGTTAAATATAAAAGACAATGAATGTCTATTATGTCTGATCATGATTGATCTAAACTTTGTATATTTGTTTTAATTTTGTGTGAAAAAATCTAAAGACAAAAATTGTCCATACATTTTGATATTGCTGTTTCCTTGATCTAAGCTTTTTCATCACATGAGCCATCTTCAAAACTGGTTATTTGGACATTTAAACAAAAGATATTCACCATCAAAGATGATATTTTCTTATATTGAATAATAGTCATCTTTAGCAGATGGCTCTCTAAAATTCATGTTTAAATTTGATGTGATGAGAGAAAATATTAAAACAGAACCATATATCTAATTGCAATGTAATGTGTTGTGACTAGTTTTAATAAATCGTAATTTTTAATTGATCCATTTTGCTTTGTTTTAATGTAGATGGCCTCCAATATCTTTATCTTTTTTACTATGTGTATGATTTGAAATATTATGTAAAAAGATATTTTTATTAATTCTGACCATGAGACTCATGTTTGAATTTGTCATTATCATGGTCAATTTGTCATGAAGGAAAAATCAAATATTAGACTGGAGGGTTGATCCCAGCAATAATTTTTGAAAGTGCTTGAAAACCAATACCACGAATTGACATTTAATATTGTGAAGTAAAATTGTGCTTGGGTGTCCTCATATATTATTTGCTAGCACAAAGTCAAAGTCATTAATTTCCAAAGAGAAAAACCTTGTTCAAATTGTTGATTATGACGATAACAAACTCTTTCCCAGAAACTGTAACTAAGGTCTGCTCAGAATTCATGCAGTAAAAAGACAGGTTGTCTGTGTGATTGTTGAATAAATACAAATGTGCCTTTTAGTTGCAAATAAACAATAGGGAAATTATAGCTGTCCTAGTAGATATAGATCCTTGAATTGGTACATTTTAAGCTGAAATGTGTGTGTGTAAATATAAAGGAAGGGCATCTAAGGCCGGTGTAATGGTTTAACATTGCTGGTTCAATAGAAATAATTTGAAAAAATTAATTTCCTTTCTGAATGAACCCCTTTTTTTTATTTTTGCCATATCTATATTTTAATGTTGGAAAATAAAAAATTTAATGTGCCATCTGGGCTCTTTCTGGTAGAATCTCATTAATTATGAAAATTAAATCACTGGGTTTTTCTTTTCCTAGCTAAAGGCAACTGGACGTGTAGCCACACTGAGGAGCTGTGATACAGTGAAACAGTCTGTCTGTGGATGATATAGTGTATAAATTAAACTTTTTTTTTTTAAGTTCATGTCTACTTATCATCTTTCAGTTTTCTCTTTAAATGGGCAGACAAATTTCACATTTTCTCTGTTTAAAAAATGACAGAAATTTTTTAAGAAAATAATATTGAAGAAATGTCCAACACTGGGAACAGCTGAAATTTTGACCTGAAGCTGTCCTTCAATGCATTTAAAAGGGGTGGGATCTTCTGCTCAGGGGCTGAGGGAAATTTTTGTTCCTTTTCCTGGGCGTTAAATGCACTAAAACCACCTAAAAAATTTCAATTGTTTCATATCTCATCCTAGTTGGGGGCAACTAAATTTAAGAATAAATACCATATGTATGTATGTATATCAATCAATATCTATCCTACTCATAATACTCTCTTACTTTCCTCATTCATACAACAATCTCAATCAGTAATCCTCTGCCTTGAGTGGCTCTTGATCTTTATATTGTGTGAACTAACAATAAAAAAAACCAAAAAACAAAGACAATCTAGAGTTTTATATGCTTTAAATGATTCTTCTGGATTTGCATATCTGTATAGACAGCCAAGAATTATTCATGATTCTAACACTTGCTATCCCATGATGCCTTAGTATATTAACACATTTATAGAGTGAATCAAAAGCCATCATTCTTCATCTCAGACATCATATTATGTCCTCAAGGCTGGGCAGGGATGGTGTGTGGGGGTGTTATGGTTTATAATTTCAGTCGGAATGGAACTTCTCAGTATCAGCTGGCAATGAGATCTATTAAATAAACACATTCTAACATGCAATGAGAATGACATCAGACTGCAGTTGACCAACCATTTTTCATGTGCAGCTTAGAGTCAAAGAATTTTTTTCACAAAAAAGTTGGTAATTTTTCCATTAGTATGGGATTGGTGGTGGGGAAGAGGGACTAAAGATGGCCGTTCATCATCAACATCTTCATTATCATAACTGCTGCCATTAACATTACAATTAGTGTCAGGTTTATTTTGCTGAATATCATCATCATATTTCTCACTGACTTTCAATATGCTTCTATCAGTAAGTTTTACATTCTTTCTTGACCACCGACAATCCCTTTCTTCCTGATTTTCAATGCATTCCTATAGCAAAATCATTTTATGTATACTTATGCATATAAAAGCTGTATTCTATCAGTTATGCTAACATTCATTTCTGACCACTGACAATCCCTAATTTTCAATGCATTTTTAAAGTAAAATCATTAGTAATGCATTTACATTGTACATATAATATCCCTATTCTATCAGTAATGCTTGCATTCATTCCCAACCACTGATAATACCTTTCTTCCTGATTTTCAATCCCTTTCTTTATGATTTTACAATATGCCTATTCTAGTAGCATTGTTCCACATTTAGTTTTCTTTTTACTACTCATCTTGTAGACCAATTAGCTAGTTTTTTAAGTGTTAATACTCTCTTGGTAATCACTCCTCTGGCCTTGTGTCATACTAAGTTAAGCTTAATAAATATATTTAAACTAATCCTTCATTATTGTTATCATTGTCATAATTAGTTGCATTTTTCATCACCTCATTAAGTTTTTCAACAATTATCATTTTCACTGTATGTGCTGTCAATAAAAATGCCCTCGGCTGTTCTGTTTTTAACATCTTCATCAGTTCATCATATCACCTCACTATTCAAGGAGTGGACAGTCCGAACCACAATTTTGTCAGATAGCCAATAACTTATGAGTTCATGAACAAAAATTATTAATTGAAGTGTAAAGACAGAAGCTGTCTTTTTTTTTATCTTTGGCAATCAATCACCTAAAGATTTTAATCTTCAAGTTTATTTCTACAATGAAGGATAATGGCTTGGAATTGTTAATCAGAGATCTGAGTTCCAGTTACAGTTGGGTTTGTTATACTCACTTACGCACAAATTATTATCCTCCCCATCAAAAAATCTTCAAGTTTATTTCTACAATGAGTGTTCAGTTACTTTGCAAAATTTCTCACCTGTTCTTCTTTGTCAGTTTCACCATACAGGTAATTGTCTATTAACATTTATCCAGGCACCTACTCAAAACAGGATATTACACAAAGCTAAGTTTAGCCCTTAAGTTATGAGAAAAATGTGTACATCAACAGGCTAAAAAATAAGAAAATTATTTTTTATGAAAGGGGTGTTTTTGTGCTTATATTTGATTGTGTAAAAGCTGTCCATATTGGCTTTTGTCTCAAGCACATTCTACTCATTCTTTAGCCATTTTCAAGGTGGCATATATTTTTCATGTTTGTATTCTATGTTGTCTTGTATAGGAATAGTATTTATTTCATGCACCTTGTCAAGCATCAACATTTCGACTGCTTTCAAAGCAAAAATACAAGTACAAAAATATAGTAATGACAAAAATTACCTGAACATTATTTGAAAATGGCTAACGAATTAGTGAAAAATGCCCAGAACAATAATCACTACAGGTACATCATGTCCAAACACCAGTTCCTGTTCGATCACCAAAGATAAGCAATGTTGAGTCTGGTCACTACCTAGATGGGTGACCAATTGGGTGCTGTAAGCTTGGATGTGCAGGTGGTGCAATGGATAATGGCTCAGAATTTTTAATTGGAGAGCCAAGTTCTAATTCCAGTTGTACAATGGTTGAAATGTTGTGAATATGGTAATAAAGATGAGGACAACAGTCCAAATTATGTAAATAGTGTAAATAGTTACAATACCTCATCTCAGAAATATAGACAGATCATGAAGAAGACCAGAGTGTACAATGGCCGAAATGTTGTGAATATGGTAATAAAGATGAGGACAACAGTCCAAATTATGTAAATTGTTACAGTACTTCATCTCAGAAATAGAGACAGATGGTTTCTCTCTTTGTCTATATTTCATACTCAATAACATTTTTAATTGTTCCAGAGTGGTTATCTCATTTATAGCATACTCGTATCACAGAGAGCAATTCAACTCAATCTAACAATGTGTCGATAAAATAAGTCTTGAAGTGAATGCATGTAAAACAAAGTTAAAAATATTTTTCTAATATTACCTTTTCTCAACAGACCCTTCAACTCCAGGAACAGAACTCAGAGTTATAACATCTCCAGTCCAGTGCTCTGCCAATCTCCTCACCAGATTCACAGTTCTGTTATTATAATCTACTTTGTTTTAACTGCTTCTCTGACTCATGAGTCATGCTAGTATGTTTCTGGATCTTGACTGACCCTTACCATCAGATGTAGTATTGATTGGTAGTGTTTCTATTCAGTTGAAGCTGTACTAAACATATCTCTGTTTTCCAAAATGGGGTGTGGCACTTGCTTGATTGCTTAGGAAGTGACAACCATTAAAGAATATATATATCAAATTCATGTAGAATACATTCTAATAAATTAGCATTCTTATAATATATAATTATAAATAATAACATAATCAGTAATGACTTTAGATAGACATTAATAATAACCAAAAAATTAATTATTCTATTCTATCACTGATGACTGTTTTATTTCCAGACCATTCGATTCTTCCTGATTTTCATTACACAACACAAATTGATTACAAAATCTTACATGGAAAAAATTTAAGGTTAAAAAATTCCAAAAGCTGATAGTCGATGTAATTTCATTTTCTTATTGCTAGAAATATTGAAGGATTTTTTTGTGCAGAAAATGCAAAAATGAATCCAGGAAGTGGTAGCATGGTCCAAATTTCAGCCACCAGTCAGAAAATCTGAAACTCAGATCATTTATAGTTGCTTAAAATGGACTTTCCCCTTTTGTATTTACTCTGTCATGTAATCATTAGAATGAACAAATCAATGGCAATGTATTTCTATAGTAAAATCATTTTCCAATACATTCCTATAGTAAAAATCATTTTCAATACATTCCTATAGTAAAAAAAATATTTTCCAATGCATTCCTATAAAAATCATTTTCCAATGCATTCCTATAGTAAAAAATTTTCATTTTTCCAATAAAATCATTTTCCAAACATTCCTATAGTAAAAATCATTTTCCAATGCATTCCTGTAAAATTTTCCAATACATTCCTGTAGTTCATTTAGTTCCTCATTTTTTCCAATACATTCCTAGTAAAATCATTTTCCAATGCATTCCTATAGTAAAATCATTTTCCAATGCATTCCTATAGTAAAAATCAATTTTTAATAAAACCTATAGTAAAAATTTTTCCAATACATTCCTATAGTAAAATTTTTTTCAATACATTCCTATAGTAAAATCATTTTCAGTTCCTTGTAATAAAATCATTTTCCAATACATTCCAAAATCATTTTCCAATACATTCCTGTAGTAAAATCATTTTCCAATGCATTCCTATAGTAAAATCATTTTCCAATGCATTCCTATAGTAAAATCATTTTCCAATGCATTCCTATAGTAAAATCATTTTCCAATACATTCCTATAGTAAAATCATTTTCCAATGCATTCCTATAGTAAAATCATTTTCAAGTGCATTCCTATAGTAAAATCATTTTCCAATGCATTCCTGTAGTAAAAAATCATTTTCCAATATATTTTCCAGTAAAATCATTTTCCAATGCATTCCTATAGTAAAATCATTTTCCAATGCATTCCTAAGTAAAATCATTTTCCAATACATTCCTATAGTAAAAATTTTTCCAATTTCCTGTAGTAAAAAAAATTTTCAATGCATTCCTATAGTAAAATCATTTTCCAATACATTCCTATAGTAAAATCATTTTTCCAATGCATTCCTTAGTAAAATCATTTTTCAATGCATTCCTATAGTAAAAATCATTTTTTTCCAAATCATTTTCCAATCCATTCCTATAGTAAAAATCATTTTCCAATGCATTCCTATAGTAAAATCATTTTCCAATGCATTCCTATAGTAAAATTTTCCAATGCATTCCTATAAATGCATTTTCTAATGCATTCCTATAAAAATCATTTTCATAATTTTTCCTATAGTAAAATCATTTTCCAATGCAATAGCATTTTTATAGTAAAAATCATTTTCCAATGCATTCCTATAGTAAAAATTTTTTGCATTCCTATAGTAAAATATAGTAAAATCATTTTCCAATGCATTCCTATAGTAAAAATCATTTTCCAATGCATTCATTTTTCTATAGTAAAATCATTTTCCAATACATTCCTATAGTAAAAATTTTCCAATTTATAGTAAAAATCATTTTCAATGCATTCCTATAGTAAAAATCATTTTTCAATGCATTTTCCTATAAATCATTTTTTCAATGCATTCCTATAGTCATTTTTTTTGCATTCCTATAGTAAAATTTTCAATACATTTAAAAATCATTTTCCAATGCATTCCTATAAAAATCATTTTCCAATGCATTCCTATAGTTTTTTTCAATGCATTCCTATATAAAAAATCATTTTTCAAATTCCTATAGTAAAAATCATTTTCCAATGCATTCCTATAGTAAAAATCATTTTCCAAATTTTCAATGCATTCCTATAATAAAAATTTTTTCAATTCCTATAGTAAAAATCATTTTCCAATGCATTCCTATAAAAAAATCATTTTCATTTAGTAAAATCATTTTCATTTTCCTATAGTAAAATCATTTTTTTAATGCATTCCTATAGTAAAATCATTTTCCAATGCATTCCTATAGTAAAATCATTTTCCAATGCATTCCTATAGTAAAATCATTTTCCAGTGCATTCCTATAGTAAAATCATTTTCCAATGCATTCCTATAGTAAAATCATTTTCCAATGCATTCCTATAGTAAAATCATTTTCCAATGCATTCCTATAGTAAAAATCCTTTTCCTATAGTAAAAATCATGCATTCCTATAGTAAAAATCATTTTCCAATGCATTCCTATAGTAAAAAATCATTTTCCAATGCATTCCTATAATAAAAAAATCATTTTCCAATGCATTCCTATAGTAAAAATCATTTTCCAATGCATTCCTATAGTAAAAATCATTTTCCAGTGCATTCCTATAGTAAAATCATTTTCCAATGCATTCCTATAGTAAAATCATTTTCCAATGCATTCCTATAGTAAAATCATTTTCCAATGCATTCCTATAGTAAAATCATTTTCCAATGCATTCCTATAGTAAAATCATTTTCCAATGCATTCCTATAGTAAAATCATTTTCCAATGCATTCCTATAGTAAAAATCATTTTCAAATGCATTCCTGTAAATAATTTTTTTTTCAATGCATTCCTATAGTAAAAATCATTTTTCAATGCATTCCTATAGTAAAATCATTTTCCAATGCATTCCTATAGTAAAAAATCATTTTCCAATGCATTCCTATAGTAAAAATCATTTTCCAATGCATTCCTATAGTAAAAATCATTTTCCAATGCATTCCTATAAAATAAAATCATTTTTAGTAAAAATTTTTTCAATATAGTAAAAATCATTTTCAATTATCAAATCATTTTCCAATGCATTCCTATAGTAAAAATCATTTTTCATACATTCCTGTAGTAAAAATCATTTTCCAATGCATTCCTATAGTAAAAATCATTTTTTTCCAATTCATAAAAAATCATATAATAAAAATCATTTTTCCAATGCATTCCTATAGTAAAAATCATTTCATTTCTATATTAAAAAATCATTTTCAAATTCCTATTCCTATAGTAAAAATCATTTTCAATGCATTTTATATAATAAATCATCCAATGCATTCCTATAGTAAAATCATTTTCCAATGCATTCCTATAGTAAAAATCATTTTCCAATGCATTCCTAAAATTTAAAATCATTTTCCAATGCATTCCTATAGTAAAAAATCATTTTCAATACATTCATTCCTATAGTAAAAATCATTTTCCAATGCATTCCTATAATAAAATCATTTTCAAATGCATTCCTATAGTAAAATCATTTTCCAATGCATTCCTATAGTAAAAATCATTTTCCAATGCATTCCTATATAAAAATCATTTTCCAATGCATTCCTATAGTAAAAAATCATTTTAAAAAATGCATTCTTCCTAGTAAAAAAATTTTCCAATGCATTCCTATAGTAAAAATCATTTTCCAATGCATTCCTATAAAAAATCATTTTCCAATGCATTCCTATAGTAAAATCATTTTCCAATGCATTCCTATAAAATCATTTTCCAATGTAAATGCATTCCTATAGTAAAATTTTTCCAATGCATTCCTATAAAAAAAATCATTTTCCAATGCATTCCAAAAAATCATTTTCCAATGCATTCTATAGTAAAAAAAATCATTTTCCAAATCATTTTCATTTCCTATAGTAAAAATCATTTTCAATGCATTCCTATAGTAAAATCATTTTCCAATGCATTCCTATAAAAAAAATTTCATTTTTTTTCAATGCATTCCTATAGTAAAAAATCATTTTCCAATGCATTCCTATAATAAAAATCATTTTCCAATGCATTCCTATAGTAAAAATCATTTTCCAATGCATTCTCTATAAAAAAATCATTTTCCAATACATTCCTATAGTAAAATCATTTTCCAATGCATTATAGTAAAAATCATTTTCCAATGCATTCCTATAGTAAAATCATTTTTTTGCATTCCTATAGTTCTCTAAAAAAAATCATTTTCAATGCATTTTATAGTAAAAATCTTTTCCAATACATTCCTATAGTAAAATCATTTTCCAATGCATTCCTATAAAAAATCATTTTTCCAATGCATTCCTATAATAAAATCATTTTCCAATGCATTCCTATAGTAAAAATCATTTTCCAATGCATTTTCCTTAGTAAAAATCATTTTCCAATGCATTCCTATAGTAAAAATCATTTTCCAATGCATTCCTATAGTAAAATCATTTTCCAATGCATTCCTATAGTAAAAAATCATTTTCCAATGCATTCCTATATAGTAAAAATCATTTTCCAATGCATTCCTATAGTAAAAATAAAATATATTTTTTCAATGCATTCCTATAAAAAAAATCAAAATAAATTCCTATAGTAAAATCATTTTCCAATGCATTCCTATAGTAAAATCATTTTTCCAATGCATTCCTATAGTAAAATCATTTTCCAATGCATTCCTATAGTAAAAATCATTTTTTAATGCATTCCTATAGTAAAAAATCATTTTCCAATGCATTCCTATAGTAAAAATCATTTTCCAATGCATTCCTAAGTAAAATCATTTTCCAAAAAACATTCCTATAGTAATCATTTTCCAATGCATTCCTATAGTAAAAATCATTTCATTTTCCAAATGCATTCCTATAGTAAAAATCATTTTTGCATTCCTATAGTAAAATCATTTTTCAAATTCATAAAAAAAATTTTTCCAATGCATTCCTATAAAAAATCATTTTCCAATGCATTCCTATATATAAAATCATTTTTCCAATTCCTGTGCATTCCTTTTAAAATCATTTTTTCAATGCATTCCTATAAAAATCATTTTATAATATTCCTATATTTCAATCATTTTATAAATATGTTCCAATATTTTATTTTTTGATGTTTTCCTATAGTAAAATCATTTTCCAATGCATTCCTAAGTAAAAATCATTTTTTTCATTCTTAGTAAAACATTTTCAATTTCCTATAGTAAATGTCATAGTAAAATCATTTTCCAATGCATTCCTATATAAAATCATTTTCCAATTATTCCTATATAAAAAATCATTTTCAATACATTCTGAATAAAATCATTTTCCAATGCATTCCTATAGTAAAATCATTTTCATTTTATAAAAATCATTTTTCATTATTAAAATATTTCCATGCATAATGCATTTTCCTTTTAGTTTGAATCATTTTCCAATGCATTCCTATAGTAAAATCATTTTCCAATTTCCTATTCCTATAAAATATTTTCCAATGCATTCCTATAGTAAAATCATTTTCCATTCCTATATAAAATCATTTTCCATGCATTCCTTAGTAAAATTTTCCATAAATAATAAAATCATTTTCCAATGCTTCCTATAAAAAATCATTTTCCAATGCATTCCTATATATTCATTTTCCAATGTTTTCCTATAGTAAAATCATTTTCCAATGCATTCCTATAGTAAAATCATTTTCAATGCATTCTTTCTTTTCAGATTTCCTGTTCATTTTCCAATTTTCCTATAGTTTTTTATTCAACCATTGATTTTTCAATGCATTCCTATATTATATTTTCATTTTTTTTTAAAATCATTTTGCTTTTTATATTTTTTAAAATCGGTTTTCCATGGTCTTCCTATAGTAAAATCATTTTCAATGCATTCCTATAGTAAAATCATTTTTATATAAAATCATTTTTCCAAAATATTCCTATAGTAAAATCTTTCCAATATTTCTATATTAAAATTGTTTTTCCAATAATTTTTTAAAAAATTTTTTCTACATTCCTGTAGTAAAATCATTTTCCAATTCCATTCATAAAACCATTTTTTATATGAAAACTAGTAAAATTTTTTATATATATTCCTATATTAAAATCATTTTCTCAATATTCCATATAATTTTCAAAGAAGTATATTTTGGAAAATTCCTATAGGAAATCATTTTCCATGCATTCCTATAGTAAAATTAAATTAATATAGTAAAATCATTTTAAAATTCCTATATATTATATATATATAATTTATAAATATATATATAAAATCATTTCCAATAATTTGCCTATATAAAAAATAATTTTTCAATGGTTTTCTAATTTTTTTAAATATTCCTATTTTTTTTTTGGAGGTTCATAATATTTAATCATTTTAAAATTCCTATAGTAAAATTCCAATAATTTCCTATAAAAATCATTTATACAAAATATCCAATATATATATAAATCATTTTCCAATGCATATATATAATAAAATCATTTTTAATGTATTGATATATAAAATCATTTTCCAATTTGAATAGTATAAATCATTTTTCAAATATATATAAAAAATTTTTTACATTCCTAATTAAAAATTTCCAATAAATTCCTATATAAAAAATTTTTCCAATGCATTCCAAATAAAATTGTTTTCCAATTTTATATAATATATATATTTAATGGACCAATCATTTAATATAAAAAATCATTTTCAAAAATAGCTTCATTAAAATCATTTTTGGAAATTTTTCTTTCCAATGCATTCAAAAATGCATTTTCCAAATTTTTAGAAAATATATTTGCTTCTACATTTATCATGCTTCATTTTAATTTGAATACATTTGTTTATATTCTCATATATATATATTTCAATGTCTTATAGGTCTAATCATTACACCATAATAGTAAAATAAATGAATACTTTGGTTTCTAAATAAATTTCTGCATTTTCCATTTTTCATTTATTCCTGTTGTAAAATTTTTTGCATTTCTATAGTAAAATATTTTCCAATGTTTCATTCAACACGTTGCATTAATACAGGAAATTTTTCAATCTATATAAATTTTTTTTTTAGCTAAAAAATCATTTGCATTTTTAACCAAAATTCCTTTTCTTAAAAATCCTTTCATTCCTATAGTAAAATCATTTTCAAAATATTCCTGTAAAAAATTTTCCAAATTCCTATGGTTAAATCATTTCATTTTTCAAGTTTTCAATAATTCCTATTTAAATTTTTTTAAACATAGTAAAAATCATTTTCAAATGCATTTCTTAGTAAAAATTTTTTAAATGCATTCCTATTTTGAATCATTTTCCAAAAATCATTTAAAATTTTTCAATACAAATAACAAAGTAAATTTTAGTAAATCATTTTCAATGATTTTTATTTTTTCCAATTTCCTATAGAAAATTTTTCAAAAATACAATTCCATTTTCAATGAAACATAGTTCATTTTTCCAATGCATTTCTATAAAAAATTTTTTCCATGCATTTCTATAAAAAAAATTTTCCATTTCTATAAAAAAATCATTTTCCAATGTAGAACTCAAAATATCATTTCCAATGCATTCCAAGAAAAATCAAGGATATTTCAAATGTCTTTAAAAATTATGGCTTTCCTACAGTAATGGTTTTTTCCCATTTTCCAACACACTTTAACAAAATCTGAATAAAGTCCAAAATTTGTTCTGTTATAAAGTAATAATTTTCAAATTTTTTCCTAATTGATGTTTTCTTCAAATTCAAAAAATCATTTCCAATAAGTAGAGTTCGATTTCCAATATTCCTCTATCTTATAAAATGATTTTCCAATATTCCTATAAAAAAATCATTTTAAAAAGTCAAAAATTAAGTAAAAAATTAGTTTCAAAGTAAATTTCTATAGTAAAAAAAATGTCTGTCTTACATAGTAAAATCATTTTTATATATTCCAACCTTGGTTCTATTTAAAATCTTTCATTCAAAGTAAAAAATTCAAATGTTCATCTTCAATACATTCCTATAGTAAAATCATTTTTTTTTCCTTTATATGTAAACATTTTCCAATCATTCCTTAGTATATTAAAATTAAGCATGCTCCATATGTACTTGTGTTCCATTTCCTTTGACCAACAGTGAATTTTAGTTTGCCCTAAATTTCAATATTTTTTCCATTCTTTGGGCATCTTTTAACATAATTTCATTTTTTTAGAATTAAAAATTCTGCTCACCATGCTTCCAACTTTAACCACATTTGCATAACTAATATACCTCCATGTATATCATTGCACATGGCTTTACTTATTTCTTTTCTCAGAATTTAAAAAAATCTCATGTTTTTCTTTACAATATCTCCATTACATATAATTCCTTTTTCTATTGTTAATTTGTGTTTTGACTCATTAGAAGGCCTCCTATGTATTTCTCTTTATTCTATCCATAATTCTATTCAACACTGGATCCTTACTGGTACCCAAACTTAGCCAATTTAAGGTCAATAAGTCTGTTACTATTTAGTGCAAAATCCTATCCTCACAATTTTCACTTCCTTCAACATTGTTACTCTCAAACTTTAACCAAGATAATGCATCCACATGCGGAATAGTAATTTCTTTAATATATATGATGTCAAAATCAAATGCCATAAGCTTAATTGCCCATCTTTTGTTTAAAAAATATGACATTCTACTCAAATATAGGTATCCACTAAAAAATAACATTTGAGGAATAATAATATTTATTTCAGATTAAAAATAAAATCCATAATTCCTTATATATATATATATATATATATATATATATATATATATATATATATATATATATATATATATATATATATATGCCGAATATACATATACATGGAATTTATTTAAAAAAAATGGAAATAGATCAAAACACACAGGAATTAAAAGATAAGAATACAGATATCTTTCCTCACCCTTTCTCGGACCAATCTTGATTGTTTTATTACCCTTTGCACAACACACCTGCTAGTTCAAGGAAGATGTTTGAGTTACTAACACACAAAAAGGGCAATGTCTAATATCGAGAATATTTAACATCAAAAAAAATAAAATTCTCAAATTTTTTAATAATATGTGGAAATATTAATTCTTTGCCGGATGAAGGTCATGAGACCAGAAACACATGTACCAAAATTATGGAAAAAAAAATACATAATATATATTGAAAAAAAAAAATCCACAGTACAACCAAAAACATTTGTAGTTTCTCTCTTCTTTTTAATATACACACTTTTCTCTTGTTGGAACTACTATAACCTCTTCCCTATTTATTATATATATATATATATATATATATATATATATATATAAATATATATAATATATATATATAAGATAATATATATGTATATAGAGGATAATATATATATATAAAATAATTATATATATATATAATATATATATATATAATATATGTATATAGAGGATATATATATATATAAAAAATAATATATATATATATAATAATATGTATATATAAGATAATAATATATATATATATTATTTATATATATATATATATATATATATATATATATATATATATATATATATATATAATAATAATATATATTCAGGTCGATAAATGTTGTTTAATAATGTTTATTATAAACAGAGCATTTACTTAAATATTTGTATCTATAAAAAGAATGTATAAACATAAAAATGTCTTAAAATAATTGTCGGACTTTGTTCATTTCAAAATGTGTGACGTCATTTGTTTACATTTGATATGCCATGAGCAGATATGAATGTACGTGAGAGATTCATAGAAGACTGAAGTTCAAATACAGTAAATTCGACATTGCTAACCGAACGCTACTCTGTAGCCAAATCAGTTAAGGCACGTCAAGCTAAATGTTGGTTCCGTATAGGATACAGTTTTGAATCCTGTCGGAGGACGAATATTTTCTGTGGAAATTTCTTGGACATTCAGGCTGGTAAATGTTGTTTAATACTGTTTATTATAAACAGAGCATTTACTTAAATATTTGTATCTATAAAAAGAATGTATAAACATAAAAATGTCTTTATATATATATATATTAAGGTTTCATATGTGCCAATATTTTATGTGGCAGCACAATCACCAGGTGATCATGAGAGACAGGTTGTATGAAAATGGTAAATAATTAGCTTAATATCTATTTATCTATGCCTAAAAACATTACAAGCATAAGTGATACTAAAAGTTTCATGGTGATAAACCGATTATCTGACACTTCAAAGTTGGCCAGAATCAATCAAACCGAAATTAACTTTTGTAACAAAAATATGTGTAAGCAATCATGGCTCTCTACAGCTTCCTTAAATATCTGTAAACTGTACATTGTCATGATTGTTCTTGAGAAATATAGTTAAGTGTTTTCCTGTACTCTTATCTCATTTATAATTGTGATTTTTCTTTCTCCTAGACTGCTTGCCAACCAAGGCTAGAGAACCCAGCCTGCCCTGCTATTTAAGATATAGTTCAGAGAAGAAGAGATAGCTTGATCCCTTTCTCATCATGAAGTGAATACAAACTGTCTCAGTCAGAATTTGAACTTGGCTCAATGATTCCATTTTGCACACTGTTAACTATTCAGGCTTCTTTTCTTCCTTATGTTCACTTTACACTAATACCTTTAAGAAATCCGTCCTGGGTATGACAATAAACTTTTTTATCCGTTATCCTGGGTTTTTTTCAAACTAAATCCAGCAATTGTGCCTCTGATCAGGAGGTTTTGAGGAGCGTCGAACTACCTTTAATTGCTGGTGTTCCCAGGCCCACCCTGACCTGGGGTGGTAGAACCTAAGGGTCCCAGTTATGGTCAAATAGTTAACCCCTAAACTGGAACAAAAATTCTATGAAAAAAAAATAGGTTTTAATACCAGAAATACTTTGTAAAAAATATTATTACTAGCAATACATTTTGAAGAAAAAAAATTGTTGTACAATTATATTTTTTTTAAAGAAAAATATGACAGACCAACAATAAAAAAATTTTTTGGCATTAAATAAAGATTACATTTGATATGCCATAAAACAAAACAAACCAAACCTTTAAGAAAGGCATGAATCCATTTCTCCCTGCACTCATAATAAGCAGAAGTAAGCCAAGTTCAAATTCCCAAAAATTGTTTTTATTTATGTTTTTTTTATTAATGTTTCCCTAATAAAATGCCTGAGAGCCACTCAAGATAGAGGCTTCCCAAATGATGATGTATGAGCATAAGAAGAACAGTTTATGTATTGGGGGATAACAGTTAACCCTAGACTTGAAGAGGTTAAGATACTCTTTGGAATCAGTTCTGGAAAGTAGCAGTTCTTGAGAACTAAGCGGAACTTCGTCCTTACTAATGGTATACAAAGAGAATGAGGATGTTTTGTCCCAATGTATGTGGTATGATGGGCCTTAACTGTGAATGACTGGCCTGGTAGGACCAAGAAATGTAGTTTGTCAAAACATATGTCATGGAAATAGAGTAGGAAGAGGCTTGCAACATTTTGTTTGTGGGAAAGGAGTGGTGGGATGGAAAATAATTCATCACTCACATGGCTTCATAGACCAGTGCTACTCAAAGTGAGGTATGTATACCAGTGCTGGTACATGAACTATTGTTTGGCTGGTACACAGTGTTTCCAGGAAACAAAGAACCATCAATCACAATCCACACCACAGGAGACTGCTGTGATAGCTCAATTTTTTTTTTTAAACTTTTATTTTAGTTTTATATTTATTTATGGTTACATTTTCAATTACTCATACTAAGTCATTGCAATACAACTAACAGTGAAACAGTGAACTGGAAATTATTTGATATAAAGAGATGAGGCACGGTGGAGTAATGGATAAAAAATCAGATTGAGAAATCAAAGATCCGAGTTTTTCAGTCAGATCCATTACATTCATCAATATATAATATTTCTTCTCCCCTCGGCTTGGATTAATAGCAGTACAGACTGAAAAAAATATAGCTTTGGATGGCAACTGGTCTAATTTTAAAGGAATGGGAGCCTACTGCATAAAAAAATATGCTTTGTCAGTCATGTATTGAAAGATACATGATAGCCTGAAAATATGTATCAAATGAAAAAGAATTTAAAACTTTCCAGTCAAATCCATTACATTCAAATACATGCTAATACCTTTGGAAAATGTTGTTTTCCTCTTCTTTTCCCCCCATTTATGTTTAAATAGCAGGAAAATTCAGATCGAGTTCTAAAGCCTTGGAATGCAACTCATTTACCACAGAAAAAAATGGCAATGTGAAGGACAGGAAAAATTTGGCCTCGTCAGTCATGTATTTTAGATACATATTGCCTATTTAAATGTATCACGTATGGCACATAACTGACTGAGTAGTGCATGACTCTGTGGGAACTGAACTTAGGAATAATAGAAGGCTATTTTCATGGACATATATTTCCAATTTGGCCTTTAAAAAATTCACCTGACTATGGAAAAAAAGGAATAGTCACATGGATTTTTGGCCAAAATTTTTTAAAATTAGCATTTAATTGTTTAGGTTCATAATCTAGATTCCTAGCAGATTTTCAAACTTCACTGTAAGTCCATAACAACATAGCTGCATGTGTGGCTAGTGGGGAGGGTCAGAAGAAGTACCACCTTGTGTTGCCAGATATTATGATGTTTCTTGGCCACCAGTCATGCCATATCCACCCAAAAATAAATTGTTTTATGGGAGGACAATACAGCATTTTCGGTGCATACTACACCATTATAGTTTCCTGAATTCCTTTTGGATTGGAAAAAAAAAATATGAACAGATAAATTTAGAACCACTGGTGTAGATTTTGTTGAACTCTATCAAGACAGGTGGCAATACTCCATTTTGGTTTGATCTAGCTCTTATAAAGAAAGAGTGAGTTCATCTTTGAAATCAATAGAAACTTAAATTATTATCATTATTGTCTGACTTCTGAAGCCAGGAATTCCTGTTGGTCTGCAGCCTTTTATCTTTAACAAAGAATATGCCAGAAAGTCCCACAAAAGACAACAAGTCAATGACTGAGTGTTGGGCGGAAGGATGACTAATAAACGTGAATAAATTAACTCATTTGACATTCTTTATAATTTGGAGTGAATTTAATTTTTGTTTTTATAAAATGAGAATTTTTGTTTTCTTTTTGTAATATTACGATGGTACATTAAACATAAATTCTTTTATCTCTATGATTGGCCCAAATATCCACTCACAGACTACAAAATCCCACATACTGAAGTACTGATGAAAGTAATTGGGTCAAGAATAACAATATACAAAAAAAAAATATAAAATTTATTTAACACACACACACACAATTTGTCAGGTCTGCATTATAGCAGAGACAAGAAAAGAGAATTAGTAACAGAATATCACTACAATAACCAACATTCTGTTGTTCAATCAGAATCTGCGAAATAGCTATTCTATTATTCAGCCATAATTAGCAGAAAAACTGTTCCAATTTTCAGTCTAGATTAACAGAAAAGTTATTCCAGTATCTAGACTTGATTAAATGAAAAATTTTCACTATTTGGTCTTGATTATTTCGATAAATATCCTAATATTTTCTTTTGTAAATGATGAAATTCACCACAAGGAAACTGTTTCCATTTTGTTTTACAATTTCCAAATACTGTTCTTGATATATAACAATATATACTATCTCATATATATATATATATATATATATATATATATATATATATATATATATATATATTAGATTATTTATTGTATATGGAATAAATTCCAATAACCAACAAATACTATTCTTAAAGAGTGCTCAATACAGAGTAGAGCAAATATAATTATTTATTTTTAAAATTCTAACATAAATATGTTATTTTTATGATATAACCATTATGTTATAATTTTTGATATATTTTCTTTATTTAATATATATATATATATATATATTTATATATATATATAATATTATAAATATTACAAATTTCAAAACATGTAAATTAAACATGATTTTTTAAATTGCATATTTGTTTGACATCTAAAGATGTCTCATCAAATATGTTAATGATATGCATTTTTTTGAATTGGTTATATTTTGCTTGAAATTTTGATTTATAATTTTATTAAAATAAAATCTTGTATTGAACCCCTTTTTAAATTATTTGTGAATTTATATTATTTTCGTTCTTTTACATATATATATATATATATATATATATATAAATATATATTGTGTGAAATGTTCCAATGCATTTAACCCAAATGAAAATTTTCACCTATGAATTTTAATTTTAAAATTTGCAGGATTTTTCAAACTGTTTATTGTATCAGTTTATAGTAGGATACTGGTTAGTTGGGGAAAGAAAGAGAGAAAGGGCATTAGAGGAGACATAGTGGGAGATATGGCAGAAGAAGCCACTGTTATGGAAATTATATTATGGATGTAGGAAAGCCTGGGTAAGGGGAGGGAAGGGTGAAACCGATGAGCTGACCTACATCCTACATGGCCAAAGCTTGATCCAACGATAATCTATGGAAATTTAGTCTGTTCAATGAAAATAAACATTGAGCGGTCTTTTTTGAATCAGTTTTAACAGGATTAAAATTCTATGTTGTATTTATATACTATATATATATATATATAATATATATATATATATATATACAGTAGCGTCCAAAACTAAGGGACAAAATTTTAAAACCTAATATTTGTTAGAAATAACAACTGTGAAAAGCTGAAATTTTGACAACTGGTAGTCGTTATCATCCATAATAACATACTAAAATTTGAATCATTTGCAAAGGATAGAAAAAAATTATAACAATTATTTATTTATTTTCAAAATATGATCGTCCAAAAGTAAGGGACAAAATTGAGAAAAAACATGTAAACAGTATGCTAAAAAAATAAAAATACATGTATAATCAATATTTAGTAAATTTGCCCTTGTTGCATGACAGCTGCACCTTCAACTAAAAGAACGAAAAGTTCTTGATTATCCTCGATACTAATTTTAGACCATTCTTCTTGAAGGAAAACCACACCAATAGAGAGTTTTCAGGGAAAGTCCAAACGTTCCAAGAGTGGTCTTCCAAAGATTTTCTATTGTTTAATCCTACAATGATACTGGCCAAATCCATAATTTTTTAAAACTTGCAGACCCAAGGTAAAACTTACCACAAGAGAAGATCGAATAATGCATTATCTTGCATTAAAGGACTGTTTTATCTTGCCTGAATTTGTAAAATTGGCACAATATGATCTTGAACAATGTTTTGTCAAGACAGACTGTTTGTAGACGTAACAAGAAAAAAGGGTTGTACCTTGGCTAGGGAACATTCCAAACCATGACGTTAGTTCGAAGAATAAACTTGAAGAGATTTCTTAGTTGCAAACAGGTATGTAATTTGGACATACGTCTCTTTAAATTGTTTTTCAGTGATCAAAGCCAAATAAATTTGGAAATTGGAAAAATCACTGAAAAACTTTTGCCCAATTTTCGTATTGGTGAAAGATAAAGTGTCCAAAAAACATACCTGTTTGGGGGCTCTAATCTCTTCATGGTATTTTCGAAATGTTTTCTTCCCAAGGTTCGATTAAACAGCTCTTGTCTTGCAGTCGTTACAAACAGTCTGTGTTGAATATCTATAAAAACATTGTTCAATTCATCATTTTAATTTCATACAAGACTTAAAACAGTCCTTTCACATAGGGCTTATTCCTTTATTGCAAGATTTTGCCCCATGTTTTAAAGCAAAACTATTTTGCCAGTATCATTGTAGGATTTAACATTTGCCTAATTATGGATTGGAACGTTTCAAAGTCCTGAAAAAATCTAATAGTGTGCTTTTTGGAAGACCTTAGGAGTGAAAGTTATGGAAAGAAATCCCACTAACACGGAGGATTTGTGGGTGAAGCTTCAAGAAGAATGGTCTAAAATTAATATCGAGGATTGTCAAGAACTGATTTGTTCTTGTAGTTGAAGATGTGCAGCTGTCATTGAGAGCAAGGGCTCATTTACTAAATATTGATTGTACATGTATTTTTATTGTTTTTTTTTGCTGTTTACATTGTTTTTCTCAATTTTGTCCCTTACTTTTGGACGATCATATTTTGAAAATAAATAAATAATTGTTATAATTCTTTTTCTATCCTTTGCAAATGATTCAAATTTTAGTATGTTATTATGGATGATAACGACTACCAGTTGTCAAAATTTCAGCTTTTCACAGTTGTTATTTCTAACAAATATTGGGTTTTAAAATTTTGTCCCTTAGTTTTGGACGCTACTGTATATATATATATATATATATATATATATATATTTTGTCCACTTTGGGGGAGTGACAATATTAACCTCTTCAAGGTTCAGTTGCCCATTATTTCATACTACCTCCTCTTACATTGATAACTTACAGTTCTTCTTTGAGTGGCTTTCAAGTCTTTTATTAGGTGAATTTTAGATAAAAACAAATTTCAAATACCATAGTCTGGTCCTAGACAGAGAGCTAGGAAGCATATCTTTGACCCTAACCAGGCAGTACAGATACTACGCTCTGACCTTATGCAAAACAATAAGAAGTTGACACTTTGCTTCTAAGCAGGGTGCACAGATAACATGTTCCTTAGCAGAAGTGCCAAAGCACATATAAAAAAGGCCTGTCATTTTTTATGGGTACTATGCTAGTATAAAATGAGTCGTTACTGTCAAGAACATTTTTATTTTATGATGTCAGTGGGCATAGATTTTAAGAATCAATGTGCACATGTGAGAGTGATGCTTTTTTGAAAATAAGTCCTTGCTAACTTCAGAGAAATGGTGAGTATTATCTTTGCATTGCCCCAGTTTTCCAAATCAAACATTTTAGAAAGGGGGCGTTTATTCTTGGAAAATGGAAAGGTGGGGTCAGAATTTAAAGCAAAAAAAAAAAGAAGGCTGCGGTGGCATCATGATTTAAAACCTATCAACACTATAATTTAGATATCAGAATTGATGCCAGAAAAATATCAGATAGAGTCAAAAAAATAATTTACCACACCCAACATTAAACGTTTATCTTTTGGTCAGTGTGGGGATATCCATTAAGAACAAAATTTATTTATATTATAGATTAATTCTGTTTTTAAAATTGTTTTTATTGTTCAGTTGCTATTATTTGCTGTTTATTATAAGCTGTGCTTTTATGAATAGGATTTATTTAAACAAATAAACCAATGTTGTGATATATTCCAATAATTTGTCTATATTTCTGAGATGAGGTATTATTGTTATTTATATTATTTACATTATTCAGACTGTTATCCTTATCTTCATTGCCATATTCACAACGTTTCGGCTGTTGTACACTCAGGCCTTCTTCAGGATCTGTTCATCTTTCCGAAATGAGGTATTATGATTATTTACATTATTCAGACTGTTATCCTGATCTTCATTGCCATATTCACAATGTTTTGGCTGTTGTACGCTCTGGCCTTCTTCAGGTGATTGGAATTTCAAACTGAACACCTGGGCTGTGTCCTCAAGGACACATGGTCCAGTGGATAAGGACATTGGTTAGACCCAGTGACTAGACTCAAAGAGTTGTGAGTTTAGTACAAGGTGACAGCAGAGGTGAACCAAAAAACTTGGAGAGTTGAGTTAAAGAGAAATAATTGAGACATCTGGAAGAGGCATGGCACGTGGAACTTGAACAATCTACCCCAGTGGACAAAATAAAGGGTCTTGTTCGAAATTCCAATCACCTGAAGAAGACTGGAGCATACAATGGCTGAAACGTTGTGCATATGGCAATGAAGATGAGGATAACAGTCCGAATAATGTAAACGATGTAAATATTCAAATGATTGTATATATAGTCATGGTTTATGTGAAAAAGAATAGATAGGAAAATATGTTAAAAAAATGTATTGCAAATCAATATTATTGGTCCTGATCTGGCATCTCAGTTTAGGTCACTTTCCCAACTTTATAAAGTTGCTTCCCTGTGTCTTTTCCATAAATACTTCCATGGTAATTATTCGGATGATCTCTTTGCTATGGTACCTCGACTTTATGAATTTAATCACAGTACTAGATTGGCAAGAAGATCTCACCAATTTACAGTTGAATTAGCTAGATGTATTAGGTTGGTGCAAAAATAATGACGTAATAATGTCGTTTTTTGACATATTTTTTAAGGTCAAAAAACGACATTATTACATCATTATTTTTGCACCAACCTAATAATTATAAATTCTCTCCTAACTGTTTCTTTTCTCACACTTGTGAAACTCTCTTCTAGTTCCATGTTTCCAGTTAAATTTCATCTTCAAAAATTTAAATGCAATGTCAATCATTATCTACTGTCTTCTTCATTACTATTCTATTGTTCTCACACTTTAGTAATGTTTTTGCTTTCTAATTCTCTCAGACCCACACTTGTGTCTTAGTGGTTTTACTACCTTGTTTGGGGTAAATCCGATTAAAAAAAATGACTTTACTATTAAAATGTATTGTAAATTACTTTTCTATGAAAATGTGTTACAAATGATTTTACTATGAAAATGCATTTTAAATGACTTTATTATGAAAATGTGTTACAAATGATTTTACTATGAAAATGCATTTTAAATGACTTTATTATGAAAATGCATTAGAAATGATTTTACTATGAAAATGCATTGAAATTATATTTACTATGATTTATTACTTAGAAATTATTTTTATATGAAAATGCATTATAATTTTTTATGAAAATAATTATAATCCTTTTGTTGCCTGATGGTTTCATAGTCTAATGATCACTTGTGTTAAACAAGTGATCACCATGTTGTGTTAATTTTTAAGTCTGAACTGTTTATATCTACATTCTGTTTCTGATTAAGCAAGTGGTAGACATTCTTTACGCTGGAAAAAAAAAAAAGGGATATTTACTCAAACACACATATCCTGAAAATATTGAGTTTATATACACACACACCTACATAATTACTTTGCAATGTAATACTTAAGCACTCACACTAGAAACTTCATTTTTTTCTTGCCATTTTTGTTGTATTCTTACTTCCCTCTCTACCCCCACATTATACAACCTTTCTTGATAGCTGTGGGGTGGCTACATGCATAAAGATTAAAGTATTCCACATTTCAGTCACCTTTTCCCTTGAATCTGTGAAAGTTTGAAAATGTTTTTAATTCTGAAGGCATCCATCAAGTGGCATATTTATAGAAATTATAATTATTTCCAAATCAATGAATAATGGGAGACTACTCTGTAATTAGCCAAACTCCAACTACATTTCAAATATAAAGTTTGCTTTACTTGTATTTCTACTGAACCCTAATCAGCAAGAGTCTAACATTAAAAGATTTTTTTAACAAACATGTTTACTATCTAGAAAAAAATGATTTTAAGGAATGAAATCTACAAAAGGAAAAGAAAAAGTAACTTGTGAAATAATTATATGTTTAGTTATAAAATCTACAGGTGTGTGTTGTGTAGAGATTATCAGCACAAAAATGGGATTGTTGCATTCACTTTCATGCAAATACACATGGATCGGTATGAAATCCATTTTTTTTTCACATTAGCTATGGGCCAAAAGTAGTCAAGCTTCCTTCTTTAGCTTTGGTTGGCAACCAGTCTAGTAGAAAAACATCTCTATATTCAAAACCAGGCAATTTTGAACCTTCATACCAGCAAAAAAACAGAGTGTCAAATGAACGGTTTTTCCATTGACACCACTATTAATTTAACTACCTTCACTCCTCAACAATTTTTATTGCTTTAAAAAGTGATGATTAGAATTGTAATAAAACCTAAATATATGAGGAATGTGAATTTATACAATTTTTGTTCTTGAGAATTTAAAATAAAATTATTAAACACTGTTTATTAAATTGTTTATTTACAATAATAATTTTATATTTACAACTTTCTAAAACTTAATACAATTGTATTAAAACTAATGCAATATTTATCATTTACCAATTTATAAAGAAATAAGAAAATTTTTTATTTGTGAATTTATAAACATTTACTAAAGTATTCGAATATGTGAACCAATTATAAGGAAATCCTTATTATTTATGATTTTATAAAGTTTAAATCGATTAATAGTTAGCCGATGATTTACAAACCATTTGGATAAACAATCTTCATTAATGATCTCTCCAATGTCATCAGTACCCATCTAAGTATTTATGCAGATATAACATTAGCAGTTACTCCTATTTAAAAAAAAAAATGAGATTGTCCCATTTATTTCAAATTCTATCCGAGGCTGTTGCATTCACTTTCATGCAAATACACATGGATCGGTATGAAATCCATTTTTTTTTACATTAGCTATGGTCTAAAAGTAGTCAAACTTCATTCTCTAGCTTTGGTTGGCAGTCTAGGAGAAAAACAACTCTATATTCAAAACCAGGCAATCTTGGACCTTCATGCCAGCAAAAAAAAAAGGTGTGTCAAAAGTACAGTTTTTCCCTTGACACCACTATTATTTTAACTACAATCACTCCTCAGCAAGGTTTATTGTTTTAAAAAGCGATAATTAGAATTGTAATAAAACCCAAACATATGATGAAAGTGAATTTAAGCATTTTTTTTTTGTTGTTGTTCTTGAGAATTTACAATAAAATTATTAAACACTATTTATTAGATTGTTTATTTACAAGAATAATTTTATATTTACAACATTCTAAAACTTAATACAATTGTATTAAAAACAATGCATTATTTATCATTTATCCATTTATAAAGAAATAAATGTGAAAACAATTTTTTATTTATAAACATTTTCTAAATTATTAAAATATATGAACCAACTATCAGGAAATTCTTATTATTTAATAAAATTTAAATCGATTGGCAGAAGCTGATGATTTACAAACCATTTGGATAAACAATCTTCATCAATGATCTCCCCAATGTCATCAGTACCCATCTAAGTATTTATGCAGATATAACATTACTTTTTCTGCCTATTTCAACAGCAAATCCATCAGATCTGACAAAGTAAACCTGACAGCTGCTCTTGAAAAAGATCTCCAATCAGTGGTTACCTGGTGCAGGAAACGGTTTGTAAATTTGAATGCCTCCAAAACAAAACTGCTTTCATTTAACCACAATAGGAACCTTTTTTTGCCTACTATCAATATCACTGACATTAAACTCCAGGAGAGCAACACACTACACCTTCTTGGTCTCATGTTTTCCACTGAAATGAAGTGGAGCAACTACATTGAATCAATAGCTGCATCCACTGCAAGGAAAGTTGGATCTCTGTGTCATTCCTGAAAATTTTTCTACTCAGAATTCATCTTGCACATTTACAAATGTACCATTCGTCCATGCATTCAATACTGTTGCCATATCTGGTCTGGTGCTCCTGCTGTACATCTCAAGATTCTTGACAAAATCCAAAGAAAGATCTGCAATATAATCGATCATGACCAGCCATCTTGACTTAGTCACTTTTTTATGAATGTGATGTGGTTTCCCTCTGTCTTTTCTACAAATATTTTCATGGCAATTGCTCTGAAAATCTTTTTTCTCTGGTGCCCCAAAATACACAAATTTAAGCATGCTACTAGATTGGCATCTAGGTCCTGCACTTTTACTGTTAATGCAACTGCCACTTCTACTCCACCTTTCTTGCACTTCTCACATGTGGAACTCTGTAGCAGTGACTTGGCAACCCAAAAGGGTCAGAGTCGCATGCATGTTTTGCAAGGGAGTTTGGAGACAGCGAATCGGCAAGCTTCGGACTGACTTTGTGCTGATGGAAGTGGTGGTGTCACTTGTAGCCATTTTTACTGGCTGGTTCTGGATGCTCATTGCCTGAGCGATGATTGGGTCAGGTGCATAAAAGCATGGTACACTCTTTCAAGAGCAGTTGGGTTTTCGCTTCTGACGTGGAGTAGTGTATTGAGATGTGGAGAGAAGTGTGGATTTGTTTTGCCTAGTGGACCAATTGGACTCATGCTAACTTTTTTGGAAGGATCTTCCTGTCTGTGCATCCAAACAATTTTTACTTTTGTTTACTTGCTTCTCTGATAACTACAATCTTCAAAGATTTAAATACAATATCAACTGCCATCTTTTATCTTCTTGAGTCCTGCTCATCTTTACTCCTTTCCACAATCTTCCCTATTCTCAGTCTTCTCTTTCACTTTCAATTCCTGGAACCTCAAGCATTCTAGTGGTACTACCAGCTTGCTTGGAGTGAAATGATTAAAAAGAAACAGGAAGAAAGAACTAACTAAAAATGGTAAGAAGACAGAACGTATGGTTGTCAGCAAAAGAACAAGTCTAAGATATGATCTACAAATTAGAGATGTCAGAATCAAATGAATATAAACGTTTGAATATCTTGGGAGTATTTTAACTGATGACGGAAAATATGACACAGAAATCAGAAGATGCCTTCTAAAATCTATACAAAGTATTAAGAAACAGGAAAATTTCACAAAGAAAAGAATACTTGACTGCTATGTAATATCAGTTCTCTTAGATGGCAGTGAATGATGGACAATTTACTTATAGATGAAGAAGAGACATAAAGCAATAGTAATCTGGTTCATGGACATGTGAGCACCGAGAATGTTTTAAGAAATATAAGAATTTATAAGAACATTTATACAGATTGAATATCTTTTATTTGAAATTCCCAAATCAACTTGCAAAATCTGTTTTTAGAATGTTGTAAATAAATAATCTAATAAATAGTGTTTAATATTTTTGTTGTAAATTCCCAAGAATAAAAAATGTATAAGTTTACTTTCATGATATGTCTAGCTTTTATTATGATTCTAATCATGACTTTTTTTTTTGTCTGAACGTTTTTAAACAAAGCTGTTTTCCTCATTGAATTCCTAAGTCTAGACTAATCCCATTACCTTACAGCTGATCTACATTCAGGTCTCCAGTGGGGATTTAATCAAATCTGAAAAATATTTGATCCTCACTCATATATATATATATATATATATATATATATATATAGTTTTAAAAACAAGGAATGTATTGATTTTAATTTTAAAAGTCTCTAAGGCCCTTTCAACCAACATCTCATCAGGAGACAATCGTTGGATAATTAATCAACGAAAAAGAATATTAACGACAATGAAGAGCAAAAAAAGGGGAAACACACTAAAATAACAAACAAGTGTATATACTTGTAACGAGGGGAGGGAAATAACGTGTAAATAAATTAGCGAGGACAGTTAAAATAAAATATCCCCAACAGATTAAGAGACTTTACAAATTCTTTCTGCGGCAGAGAAAAGGTTTCCTTAATCCTATGCAGACCAATTCCAAAATCTTCAAATGATTGTTGGAATATATATATATATATATATATATATATATATATATATATATAAAACATAATATATATTATTATTATTAAAAATAAAAATATAAATATATTATTTAAAATATGTTTTCATCATGACACAGAAATTACTGTTCAATGATAATCTGTTTTTTTTTTGCATGGAAGATTTTTTAAAAACCAACAACAAACTCGTGTGTATGAGATGCTGGAAGTGAAAATAGTTTTTTCATTGTTGACATGACATCAAACATGACCACTTCAACAGTGAAAATGAGAAGTATTAAATATGGGAAGCCATTGGTACAAACCAATGGCTTCTTGTTATCGATTATAGGCATTTATGAATATTTGTGGAGATTTCATAGTTTATTTTGTTCAGGTTAGATTTCAACTGTTTTATGTATATAGCTTCAATGAGTTTTATTCATTTGCTTGGAAATTTCCATGCAAACAAAATTTATGATCATTATTGTTTTGTCCGTGTATTGGTTAATATATTGTAATGTAATTGTCATCTTTGATAATGGCTTATGTAAGAAGAAAACTTAGAGAGGATTAAAAATATGTATCAATATGGTGATTTTCTTTCATCTTTTAATAATGTTATTAAGCTTATCAGATGATTTGAAAAGAATTTACATAAAATAAATAGACAAAACTTGTCTATATTATTTAATGAAAAAATGCTGACTAAATAATATATATATATATATATATATATATATATATATATATATATATATATATATATTATTTTATTTAAAAATATTTTTTTATCCATGACAGAAATTACTGTTTTTTTGAGTAAAAATTAAAATTTCTGTTCCATTCTCAAGGGATGTTGAATAACTTCAGAAAAAAGAAATGATTTACTTTTTAAAACAAAGTAGTATTAAGTTGGAGGGGGAAGAAAATTTCAAAATTTTAAATGTGTGTGGTTTTTTTTTTTTTTTTGATAATCAGGAAACAGGTCAAATCTAATATGGAAAAGTGAAAGATGTAGGTTAATGGTTTGATGTGGGTATGTAATTTCTGTTTACCAAAATGGGCTTTCATGTATGAGATGTGTTATCCTGTCTACATTTTTAGGAACATATATAAGATACACTAAAATACATAGAGTTTTATGTATCGAACAATGGGTTAATTTTGGCATTTTTTTTTTGTGTTAAAGGGGCTTCAAATATGATTAAATCATATTTTATATATTTATATTTTTAATTATAAAGATCTAAAATGCTATATTTATTATATTTAATGTTAGATTAGATATGGCATTGTTAAAATTTAAATTTAGGAATTAAGTAAACATTTTTTTATTTGTAATCAAATAATAGATACATAATTATGAAAGTTTTATTAGTTGTGTTTTAAAGTTAATATAATGCAATGCCTACAAAAGATGGTTATTTCGTTTTGTTGATTTAATAAATCTTTACTTTTAAGAAACTTAATAATATATAACTTTTCATGTAGGGACAAAGGACATGGGTCATTTAATGTTCTACAAGTTCTTGTTTTTTTTTTAATAATTTCCATTTTATTAGGAGGGTTTTATTTGTTTATTTTAAATGCCAAAAATATTTAGATATTAGTATCTGGGGTTGAATAAAATTGACAAATTTTATTTTTCCATCAGTTGAAATAAGCTTATTCCCCATATGAGGTGATTTGGGATTTTATTGTGTATTAATTTCTGCTCTGTAATAATAAATACATTGAGCTCTTTTTGAGGATCAGTTTTAATATTTTATATTACTAGGATCCACAATATAATATTAGTGGTCAATATCTATATATATATATAGATAGATATAGATAGATAGATAGATAGATAGATAGATAATATTAGTGGTCAAAAAAAAAATATATATATATATAGTTAAACCGAGAGAGCCAGACAAACCTACCAGTTTTAATAAGTGGATTGTTCTTTAAATTATTCCTTGACGATCCGCTTAGGTGAAAAGTTAATGGATTTTTTGATCTATTGTTTTCTAATCTTTCTACTTATTGTATTGAGCACTTTATTTAAAGTTTTTTTTTTCGCATCAGGTTTTTTTTTCTTTGGGTCTTGAACTCATATGCTAGACGATTTTTTTATTATACATACATGTTTCTTGCTTCTTTTTTTCTTTTTTTTACACCTTTTTTTGTTAAATTTGGTGTTGGCTTGTTTATTTTTTAAGAATCAATATACTGAAGGTTTTCCGATCCAAAAAATAAAATTCTTATATAGATTTCTATTAATATATATATATATATATATATATAATTATTTATTTAAAAATATGATTCCAAATCGCTAATATAAGAGGTCTCATGTTTCAAAACAAGAGCCGAAAACTTCAATATAATCCTTTAAATTAAATTGAGTTGAAAGTAAAATGGGCTCCGTTCCATCTTCAAGCATTTTTTTTTGCAACAAAAATTTAAGCTTGAAGATGGAACGGAGAATTATAATTGTAACCATTTTAATTTAAAGGATTATATTGAAGTTTTCAAAATGTTTTGAAAATGAGACCTCTTATGAACGATTTGGAATCATATTTTTAAATAAATAATTATATTTATTTCTACTTTTGTATCGAGCACTATTTTTTAAAAATAATAAAAAATACTAAAGGACTTTTGGATTATTTACCTAACCAGTTCCTTCCTATTTTATATATATATATATATATATATATATATATATATATATATAAATTCCTAAGAGGATAGATTCATAATTATATATATAAAAAAAACAAATTTTTATACATATATAATATATCTATGTATATGAATATATATATATATATATATATATATATATATATATATATATATAAATTTACATTTTTATATTAATTTGGAAAACGGAAAAAATATATTAAAAATGTGCAAAAAAGTTTTGGCATTCCATAAAATTTTTTAAAGATGGGCCTAAAAAAAAGTTGTTTCTCTTGTTTCATTTTATGGAAAACAAATTGCACATGCTTCATAAACATGTTTTGGGAGAAAATTTAAGGTTGATAGCAATTAGAATATCGAAAAAGTAGGATCGTTCGGCTGGGTGGGTGGGTTTGGTTTTTTTAAACCTCCTTATCAAGTTCTACCTCCTCTCCACTTTTTCACCTTCTCAAATTAACCTCGTGTCATGTTATCTTCTTTCTGATCTTGCCAAGACTGACACTTTTTTTTCATTTTGTTTAAATAAATTTGCAGATTAAAAGAAACATTGCAATTTGAAAACTTTACACCTGGAGTTTTATCAGATGTCTTCCCTTTTTTTTCTTTTTTTTTTTTTTGTATTTATAGATGGTCTGAGGAACAATTCTTGGGGTTTTAAAGAAGAATAGAGAAAAAAAAAAAAATTTAATATGGTCTTTTCAGTCTTTTGATTCTTCATCCAGAGAAATCACTTTCTCCATTTATATATTTGTACATTTTTCTGCTGAAAGAAAAACAAAACAAAAATAGTTTGCCCAAAAAAAAAAATGTCTATTAGTGTCAGTTGAGTGTCTCAAGACAGTCAAAGACTGAAATACAGAGTACAGAAGTAAGATTTTTTTCTTTTAACTAGAATTTGTATTGCAATATGTTTATGCAGGTTGAAATCCTCAAAATGTTTAGTATTATTAAAGTTAGCATTAACGTTTTTTTCTTGAGATTTACAAACTTTACATTTCATTCAATTTTGTAAACCAGTTGATGAAATTTGAATAAAGCTGAAAAGATAATAAAAAAATTCTAATAAAATTTTGAATAAGTTGATTTGTTTGGAAAAATACTTTTAAAAAAAACAAATTTTTTTCGAAACACAAAACTAAAAAAAAATGTAAAGATTACACACTTATCTGTTTGCACTTCTCCCTCAGGTTTGGTTTTGATCGGTCAATGAATGGCTATGTTGGAGGGTCTTCTTTGGATAAAAAACTAACATAATATATATATATTTTATATTAGGTTGGTGCAAAAATAATGACGTAATAATGTTTTTAATAATTTTACCTTTTTAAAAATATTTCTTCAAACGACATTTTTTTTTCATTATTTTTTTTATCAAACTAATATATATATAAATAATTAGATTCTTTACTTCATAGTTTTGGTTTTAATATTATTTCTATTGATGACTAATAATTTTATAAATTGTTGTGTATAAAAATCATTTTTGTGTTCATGGATATTTGTTTTTTTTTAAATTTGAACTGAAAGTTTCCCACATATATTTTGAGGATTTGAGACAATTTATATATATATATATATATATATATATATATGAGTAATAGTGGATAACAAATTGAATGACAAAATAGGAAAATTTAATGCTTGTTCAGATTACATTACATTTCAATCCTCAAAAGGACTTCAGATTAATAATGGCTTCTGAATGCAATTGCTTTGATGTGTAGCTTGTGTCTCACCTCTGACTGCCACCCACCATATCTATTTCTACATCCACACAGACGTCTTGTCAGTGACCCATTCTAGAATGATGCCTGACTATGACCAGAATTCCCTCACTTCTGGCTGAGTGGCACTTGATCCCAAAAGTTTTAATTTATTGCTTTAATTTTCTTTTTCCTGTTGATGAAAAAAAATCTTTGAAGCTTTCACATCTCAGTTTTTTCTGGTAGTCATAAAACACCAGTCATTTCAGGCTCAGCTAAAATCATTTATGGAACATTTTTCTATATTAGCCATTTCCTTACAAGGAAATGTTTAGCGTTCATTGACCAACCACCCTGTGCTTGCTTTCAGTTGAAATTTGTAAAAATCTTTCTCTTAAAACAACTTTTCAGAAAAATATGTTTCTTAAGTCCAGTAGCTGTTATCGCTCTTTCCAGTATTGATAGGAGTTTCCTAGCGTGTTTTTATTTGAAGTAGTGTAAATGTCAACATCTTGATTATGTCATTATTTTCTCTTTTCCTAAAAATTGGTGATCCTCAAGTGATGTGGTTTTTGTCATTTGGTACAGTTTTTTGTTTTTGTTTCTGTATTGCCTGTCTACAAGGTTCAAAGAAGTGTAATCTTCACCAAGATCCACAGACTTCACTCACTCAAAGCCATTTTTAACCATTGATCTGAGAAACAGGTTGTATACAGCTGACAATTTAGATATTTCTGAACGGGTCTGGTGCTAAGCATGACATTCATATGAAAGTCTGAATACAATGAGGATATTTATGAATATGCCGAGAGTTTTCAAGATTAATGTTTTTACATTTGTATTATCATTTGAATGTTTGGCTTTCTAAATAGCACAAAGCTATTCTATGTTTTTTTTCTTTTTCCTCCTATTAACACACACTATATATATATATATATATATATATATATATAATATTAATATTAGAAATCCATTTTTTAAAAAATACTCATATATATATATATATATATATAATTTAAATATTAAACCACAATTACATACATACATACATATATATATATATATATATATATATATATATATATATATATATATATATATATTCTAAAAGCTTGTTTGGTATAATTTTAATTTTTTTTTTTTTTTTTTTTCCTTCCCTGTCCATTCAACCATGTCACCCATGACAGACTTTTCTTTTTCTCATAATCTAAATTCCCCGTTAACAGTTCTGACGAGAGGGGATGAAACCGATCGACTTGTGTGTTTTTTATTTTAAACTTATCATGGCCTACAATACTACATTTCTAGTTTTAATAAATTAATATGCTTTTGTACCGTTTCAAACCTATTTAAAAAAAGTATATATATATATATATATATATATATATATATATATATATATATTGGTATTTTTTGATCCATATAGCTAAGATATTTGAAGTGAGGGTTTTTGTTATTGTATTTTTATGTCTTTTTTTTACAGGTTATTCTTTAGAGTGTAAGAATTAATTGTAGATAATGATTTACTGATACATGTCCTACTAATTATTCCATAGCTGGGTAAAAAAGGAGTGAACATCTTCCCAAAAGAATATGCTTGTAAATGAATATAAGTGTAGTACTAGATTGGTGGCAAAGTTTCATTTTACAGTTGAATTGGTTAGAAGTAACCCTAAGGTCTATGTTAACTATTTCTTCTCTCGTACTTCTTTCTTGTAGAACTTATTCCAGCTTCTTGCTTTCTAGTCAACTTTGATCTTCAAAAATTTAAATGCAATGGCAATCATTATCTATTGTCCTATTGATTACTCTTTTATTGTTCTCGATCAATTTTCTGGTTTCTTGCTTTCCAATCAACTTTGATCTCAACTTTAAATGTAATGTCAATTGTCATCTTCTGTCTTCTTAATTCCTGTTGTTTTATTTTTCTCTCTCATTTATAATGTTTTTTTTTCTCATATTCTCTAACATTCAGTATCCCCTGGTGATTTAGTGGCTTTATTGCCTTGCTTGGGGTTAAATATATATATATATATATATATATTTATATATATATATATTATACCTAATATGGATTAATAAAAAAGACAGCTCCATGATGAGATGCTCATGCATAAAAATATAAA